>CAHIKZ030004126.1:520000-600000 GCA_903632075.3 Acanthosepion pharaonis
AAAAAAGAATTTATTCTGAGCTAAGTTTATTTTTTTTGTACCCTGTTTTGTTTAAAAAAATTTTTGTATTTGTACTTTCAACGCAAATTTTAATGAAATTTTTTTTTATTATATGTTTTTCCACATTGTCTGTTTCAAATGTTGATGTTTTGTTTAAATAGTACACGTTCTATAAATTGTGGCAGTATGGCATAAGGCAATAGGTTGATTTTTATTTTTATTTCTTAAAAGGATGCTGTCCTCCCACCATTTGGTCAACAATGTTTAAATGTTTAATTTGATATATCGTCATTTTTGTTTTGGCTGTTTTTTTTTTTTTATATTCCATTTTTTAAAATTTATATTTCCGTACTCCCATTGTTTTTGTCTCCTAAACGTGCTTGTTCCTTCCGCCCGGCCGTGTCTGGATCAATCGAAAGAGACCTTTGGAAAAGAAATATATTTTACAAAAAATGTAAAATGTTTAAAAAAACAAAATAACATAAATTATACCCCCCTACCTTCGCTATCGATGAGGTTAGAGAGAAGGAAAAGGGGTTCTTAAGATGATATATATATATATATATATATTATATATATATATATATATATATATATATATATTTGGTTGATTGAAACGGAATAGAGTTCCACGCTTTTGCGATCGTCAGACTGTCTGACGATCGAATAAAAGCGTGAAACGAAGGGTCACTATTTGCCATCAATCCAAACCAAATATGTTAAATTATCTTTGATATTGAGCGCTTTAATAAGGAATGCATATAATATATAAATATATATATATATATAAATATATATATGTAAACACACACACATATATATATATGTAGAAAAACAGGAAAGAAACGTTAGCTAAATAATCCGGAGTTCTTTAGTATTTTTTTTTTTTTTTAAAAAGTGCTCCATACAGAAGTAGAGCTTAAATTATTTCAAAAAAATGAAGATTCTTTGCTACATAAGAGTTCTCATGTTTCCAAAAACAAGAGAAAAACCTCAATATAATTATTAACATTAAAGTGAATTAAAGTATCATGCCCTGTTTCATACTCAATTTAGGAATAACCAATCTTGAAATCTACGCATCTTTTTAAGCATGTTCATTCGAAAAATTAATTACTATGGAAACGGCTGGGGCGACCATTTTGGTAAGGGGTCTAAGAGATAATTTGTATTCATATATCAGTCACTTTCGGAAAGAGGTCAAGTTGAGATAGGGTGGGGGGAACCATTTCAAAGCGAATGATGGCATTTATGTGCGCACATCGTCTAGTCAGTCACAGCGAAAGATTACTTTTATTTTGAGAGGGTATACGTATTTGAGTGGCTTCCCCTGTTTTTGTTATTTACTTAAACAGTGTAAGAATGAAAAATATCCACTAATTCTTTAGAAAATTGCTTTGTTTACATTTCAGATACGAAACGGAGCAGATGTAATTTACAATCGCCTAATGAGACGCATTGATACGCATCGAAACACGATTGCAATTGTGTGGCAATTTTGACATGTTTTTCGGTGTATTGTATTAAAATAAATAATGTTGCTCTACTTTTATTGAGCTCCCTTTTAAATTAAATGTTACGACCTTTGGAATTGTCATCAATTCGTTCTCATCTTATATATATATATATATGCACTTAGTATGCGTTGACGTTGTTAATTGCATTTGTGTTAAATGCTTTGTCCCATAAATAAAAGCGAGTGGTTCCTGGTCTTTGAGTGTGAAGAGTAGCAAAATATTGTCTGGTGTTTTTGGAATATTGATAACTGAGAAAAACTCTTCGCCCAACGACTTTGAATCAAAAAGTAAATATTTTCTTTTGTTCTCTTCTTGTTTTTGTAGGAAGGAAACCGGTTTAGTGACATTGCTTATCAAGCATTTGACAGCAGGCCAGTTTATTTATTTGCAAGTATTTTCATCGGGACAGCGTCTCTTCCCATTTGGAAAACTAATACTTTTGACCTCGTGATGATCGCAGATTTTATAAAAGGGAGTAGACGAATTATTTTCAGTTGTGGCGTGAGAAGAAGAAAGCTGGCTTTGGAAAGATTGGGAAGAAGAAGAACAAGAAAAGAAAGAAAGAAAGAAAGAAAGAAAGAAAGAAAGAAAGAAAGATTGGACATAGTGAAGAAGAAAAGAAAAAGCAAAAAGAAGGAAAGAAGAAGGACAAAGAAAGAAATGAGACAAAGTAAGAAGAGAAATATAGGAAAAAGAAAGAGAATAAAAGAAAAAAAAGAAAGGATAGAAATTAATAAGAGAAATATGGGAATACCAAGAAGAAAGAAAGAAAAAAAGAAAGAAAGAAAGAAAGAAAGAAAGAAAAAGAGAAATAAAGAAAGATGAAAGAAAGGAACTTAATACAAGAAAAATAAAGGAAGAAGAAGCAAAGAAAGAAACAAACAAAGAAAAATAGAAATAAAGCAAGATGAAAGAATGAAAGAAAGGAAAAGAGAAACGGAGGAAGAAGAAAGAAAGAAAATAAGGAGAAGAAAAATAAAGGAAAAAAGAATAGAAGAAGAGGCGAAATTAGGGAAGAAGAAAGTAAGAAAGAAAAGACAGAAAGAAAGAAGAAAGCAAGGAATAGATGAACGGAAGGAAGGAAGTAAAATTTAAAAGAAAGAAAGAAAGAAAAAGAAAGAAGGAAAGGCAAGAAGGAAAGACGGAAAGAAGAAAGCAAGGAATAGATGAACGGAAGGAAAGAAGTAAAATTTAAAAGAAAGAAAGAAAGAAAAAGAAAGAAGGAAAGGCAAGAAGGAAAGAAGGAAAGAAGAAAGCAAGGAATAGATGAACGGAAGGAAGGAAGTAAAATTTAAAATAAAGAAAGAAAGAAAAAAGAAAGAAAAGAAAGAAAGGCAAGAAGGAAAGAAGGAAAGAAGAAAGCAAGGAATAGATGAACGGAAGTAAAAGGAAGAAAAAGAAAAAAAAAAGAAAAGAAAGAAAAAAAAAAAAGAATGAAAGGCAAGAAGGAAAGAAGGAAAGAAGAAAAGCAAGGAATAGATGAACGGAAGGAAGGAAGTAAAATTTAAAATAAAAGAAAGCAAAAAAGAAAAAAAAAGAAAGAAAAGAAAGGAAAGGAAGGAAAGAAGGAAAGAAGAAAGCAAGGAATAGATGGGGGGAAGGAAGGATAAAAAAGAAAAAAAAGAAAAGAAAGAAAAGAAAAGAAAGAAAAGAAAGGCAAGAAGGAAAGAAGAAAGCAAGGAATAGAATGAAAGGAAGGAAGGAAATTTAAAAGAAAGAAAGAAAGAAAAAGAAAGAAGGAAAGGCAAGAAGGAAAGAAGGAAAGAAGAAAGAAAGGGAATAGATGGACGGAAGGAAGGGAAGAAAAATTTAAAAGAAAGAAAGAAAGAAAAAGAAAGAAGGAAAGGCAAGAAGGAAAAAAGAAAAGAAGAAAGCAAGGAATAGATGAACGGAAGGAAGGAAGTAAAATTTAAAATAAAGAAAGAAAGAAAAAGAAAGAAAGAAAGAAAGGCAAGAAGGAAAGAAGGAAAAGAAGAAAGAAAGGAATAGATGAAAGGAAGGAAGGAAGAAAAATTTAAAAAAGAAAGAAAGAAGGAAAAGAAAGAAAGAAAGGCAAGAAGGAAAGAAGGAAAAGAAGAAAGCAAGGAATAGATGAACGGAAGGAAAGGAAGTAAAATTTAAAAGAAAGAAAGAAAAGAAAAGAAAGAAGGAAAGGCAAGAAGGAAAGAAGGAAAAGAAGAAAGCAAGAATAGATGGACGGAAGGAAGGAAGAAAAATTTAAAAGAAAGAAAGAAAAAAAAAAAGAAAGAAGGAAAAAAAGAAGGAAAGAAGAAGGAAAGAAGAAAGCAAGGAATAGAAGAGGAAAGAAGGAAGGAAGAAAAATTTAAAAAAAAGAAAAGAAAGAAAAAAAGAAAGAAGGAAAGGCAAGAAGGAAAGAAGGAAAGAAGAAAGCAAGGAATAGATGGACGGAAGGAAGGAAGTAAAAAAAATTTAAAAGAAAGAAAAAAAAAGGAAAAGAAAGAAGGAAAGATAGAAGGAAGAAGAAAAAGAAGGAAAGAAGAAAAAGGGAAGGAAGATAGATGAACGGAAGGAAGGAAGTAAAATTTAAAAAGAAAAGAAAGAAAAGAAAGAAAGAAAGAAAGGAAAGGCAAGAAGGAAAGAAGGAAAAGAAGAAAGCAAGGAATAGATGAACGGAAGGAAGGAAGTAAAATTTAAAAAGAAAGAAAGAAAGAAAGAAAGAAGGAAAGGCAAGAAGGAAAGAAGGAAAGAAAAAAGAAAAGGAATAGATGAAAAGAAGGAAAGGAAGAAAAATTTAAAAGACAGAAAAAGAAAATAAACTGAAAGAAGGAAAGGCAAGAAGGAAGAAGGAAAGAAGAAAGAAGAAAGCAAGGAATAGATGAACGGAAGGAAGGAAGTAAAATTTAAAAGAAAGAAAGAAAAAGAAAAAAAAGAAAGAAGGAAAGGAAAGAAGAAAGGAAAAGACGGAAAGAAGAAAAGCAAGAAATAGATGAACGGAAGGAAGGAAGTAAAAGGAAAGAAGGAAAAGAAAGAAAGAAAGAAAAAGAAAGAAAAAAAAGAAGGAAAGAAGGAAAGAAGAAAGGAAAGGAATAGATGGGGAAGGAAGGAAGGAAAATTTAAAAAAAAAAAAAGAAAGAAAGAAAAGAAAGAAGGAAAGGCAAGAAGGAAAGAAGGAAAGAAGAAAGCAAGGAATAGATGAATGGAAGGAAGGAAGTAAAATTTAAAAAAAGAAAGAAAGAAAGAAAAAGAAAGAAGGAAAAAGGAAAGAAGGAAAGAAGGAAAGAAGGAAAGAAAGAAAGCAAGGAAAGATGAAAGGGGAGAAAGGAAGGAAAAAATTTAAAGAAAGAAAGGAAAAGAAAAAAGAAAGAAGGAAAAGGAAGAAGGAAAAAAAAGAAAAGAAGAAAAAAGCAAGGAATAGATGAACGGAAGGAAGGAAGTAAAAAGAAAAAAGAAAAGAAAGAAAGAAAAAAAAAGAAGGAAAGAAAGAAAAAGGCAAGAAGGAAAAGAGAAAAAAAGAAGAAAGGCAAGGAATAGATGAACGGAAGGAAGGAAGAAAAATTTAAAAGAAAGAAAGAAAAAGAAAGAAAGAAAGAAAGGCAAGAAGGAAAGAAGAAAGCAAGGAATAGATGAACGGAAGGAAGGAAGTAAAATTTAAAAGAAAGAAAGAAAGAAAAAGAAAGAAGGAAAGGCAAGAAGGAAAGAAGGAAAGAAGAAAGCAAGGAATAGATGAACGGAAGGAAGGAAGTAAAATTTAAAATAAAGAAAGAAAGAAAAAGAAAGAAAGAAAGAAAGGCAAGAAGGAAAGAAGGAAAGAAGAAAGCAAGGAATAGATGAACGGAAGGAAGGAAGTAAAATTTAAAAGAAAGAAAGAAAGAAAAAGAAAGAATGAAAGGCAAGAAGGAAAGAAGGAAAGAAGAAAGCAAGGAATAGATGAACGGAAGGAAGGAAGGAAAAATTTAAAAATAAAGAAAAAGAAAAAAAAGAAAGAAGGAAAGGCAAGAAGGAAAGAAGGAAAGAAGAAAGCAAGGAATAGATGGACGGAAGGAAGGAAGTAAAAAGGAAAAAGAAAGAAAAAGAAAGAAAAAAGAAAGAAGGAAAGGCAAGAAGGAAAGAAGGAAAGAAGAAAGCAAGGAATAGATGAACGGAAGGAAGGAAGAAAAAATTTAAAAGAAAGAAAAGAAAGAAAAAAGAAAGAAAGAAAGAAAGGGCAAGAAGGAAAGAAGGAAAGAAAGAAAGGAATAGATGAACGGAAGGAAGGAAGGAAAGGAAGAAAAAGAAAAGAAAGAAAGAAAAAAGAAAGAAAATGAAAGGCAAGAAGGAAAGAAGGAAAGAAGAAAAAGGAAGGAATAGATGAACGGAAGGAAGGAAGGAAAATTTAAAAGAAAGAAAGAAAGAAAAGAAAGAAGAAAAGATGAAAAGGAAAGAAGGAAAGAAGGAAAGGAAGAAAAAGAGAAGGAATAGATGGACGGAAGGAAGGAAGAAAGAAAAAAATTTAAAAGAAAAAAAGAAAGAAAAAGAAAAGAAAGAAGGAAAGGCAAGAAGGAAAAGAAGAAAGAAGAAAAGCAAGGAATAGATGAAACGGAAGGAAGGAAAATTTAAGGAAAAGAAAAAAGAAAGAAAAGAAAGAAAGAAAGAAAGAAGGAAAGGAAAGAAAGGAAAGAAGAAAGCAAGGAATAGATGAACGGAAGGAAGGAAGTAAAATTTAAAAGAAAGAAAGAAAGAAAAAGAAAGAAGGAAAGGCAAGAAGGAAAGAAGGAAAAGAAAAAAGAAGGGAATAGATGAACGGAAGGAAGGAAGAAAAATTAAAAGAAAGAAAGAAATAAAGGGGAAAGAAGGAAAGGCAAAGAAGGAAAGGGGGAAAGAAGAAAGAAAGGAATAGATGAAAGGAAGAAGGAAGGAAGTAAAATTTAAAAAGAAAGAAAAGAAAGAAAAAAAAGAAAGAAGGAAAAGGAAAGAAGGAAAGAAGGAAAGAAGAAAGCAAGGAATAGATGAACGGAAGGAAGGAAGTAAAATTTAAAAGAAAGAAAGAAAGAAAAGAAAGAAGAAAAAAGGAAGGAAAAGAAGGAAAGAAGAAAGAAAAGAAAGGAATAGATGAACGGAAGGAAGGAAGTAAAAGAAAAAAAGAAAGAAAGAAAGAAAAAAAGAAAGAAAGGAAAAAGGAAAAGGAAAGAAGGAAAAAGAAGAAAGAAGGAATAGATGAACGGAAGGAAGGAAAGTAAAATTTAAAAGAAAGAAAGAAAGAAAAGAAAAAAGGAAAGGCAAGAAGGAAGAAGAAAAGAAGAAGTGGGAAGGAAAGAAAGAAGAAAAAGGAATAGATGAGGAGGGAGAAGGAAATAAAATTTAAAAAAGAAAGAAAGAAAGAAAAAAGAAAAGAAAGGAAGAAAGAAGGAAAAAGAAGGAAAGAAGAAAAAAGCAAAGGAATAGATGAACGGAAGGAAGGAAGTAAAATTTAAAAGAAAAGAAAGAAAGGGGGAAAGAAAGGAAAAAGAAAAAGAAGGCAAGAAGGAAAGAAGGAAAGAAGAAAGCAAGGAATAGATGAAAGGAAGGAAGGAAGAAAAATTTAAAATAAAGAAAGAAAAGAAAAAAAGAAAGAAAGAAAAAAAGAAAGGCAAGAAGGAAAAGAAGAAAGCAAGGAATAGATGAACGGAAGGAAGGAAGTAAAATTTAAAGAAAGAAAGAAAAAAAGAAAAAGAAAGAAGGAAAAGAAAGGCAAGAATGAAAGAAGGAAAGAAGAAAGAAAGGAATAGATGAACGGAAGGATGGAAGGAAAAGGAAGGAAAAAGGAAAGAAAAAAAAAAAAAGAAAAAAGAAAAGAAAGAAGGAAAGAAAAAGAAGGAAAGAAGGAAAGAAAGCAAGGAATAGATGAACGGAAGGAAGGAAGGAAAAAGGAAAAAAGAAAGAAAGAAAATAAAAAGAAAGAAGGAAAGGCAAGAAGGAAAGAAGGAAAGAAGAAAAGAAAGGAATAGATGAACGGAAGGAAGGAAGTAAAAAGGAAAAAAAAAATAAAGAAAGAAAAAAAAGAAAAAAGAAAGAAGGAAAGGCAAGAAGGAAAAAGAAGGAAAGGAAGAAAGCAAGGAATAGATGGACGGAAGGAAGGAAGAAGGAAAATTTAAAAGAAAGAAAGAAAAAAGAAAAGAAAGAAGAAAAAAGAAAGGAAAGAAGAAGAAGAAAGGAAAGAAGGAAAAGTAAAAGGAATAGATGAACAGAAGGAAGGAAGTAAAAAGAAAAAATAAAGAAAAAAGAAAAAAGAAAATGAAAAAGAAAGGCAAGAAGGAAAAGAAGAAAAAAGAAGAAAGAAAGGAACAGATGAACGGAAGGAAGGAAGGAGGAAATTTAAAAAAAGAAAGAAAGAAAAAGAAAGAATGAAAGGCAAGAAGGAAAGAAGGAAAGAAGAAAGCAAGGAATAGATGAACGGAAGGAAGGAAGTAAAATTTAAAATAAAGAAAGAAAGAAAAAGAAAGAAGGAAAGGCAAGAAGGAAAGAAGGAAAGAAGAAAGCAAGGAATAGATGGACGGAAGGAAGGAAGTAAAATTTAAAAGAAAGAAAGAAAGAAAAAAAGAAAGAAGAAAAGGCAAGAAGGAAAGAAGGAAAAGAAGAAAAGCAAGGAATAGATGAACGGAAGGAAGGGGAAGTAAAATTTAAAATAAAGAAAAAAAGAAAAAAAGAAAGAAAGAAAGAAAGGCAAGAAGGAAGAAGGAAAAGAAGAAAAGGAAGGAATAGATGAACGGAAGGAAGGAAGTAAAATTTAAAAGAAAGATAAAAGAAAAAGGAAAAAAGAAGAAAGGCAAGAAGGAAAGAAGGAAAGAAGAAAAGCAAGGAATAGATGAAGGAAGGAAGGAAGTAAAATTTAAAAAGAAAGAAAGAAAAAAAAAAGAAAGAAGGAAAGGCAAGAAGGAAAAGAAGGAAGGAAAGAAGAAAGGGAAAAGGAATAGATGAACGGAAGGAAGGAAGTGAAAAATTTAAAAAAGAAAGAAAGAAAGAAAAAAGAAAAAGAAGGAGGGGAAAAGAAGGAAAGAAGGAAAGAAGAAAGCAAGGAATAGATGAACGGAAGGAAGGAAGTAAAATTTAAAGAAAGAAAGAAAGAAAGAAAGAAAGAAAGAAAGAAAGAAAGAAAGAAAGGCAAGAAGGAAAGAAGGAAAGAAGAAAGCAAGGAATAGATGAACGGAAGGAAGGAAGTAAAATTTAAAAGAAAGAAAGAAAGAAAAAGAAAGAAGGAAAGGCAAGAAGGAAAGAAGGAAAGAAGAAAGCAAGGAATAGATGAACGGAAGGAAGGAAGTAAAATTTAAAAGAAAGAAAGAAAGAAAAAGAAAGAAGGAAAGGAAAAAGAAGGAAAGACGGAAGGAAGAAAAGAAAGGAATAGATGAACGGAAGGAAGGAAGTAAAATTGAAAAAAGAAAGAAAGAAAAGGAAGAAAGAAAAGAAAGGAAAAGGAAAAGAAGGAACGGAAAGAAGAAGAAAAGAAAAAAGAAAAGGAAAAAGAACGGATGAAAGAAAAGGAAAAGAAAGACGGGGGGAAGAAGGAAAATTTAAAAGAAAAGGGGAGAAAGAAAAGAAAGAAGGAAAGGCAAAAAGGAAAGACGAAAAAGAAGAAAGCAAAGGAATAGATGAACGGAAGGAAGGAAGAAAAAATTTAAAAGAAAGAAAGAAAGAAAAAGAAAGAAGGAAAGGCAAGAAGGAAAGAAGGAAAGAAGAAAGCAAGGAATAGATGAACGGAAGGAAGGAAGTAAAATATAAAAGAAAGAAAGAAAGAAAAAGAAAGAAGGAAAGGCAAGAAGGAAAGAAAGAAGAAGAAAGAAGGAATAGATGAACGGAAGGAAGGAAGTAAAATTTAAAAAGAAAGAAAGAAAAAAAAGAAAGAAGGAAAGGCAAGAAAGGAAAGAAGAAAAAAGAAGAAAGCAAGGGAATAGATGAACGGAAGGAAGAAATTTAAAAATTTAAAAAGAAAGAAAGAAAAAAAGAAAGAAGGAAAGGCAAGAAGGAAAGAAGGAAAGAAGAAAGCAAGGAATAGATGAACGGAAGGAAGGAAGTAAAATTTAAAAGAAAGAAAGAAAGAAAAAGAAAGAAGGAAAGGCAAGAAGGAAAGAAGGAAAGAAGAAAGCAAGGAATAGATGAAGGGAAGGAAGGAAGTAAAATTTAAAAGAAAGAAAGAAAGAAAGAAAGAAAGAAAGAAAGGCAAGAAGGAAAGAAGGAAAAGAAGAAAGCAAGGAATAGATGAACGGAAGGAAGGAAGCAAAGAAAAAAAGACAGAAAGAAGGAATAAAAGAAAAGAAGGAAAGGCAAGAAGGAAAGAAGGAAAGAAAGAAAGAAGGAATAGATGAAGGGAAGGAAGGAAAAAATTTAAAAGAAAGAAAGAAAAAAGAAAGAAAGAAGGAAAGGCAAGAAGGAAAAAGGAAAAGAAGAAAAGCAAAGAAAGAATAGATGAACGGAAGGAAGGAAGTAAAATTTCAAAGAAAGAAAGAAAGAAAAGAAAGAAGGAAAAGAAAAGAAGGAAAGACTGGAAAGAAGAAAGCAAGGAATAGATGAACGGAAGGAAGGAAGTAAAATTTAAAAGAAAGAAAGAAAGAAAAAGAAAGAAGGAAAGGCAAGAAGGAAAGAAGGAAAGAAGAAAGCAAGGAATAGATGAACGGAAGGAAGGAAGTAAAATTTAAAAGAAAGAAAGAAAGAAAAAGAAAGAAGGAAAGGCAAGAAGGAAAGAAGGAAAGAAGAAAGCAAGGAATAGATGAACGGAAGGAAGGAAAAAAATTAAAAAGAAAGAAAGAAAAGAAAAAAGAAAGAAGGAAAGGCAAGAAGGAAAGACGGAAAGAAGAAAGCAAGGAATAGATGAACGGAAGGAAGGAAGTAAAATTTAAAAGAAAGAAAGAAAGAAAAAGAAAGAAGGAAAGGCAAGAAGGAAAGACGGAAAGAAGAAAAGAAAAGGAATAGATGAACGGAAGGAAGGAAGTATACTTTAAAAGAAAGAAAGAAAGAAAAAAAGAAAGAAGGAAAAAATTTAAAAGGAAAAGACGGAAAGAAGAAAGCAAGGAATAGATGAACGGAAGGAAGGAAGTAAAATGAAAAGGAAAAAAGTAAAAAGAAAGAAAGAAAAGAAAGAAGGAAAGGCAAGAAGGAAAGAAGGAAAGAAGAAAGCAAAGGAATAGATGAAAGGAAGGAAAGAAGTAAAATTTAAAAGAAAGAAGAAAAAAAAAGAAAGAAGGAAAGGAAAGAAGGAAAGAAAAAAGCAAGGAATAGATGAACGGAAATGAAGGAAGTAAAATTTAAAAAAGAAAGAAAGAAAGAAAGAAAGAAGGAAAGGCAAGATGGAAAGAAGGAAAGAAGAAAGAAAAAAAAGGAATAGATGAACGGAAGGAAAGAAATAAAGGAAAAAAGAAAGAAAGAAAGAAAAAGAAAGAAGGAAAGGCAAGAAGGAAAGAAGGAAAGAAGAAAGCAAGGAATAGATGAACGGAAGGAAGGAAGTAAAATTTAAAAGAAAGAAAGAAAGAAAAAGAAAGAAGGAAAGGAAAGAAGGAAAGAAAAAAGCAAGGAATAGATGAACGGAACGAAGGAAGTAAAATTTAAAAGAAAGAAAGAAAGAAAGAAAGAAGGAAAGGCAAGAAGGAAAGAAGGAAAGAAGAAAGCAAGGAATAGATGAACGGAAGGAAGGAAGTAAAATTTAAAAGAAAGAAAGAAAGAAGGGATGAATTAAAGGAAGAAGAAGGAAACAAAAGAAAAAGAGGAATAATGTAAGAAGAAAGAAAGTAAATAAAAGAAGAAGACAGAAAGAAAGAAAAAAAGAAAATAAAGGAAGAAGTACGAAAGAATGAAAAAGAGAAATAAAAGAAGAAAGAAAGAAAAAAGGAAAATACAAGAATACAAAGAAAGAAAGAAAATATTTCTCTTTGTATCCTTCTGCCCTTCCTTCCCGTGAATATTAAGTTTACCTAACCCTCTTTTTCAATAATTAGCAAAACTTACATAAAATGTCCGTGGATAGTTTTCTAGCTAGTGTAAATGTGGGATAATATGCGTTATAAACAATAGATTTTAAATTAATGCTTGCTTTTCTGAAGAACAATTGAAAAATCCTATATATAGCGCGTCTCGTTTTCTTAGGGACAGGCTCGGTTCTTTTTCAAGACACATCGAACAGCAGAAATTAAAAAAATCTAAAGTTAAGCGTTATTGTATTTTCAGCATGTCTCTCGTTGTATAATCATAACCAGCATTTCTTGCATTTTGTCCTCTTCACACACACACACACACACACACGGATATATATATATATATATATATATATTTATATATATATATATATATATATATATATATATATATATATATATATATATGTCATGGGTCCTTATCTATAACTACAGAATTAACTCTTCCTAACACTATGCATACCCCTCTCAAGAGAGGGACGAAACAAGCCGAGCTTCTCGGCTTGACGGTCGAAATCTCTGCCCTGAGCAGAGAGGAACCGGACGAGGCACCGCCGAGGGCAGAGTTTCGTTCGGGATGGTTGATCAACCCGATCCCGTTTATACGGGTTCTACGGGCATTTTTTGGCCGAGCCTACGGTCTCGGGAAACCCACGTTAAACTCGGCCTTGTGACACATGTAACCCTCGTGGTTGGGTGGGGGTGTTTGGTGGGGGCTAGATACCGAATCAAGCCGAGCTTCTCGGCTTGACGTTCGAACTCTCTGCCTCTGACCAGAGAGGAACCCGGACGAGGCTCCGTCGAAGGGCAGAGTCTCGTTCGGGGAGGTTGATCAACCCGATCCCGTTTGTACGGGTTCTACGGGCTCGGTAAACCCACGTTGAACTCGGCCTTGTGCCATATGCAACCTTCGGGGATGGGGCTAGATACCGAATCGAGTCGAACCGATAGTAGTTCACTCCAAACCAGACTGACAGTCATACTAACACCTTCCACATCTTGTATTATTATTTCGTGTAATATACATTCGTTATTTTACTCTTGTGTTCGTGTTGTTCTTCCTTGGTCCTAACCTGGACCATAACATATATATATATATATATATATATATATATATATATATATACCCTTGTGCAAAACCGCTTTAGATTCCTTTCTTTCACCATACGGTCAGTTTCTATTTTTCCTCAGATTAGGTCATTTGCGGTGATGTACAATAAGTAACATGAAACTATTTTCAGTGTGTATGATGACATTTTTTTGACCTTGAAAAATTTTGCGTCAATCGTGTATGGAGCAGATTTTCATCACGCACATACATTACTGTCTTGACCGTTGATTAATTGTCCTGCGGTCATTGTCTGCAATGGACGTTTTGCTCCAAGGAAACGTACGAAAATTGCAACGCTGCACGAACACAATGGCAAGCCTTACCAGTGAGCAAATCAAAGTAATATAGACTGGCCCGGTAATTCTCCTGATTTAAATCCAATCGAAAATCTATGGTGAATTTTCAAGAAACGACTTCGTGAAATGGACATACAAAGTACTAACATGTGCACTGGGTCAGGTTTAATTGGGAGAAATATGAAGAAAAAAATTAAATAATAACGAAATTATTCGCTTTGTTTTAGTTAATTCGCACAAGGGTGTATACTGACAGGAAACCGCGTGCATATGGACAGAAAATGAATGCTGTAAATATACACAAATAGAAAGGGGTGTGAGAGAAGGCTGTCGGACATATTCAACCAAAATAGATTGAGGCGAGTTTGAAAGTAGTAGTCGTCCTGCCAGGATTCATTATTGATGGCCACAATCTTAACAGCGTAATATACAGATGACAGTGTGTTGATAGCAGACACAGAAAGAATACTACAAGAACTGCTACGTAAGGTAGTGAAGTAAAGCGAGAAGAAAGAACTAAACATCAATTGCAAGAAGAGAGAATTCATAGTGGTTAGCAAAAGGGACTACCTAACATGCAAATTACAAATTGGGGACATCAAGACAAAACAAGTACAACCATTTAAATGTTTAAATATTAACATATGCACTGGGTCATATTTCATTGGAAAAATACGAAAAAAAAATAACGAAATTATTCGTTTTGTTTCAATTAATTTGCACAAGGGTGTATATGAATCCACCAACAGAAATATTAGTCTGAAGAAGTCCTTTCGAAGGATGAAATGTGTTTTTTTTCGTGATACTCCAGAGAATGTCAACTTTGGTGCTGTCAGTTATACCAAATAGTCCAAGGGGAAGAATGTTACTGATGTAGTCAACTTTGTCAAGAGAAAAAAATAGAATTTATGATTTGGAAGATTAAGAAATTTCAACCAACGACTAGATGAGGGCACATTCCGGACGATTTAACACACACACACACACACACACATATATATATATATATATATATATATATATATATATATATATATATATACCTGGTGTAACCGCAAAATTGTCTAATTGTTAGATTAGGCTCCGATCCGTTGTATCTTAGAAATGATTAAAGATATCTTACTGGAATTTTCCGAAGTTTTTATAACACTATTGGACTCTACTTTGATCAATGAATAATTACTCTCCAGGCTTAACAGAAGAGACCCATCGTAAATGAATATGACATGTCCATCATTAATTAATCATAGCTAAGGATCGGAAGCGCATGAGGGATTGAATTAAAGTTCAAATTTAGATATATTATTTCAGGATCATTTTCCAAGATCATCTTGGCCCTCTCTAACCTTCTAACATTCTGGCCTGGAGTAACAAGTTGCCTAACAGGTTTCACGCACGATTTCACTGGTCTTTGTATTGTCATAGCTGAAACTCCTCTCTCACGTGCCAAAAGTCTTATGGATTTAGTTGGATCTTTTCTAATCGATCTATTAGGCTCTAAGTTGAAATTATATTCTCTCGTGTGGCCTCTTGCCCAAGTTGTTCTCTCTACTGTTCCTTCCTTTTTAAACTTATTCTCCGTTATGTTGATGGTTCTTGAATGGACTTTGAAGATGTATAAATATTGGTACGATTACTGAAGACCTGAATGATCTTTTTCCTCCCACCATTGATCAGTTTGGAAGACGGTGTCAAAATGGTTAAACGTTTTATCTGAACACTTGGAAAAAAGAAACTCAATTAGTTTAGTGTTTTTTTTTAGATATTAGACATTTTGTGAGGTGCTGTTACACGGTTCGGATATTTTTTATTGTTACACAGTATATATATATATATATATATATATATATATATATACTACCCAAAATATGGAGAAAAAATGTACATTACCATCAAATCAGTTTGGGATTGGATGGCAAGGAAAGTCGATAAAATGGACGTCAGTTATCATCGCTGATGCCATCTTAACCACATGGAAAAACATTCCAGTCGGCCTTCTGTAGACGCTTATATCGACTGAGCCAAAGAATTTTGCTGTTACACCCAGTATATATATATATATATATATATATATATATATATATATATATATGAAAATTTCTCAGAGATAACCTGTAGAGAGTGCCGCCATAGAATATTACCCAAATATTAATATACGCCCAGGCTTTTTTCCCTATTGCACCTTTCTTAACAAAATTACTGCTCTCCCAAACAAACGTACACAACAATATCGTAAAATCAAAAGAAAATGGTTGAATCCGCCAACACAGTTATAATGACAATATTCTCCACACGTGACAATAACTGACGTTATTTTCAGTTAACAATATGAAAATTGCTAAGAACATTCTGTTTTTTGTTATTATTAGTTACTTTCTTTAATTAAATTCATTTCGTTTTTTTTGCTTTGAGAAAGTCGACATTGGACGAAACGCGTCAGCAATAACTACAGTTTTCCTATTGTCATTTATATATATATATATATATATATATATATATATATATATATAACAAAGAGTTAATCATAACTTGAATCATTTAGCAATATTAAAGCAATTATTGGCGAAATCCCTTCGCTAGTAGACATAATTATAAGCATTATACTACTAACAATCCACTGAATGATGAGATCCTTATGTATAAAACGGATATGGTGTATTTTTAATTCAGCTAGTACTTTCAAAGACCTCTGTCTTCATCATCAGGCTGTATTTTCTTCCTTTAGAATCAAAAATGGAAGACGAAATAAATGTGTTGCAGACCGAAAGATGTTTTTAAAAATGAGCTATTTATTAACGGTTATGTAGTGTTGGAGCGTGCAGGTCGCAACGCTAAAGTTCAAATATTTCAAGAGAGAATTTTTATGAATTTTGTAATTTGGTAAATCCACAATTTTTTTTGTAAGAGTTTTTCAGTTAATATGACATAAACAAAATAGATAGTTCAGTTATCAGAGTGATATGTCTTAGTTTTTTTCTCAGGAATTCTTTACTGCGGATCAATTGTTTTTCATGAACATAATAAAATAGACAGCATATATTTTATATTACAAAGAGTTAATCATACCTTGAATCAATTAGCAGTATTAATGCAATTATTGGCGAAATCCATTCGCTACTAGACATAATTATAAGCATTATACTACTAATAATCCACTGAATGATGAGATCCTTATGTATAAAATGGATATGGTGTATATATATATATATATATATATATATATATATATATATGTGTGTGTGTGTGTGTGTGTGTGTGTGTGTGTTTAATTCATTTAGTTCACTGCTAATAACAAACAGGAATTTTTTTCTGATGATGATGGCCATGCTGGCCGAAAGCTAGTCCAAGAACCTAATTAAAATAATAAAGTCCCCAAATTATTAATATACAACCCAGTGTGTCTGAAAATGCAATTTTTTAAAATTTTTCAGTATTTTTTATTGTTTGTGTAGACCAGTATATATTTTCTTTTAATCCTTACACCATCCAAGCAAGTCTTCGGTTGTGAAAGCTTGAAGCGTTCGACAACGATTGCCTTCGCTGCATTCTACGATGCCGCCAAATCGATCGTGTGCCCAGAGCCACTCTACGTCATCGCCTGAGTCTCCGTCCTTTTCCACACGACCTGCTCCAGCGTCGTCTCTGATGGTTCGGGCACGTAGCTCGACGCCCGGAGGGAGAGCTCATCCGCGATGTACATCTACCTCCTTCTCTTCCTGGTGGGCTGCTGAGGATGTGGGCTAGCACAATCAAGGATGACCTAGCAGTACTATCGGGTCCACAAGTAGTTGGTCTTCGACGATGGAATCGCGATTGGCTCCCCATTTCGTGTGACCTGGCTCAGAATCGGAGAACGTGGGCAGCGATTGTCCGTGATTCTGTACTTGCGTGAAAACCGATACAAGTCAAGTCACCCAAGCAAGGCGAGGGTGCACTATTCCGCAGGGGGTTTACAGAGAATGAAAATGAGAGAAAAATGTGTATAGGGGTGGTGAGGAAAGCATAAAAGATGAACGCGGTTAAAGAAGATAGAAGATGGCGATTGACGTTGCATTTAAATTTTTGAAGATTGTAGTTATCAGGGAAGCAAGTCAACAAATGGGAGCTCAAGAGGTGGGAATTGCTCAAAAAGAAACTGTGGGAGTAGAAGTGGTGGTTACGTTTAACTATTTCAAAGGTAAAAGGGTGGGACCTAGATACCAGTCTAGCAGCACGTTTAAATTCACGTCGTCGTGTCACCAGGAGAAAGAGAATTATTTATTTGTAATATTTGCAAAATGTAGCAATCAGTTTGTTATGGTCCGGTTCCTTTTACCACGGTGATAGTCCAAGGTAGAACCAATAAAGAAGAACTCGAACACAGGTATGGAATAACACAGATATATTACAAACAGGAATATATACAGAAAAGTAGAAGTGTTAGTATGAACAATCAGCTTTAATAGAGAGAACAATGTATTCTCGGCCAGTATCACTATTCCAATGTCTTGTAGTAATTGTCTGAAGGCGACTCTGTTTCGGACTGCCTCTGACTCGACTCTTGACTCGACTTGAACTACTGACTCGACTTGAACTACTGACGATATTCAGTGCCCCCCACGAGGGCGTCATGTAACACAAGGTCTTTTTAACGTGGGATCTCCGAGCCCGTAGGCTCGGCCAAAAATATGCCCATTTGACCCGTATAAACGGGTTCAGGGTCGGTTTACCTCCTCGAAAGAGAATCTGCCCTTTGGCGTAGCCTCGTTCGGGTTCTTCCCCGCCCGAAGAAAGAGAGTTCAACTGAACAGCCGGTCAAGATTTGAACGACTGACGATATTCAGTCACCCCCCCCACTGTGGCAGCATGCGACACAATGTCAGTTATTTATTGTGGGTTCTCCGAGCCCGTGGGCTCGGCCCAAAAATATGCCCATTGAACCCGTATAAACGGGTTCAGGGACGGTTTACCTCCCTGAACGAGACTCCTCCCTTCGGCGTAGCCTCGTTTGGGTTCCTCTCCGCCCGAAGGCAGAGAGTTCAACCGAACAGTCGGTCAGAAAGTGAGCGACTGACGATATTCAGTCACCCCCCTCACGAGGGTGTCATGTGGCACAAGGCCTTTTTAACGTGGGCATTCCCGAGCCATTAGGCTCGGCCAAAAAATAGCCCATTTGAACCCGTATAAACGGGTTCAGGGCCGGTTTAACCTCCCCGAAGGAGACTCCGCCCTTCGGCGTAGCCTCCTTCGGGTTCCTCCCGCCCGTAGGAAGAGAGTTCAAACCGAGCAGTCGGTTCAAAAGTGAACGGCTGACTCACTCCTTGCCTACTCCTGAGGCGCAGTATTTATTAAGTATGGAATAGTCCATTATTATTATTCTGGGTAAGATCCCATAACACAGTTATATACCATGCGCGATACACACATAGGCGATCATGTATCTTTTGATACATTACTGACGAGGCAGATTTTTTCCCGCAGTAGGTTGCCATTTATTTCTGCGGTAGACCTTTTTGCCATCCAAGTCTATAGAACCCGGTCTGTTCTGTTATTTACCCATAGCTGGGGGAGAAGAAGAGTATTCATACCTTTTCCAAGGGTATTAGCACGTAAGTAATGGATTCGACTGGAATTCGAACTTTTTATTCTTTAATTTAGGATATTATATCGAAAACATGTTTTCAATGTAATATCATAGATTTCAGTCACGTGAGAAACAAAATCAATGGTTCACCTATCTAAGAACGCTTCGGACCTTTGTTACAGCCGAAACTACAAAAACTACAAAATATAAGGGATGTATCATGACAACAGGACACATGATACTTAACATACATACCAGCTACCTGCTATAATTTCACGTTTTCAGGTGACAGACACATGTTATAGAAGAAATTTACATTGCAGAACACTTGGGTGTAACATGAAAATAAACACATAAAAATAAAAAAATAAAAAATTGTCAAAATAAATATCCGAAAGAAAAAAAGGAAAATGAAAACAGCAAAAGTATTCCCTATATATATATATATATATATATATATATATATATATATATATATATATATATATATATGTATGTGGGACGTAATGAGACAAGTTAAAATATCAGTAATAGTCCACGCCCAGCCATGTCCGCTATGGAAGTAAAATGGAGTTGAGATATTTAGATAATAATCTACACCAGCGACATCTGGATGCCAGAAATTGTACTAACGAAACCAAAAACAATAAATTGAGAGGAAGTGAAACGAGACAATAGTAAGAATAGAATATATATGTCCATGGAAACTTACCTGTTTCAAAATATCACCAATTATATATATATATATATATATATATATATATGTATGTATGTATGTATGTGTGTGTGTGTATGTGTGCGTGTGTGTGTGCGTGAGGAATGTTTTTCTGTTGTACGTTGGACCACGACGTTAAAAGCGGATGAAGACTGCAGAGGCTTAACTTTCACAGCAATAGCCCATCTTGTTTCCTTTGTTATACATAGCAGCTGTGTGGTACTCTGGTAAAATGGCGTCTGATATCAATTTCAGGTATCAACAGAGGTTTGATACTGAATTACTTTACCACAAAAAAAGAAAATTATTGGAATTAACTCATTTTGCTTACTTTGTTACACACACACACATGCTTACATATATACTTACGTATATATATATATATATATATATATATATATATATTAAGAAATGGACAGAGTCCGACAATTTATTTTATTAAAGACATTTTTATGTTTAACGTTCTTTTTTATAGATACAAGTATTTAAGTAAATGCTCTGTTTATAATAAACAGTATTAAATAACATACCGGCCTGAAAGTCCGAGAAATTTTCATTTACATTTGATACGCCAGAGCAGTTATGAATGTACGAGATTCATGGAAGATTGAAGTTTACAAGCAGTAAATTCGACCTTGCCTACCGAACGATCCTTTGTGGCCGTTAGCGTAAATGACGGTTCCGTATATGATACAGGTTCGAATCCTGTCAAAGGACGAATATTTTCTATGAAAACTTCTCGGACATTCAGGCCGGTAAATGTTATTTAATACTGTTTATTATAAACAGAACATTTACTTAAATACTTGTATCTATAAAAAGAACGTTAAACATAAAAATGTCTTTAATAATATATATATATATAAGTATTTTTAGGATGTATAATAGTGTCTTCGTAATTAAATTAGCTAAATTTCAGTGAAATATTAAAATGCTTAAAATATTTCTAAAATGAGTGGGTATTTAAAATATTAGATAAAAAGGCGTGTAATTGGATTTTATTTAAATGATCTCCTCCTTACTTAATTTACCCAAACATCCGGCTGTCGATAAATCTGTCAACACTTCATAAAAATATCCTCCTCCGCCTTAAAAATATTTTTCTGCAATATTTTAGACTAAAAGTAATATTTGTTTCCATTCATACTAATTAAAATTAAAACAACTATTTTTCTCAAATAACGTTTCACAAAAGTATCTTATCTTTCTGAAATAATTTTAATCAAAAAAAAAATAATGTGTTCACAGATTTGCTAATATGGACGATTATATAGATTTTAAGTATAATAATAATAATAAAAAAAAAACAAATAATTCCAATCAAATTAAGCTCCGTTTGCAATTAAGCGAAGTATTTTTCATAATGAAATTAAATTTAATCAATTTGCCTGAAAATAAATCTAAAATAAATCTTTTTCTTTCTTAAAATGCATTTTAAAAACTTAACAATCGCTTTTTTTTTTTTTTATATATATATATATATACATATATATATATATATATATATATATATATATATATATATATATATATATATATATATATATATATATATATATATATATATATATATATATATATATATATATATATATATATATATATATATATCTGTGTATACGTTATATTTATAGTTACAATTTATTCAAATAAATGCTCCGTTCTTTTTTTTATTATTATTATTAAATAGTATTAATTACATTTGCCGGCCTGTATGTTCAAGAAATTTCGTAGAATATATGCGTTTTCCGACAGGCGTCGAACCTGTGTTCCTATACGGAAACCGTCATTTAATCTGACGTGCTATACTATTTAGCTACAGAGAAGCGTCTGGTGAGCAAAGTCAAAATTTTTCGAACATTCAGCTTGGTAAATCTATTTAATATTGTTTAATTAAAAACAGTGCATTTACTTAAAGAAAGAGAATCTATGAATACAACGTATAAACAGAAAATGTGTGCATATATCTATATATATGTACAGTGTAACCCGGATATAAGAGAAACCCGGATATAAGAGAGATTTTCTCTGGTCCCAAATTAGAGCCTGTGTTAATGTATATAAAATAGACCAAACCTGGATATAAGAGAAACCCGGATATAAGAGACTTCTTCTCCGGTCCCGACAACTCTCTTATATCCGGGTTACACTGTATATATATATATATTTAAACATATTTTTAAAATATAAGAGACAATATATATTTTTAAATACATATACTGTCACCAACAGACAGACTGTTTCGCTCTATCACAGCTCATCAGTGTGGCTAGACGTCCGGTTGCCTCTAGCTAGGAACGAAACCCGACTGAATTGGCGTCAGTCGGGGGAGTCAACCACTAAGCCTAGGTGAATATATATATATATATATATATATATATATATATATATATATATATATATATATATATATATATATATATGATAACAGACGCTGGTCATAAGTTCAAGATTCGGTTCTATGACGTCATACCACGTGAGTGACCGAAATATTAGCAACAGGATCATATGTCTAGATGCAATGCGAAGTGTTGGGAATAGCTTGATATTAAATTTCAAACGAATCACAGTACATATAGTTCTGATATTAATAGTTCAGTCTCCCATAAAGCTCTCTCGGCTTAATAAAAATATCCAAAACTTGGACAATTTTTGACTTCATTTTTATCCGAAATTAAGCAACCATACGAAGTCTAGAACGGCCCATGATCAAACGTAATAGACATTCGAGTAACACGCTTAAATTCATGTATTCGGCCAAGATGGAAAATATTCTCAGAGCCGTTGCCATGAAAATATTTGTCAAAAAGACAGGAGGCAGCTCCATTACGCGGGTAAGAAAGTGACTGAAGTCGAGATGCCAGGCTAGTACCGATAACGTGACAGACTCTTCTTTGGATTTTGTCAAGAATCTCGAGATGTACAGCAAATGTTTTCTTTAATTTCATTATTTTTTCTCATTCGCACCTTCTAGTAAAAAATCTAGGGTTTTTTTTTTCATACAAACCTTTGTTATTAATATTCATTTTTGACTAAGCTTTTTTTTTCTTTGCAATTTTATACCTCACACCATTAAATTGTTTAATCTTAAGTTGTCGGAATTTCTTTGTGAATAATTGTCAACTATTAACTAAAATTTAATTCAAGTTCTTTCCGCTCTTTGTTTACAAACAAGAATAAAATGACGTAATTGCCTAACTTTTTATATATTATTTATTTTTGGAATATAGTTTGATTTCTTTAATAAATTGTTGGATATCATATGGATTAAGGTCATGAAAGAGTTCTTTCATATTGGTTTTGGTTTGTTTTACGGCATTATCAACCTCAATGGGTTATTTAATGCCAACAAAATTTTTATTTCTGGTAAAATTTTTTCTTCAAAAATGTATAGCTGGTAATATCTTTTATTTTTAAAAATGTATTGCTGCTAATAAGTTTTTTACAATGTATTTCTGGTATCAAAACCTATTTTTACACTTCCATAGTGTTTTAATCCCAATTTGGGGGCTGACAATTTACCCATAGTTGGGACCCTAACAGGTGCTACCGTCCGAGTGAGGGTGGACCTGGGAACAACAGCAAATAAGAGGTGGTTCCACGCTCCTCAAAACCTCCTGATCAGAGGCCTTGCTGTTTATCATCTTACCCTGGACATGGATGTAGTTTATCGTCATATCCAGGACGGTCTTTCATATTGGATGTCTTGTTGATTCTCTTTAGTCATATATCGACCTTTATGGGTTATTTAATGCCGAAATCTAAATATTTTGAACACAATTTTATGGTTTTAACTAAATATACTTGGCGATTGTGTCTAGCTAGTTCAATAGTAAAAAAATAAATGAGACCTAAGTGCCACTCTAGTAGCACGCTTATATTCATGAAGTCGCGGCACCAGGGGAAAAAAGCTCCACAGAGCCGTTGCCATGAAAATATTTGTAGAAAAGACAGAGAGATGCCACGTCTCGTCGGTGAAAAATTGACTGAAATCGAGATGCCAAGTCAGGGTGGATTATATTACAGATCTTTTTTTGGATTTTTTTTTTCAAGGATATCCAGTTGAACAGCAGGAACACCAGGCAAGTAAGGTGGATGTATTCTTCTGTTGAGAACGACGGGTGAGGGTTCAGTCATTTTTAATTTTTTTTTTTCCTGAACATTCTATACAAGGGAACTGTTTTAAAGTCGCCACATGACTGTGTTCTTCAAACGCGCACTCTCCCCATCATAATATTGTGGTGTGTACCGGTGCCACATGTTGGAAGATCTTACATTTCATCCGCTCGCCTGTATCTCGTGTATATTAAAGACAACTGTCAAGTCACTGCGAATAAGCTTTTTCATCCTATTTTTCTTGCATTTCCACACGTGATTTGCATCTCTCAGATCAACGCTGTGTTATACCAATTTAAATACAAACAGAAACCTACGAACTTCTGTCGGCAGCATACTTTGTGGAAAATACGAATAGACTCATCCACATTAAAAAAAAAATAATGGAAGCATTAAAATGAAGAAGAAACTAACTGTAAATAATATGAACACGGACATAACGTGCTGACTGTGTTCGGAAATTCAAACATTCCTATTACTATAAAAAAAATCTACATATTCAGACAAAAAACATAAATAGCGATAGATTAGCCAGACCACAGATCATTTGGACAGTTCTAGTTGATAGGTTCATCTATCGTCCGGTTCACACTCCTCTCCGGTCTTTTGGACAGGAGAAGATGTTGACCCCCTTGTTTGGTGCATAGGATTTCTTTCCTTCTAAAGTCTACTGCAACTCTATACTTCAAACTTCGAATCTGAAAGTTTATTTACAAGTTATTCATTTATTAATTCATTAATTTGTTCTCTTCAGTAGACGTAGATAAGTTCGCCTATCACCCGGTTCGCACTCTTCCCCAGGATTGAAAAGGAGTACAAGTTAATCCCTTGTTCCCTGCTTAGGATTGGGTTTCCGCTTCCTTCTAAAGTTTCCTCCCCGGTCATTTGAGCAGTAGAGGTTTATCCCTTGTTCCTTGTTTAGAATTGGGTTTCCGATTCCTTCTAAAGTCTACTTCAACTCTATACTTCTAATGTCTCCTTCCGGGTCTTTTGAACAGGAGTATAGATTTATCCCTTGTTCCCTGTTTAGGATTGGGTTTCCGCTTCCTTCTAAAGTCTACTTCAAATCTATACTTCTAACGTCTCCTCCCCTGTCTTTTGAACAGGAGTACAGGTTTATCCCTTGTTCCCTGTTTAGGATTGTGTTTCCACTTCCTTCTAAAGTCTACTTCAACTCTATACTTCTAACGTCTCCTCCCCGGTCTTTGAACAGGAGTATAGGTTTATCCCTTGTTCCCTGTTTAGGATTGGGTTTCAGGTTCCTTCTAAAGTCTACTTCAACTCTATACTTCTAACGTTTCCTCCCTGGTCTTTTGAACAGGAGTAGAGGGTTTATCTCTTGTTCCCTGTTTAGGATTGGGTTTCCGCTTCCTTCTAAAGTCTACTTCAACTCTATACTTCTAACGTCTCCTCCCCTATCTTTTGAACAGGAGTATAGGTTTATCCCTTGTTCCCTGTTTAGGATTGGGTTTCCGCTTCCTTCTAAAGTCTACTTCATCTCTATACTTCTAACGTCTCTTCCCTCGGTCTTTTGAACAGGAATAGAAGGTTCATCCCTTGTTCCCTGTTTAGGATTGGGTTTCCGCTTCCTTCTAAAGTATTTTTCCTCTTTTACTCACAGTAGCCTCTTGCGTCTTAGTGGCATTATTGCCTGGCATGTTGTGAATTGATTAAAAAAAATCTTCTCTACCTTCCTGTTATTTGCTATCATTCTAGGCTTGGTAAATATCAAACCCTCGGATCTGTACTAATTTTCTATGAATTTTGCAAAAGACATCTTTGTCATTCGGTCTCATGCCTTAATAGGCTAGTCTCGGTAAATATCAAGCCCCTAAATCTGTACCAATTTTCTGCGAGTTCTGTGAAAGAATATTTAACTTGGAATGTCAGCAGCATCGGAAGAAACTTATTTAAAACATCAACCTTGTGTAACGTGTTTATTTACTGTGGGGACAGAGGCAAACAGCGAAGTGGGATGAAAGTAGGTTGATAAAACAAATGAGGGTGGTGGAGATCTGAGATTGTATAGAAGAAGAAGAAGAAGAAAAATGAGTAGAAGAGAAGAGGAAGTGTTAGCAGACGATGACGAAGAAGAAAAAGAAGAACCCGTAAACGTTTTAAAAATTAAAAAAAAAACGAAAGAGAATTAGAAAGAGATAGACGAAAAGAAAAACTTCACAAAAGTTAAAAGCAAGCAAAAAAAAAAAAAAAAAAAAGAGAGAGAGAGAAAGAGGAGAAAGAGAATAGAGAAAGGGAAGTAGGAGAAGAAGAAAGGCTCCATAAAAGTTAATAATAAAAAAAATAAATAAATAAATAAATTAAACGACATTTATAGAAGCTGAAAAAAAAATGGTGTCCTATCTACGACGATTTTAAGCCTTAGTACTTTCTCACGAATATCACGTTATTGGGAAACTGATTTCTTTGGTGACAAAGAAAAGAGTACTGAGCTGCTACGTGATGTCTGTCTTTCTATACGGCAGCAAATGTTGGACGGTCTCCTCAAAGATATAGAGGAGACTCGAGGCGGTGAGGGTATGCTTCTACAGAAGGATGCTAAGGATATTACAGACCGAGCGTGTGAGCAACGATGAGGTTGCAAACAATGAGGAAGTTGGTAGATACACTGCTTCATTAATCTGGATAAAAAAAAATGTGTTTTTTTATTCTTAAATAGTGACATAAAATTAACCGTTTTCTTTTTATATGGAAACAATCGAAACTCATTTGTCAAGATGTGGTTTTTATTCGACTTACGCTTTTCATCACTCCCTGGCTATTGGCCTGGAATAAAAGTGTATGGCCAAGGACGCGTTCCAAAAGCTGGGCAGAGTATTGCGAGACAGGAGGATTTCTTTGGTAACAAAGAAAAGAATACTGGGCTGTTATGTGACATCTGTCCTTCTTTACGGCAGCGAATGCTGAATGATTTCGTCAAAGAAGTGACACGAGGAGACGGAGATGTTGTTCTACAGAAGGATGTTGAGGATATCATAGACCGAACTTATTGAGGCGGCCAAGGACTATTGCAAAAGCTGGGCAGTGTACTGCGAGACAGGAGGATTTCTTTGGTAACAAAGAAATGAATACTGAGTTCTTACGTGGCATCTGTCCTTCTTTACATCAGCGAATGTTGGACGATCCCCTCAAAGATGAAGAAGAGACTCGAGCAGATAGAGATCTAGTTCTACAGAAGGATGCTAAGGATATCATAGACCGAACTTATTGGGGTGGCCAAGGACGCATTCCAAAAGCTGGGCAGAGTATTGCGTGGCAGGACGATTTCTTTGGTAACAAAGATAAGAATACTGGGCTGCTGCGTGACGTCTGTCCTCCTACACGGCAGCGAATGTTGGACGATCTCCTCAAAGATGAAGAAGAGACTCGAGACAACGGAGATATGGTTCTACAGAAGGATGCTAAGCATATCATGGCCGAACATGCGAGCAAAGATGAGGTTTTGGAGAGGATGTACACAAGGAGGAAGCTTATACTTAACATCAGGAAGAGGTAGCTGAAGTTTCTAGGACACGTAATGAGAAAGTTGGGCTTGGAGAATATGATACTCACAGGGCAAATAGAGGGAAAGAGAGACAAGGGAAAGCAATGTATGATATACCTGGCGGGCATAAGCAAGTGGATGACAGAATGTGGTCTGGACGAGGTGGATAGGGTGAAGTGGAGAGCCATGATCGCCTACGTCCAGAAGGGACACGGCACAAGAAAGAAAAGAGTGACTGTTAATGCATACATAATGGCCTTCTACTCTTTATTCCGATCTCAGTCCCTGTTGCAGACAGCTACACAGGCAGATTTATGTTGATTTACAACACCAACAGAGCCAACTAGTGGTTTATACTGCAACTATGTTGAGGAGACCTTGCTTACAATTTCTGGCAGAGAGTTCATGATATACATTCTCTCTCTCTCTCTCTCTCTCTCTCTCTCTCTCTATATATATATATATATATATATATATATATATATATATAAAAGCTGCGTGCAATCTGTGGAGTTAACCTTCAAGATAGGACATCTAACGTAGACTTGTTTAACAGGTGTAATATTGGAGGAATCGAGACTTTTATCATACAGTCTCAGTTACGGTGGACTGGTCATATCTTGAGAATGTCTGATGACAGGATACCCAAGATCCTAATGTACAGCCAGTTAGATCAGAGCTACAGGAATGTAGGACGCCCATGGCTAAGATACAAGCTGAAAAGCAACTTGTCAGCAGTTAATATACCACATAACGCCCTTGAGCGCTTAGCCTTGAAACGGGTAGAATGGAGATAAACGTGTTTTAGCGGACTCAGCAGTTTTCAATCAGCTTGTCTGAATCATCTTCAAGAAGCGAGAGCAAGATCCAAAAGGTCAGCCAATCTAACTGTGATGTCATCTCACAATTCTTACGTTTGCTCCATATGTGGCCTCCTTTGTAAATCACTAGCGGGATCTTAAATCGCACAAAATTTCATAACTGGATCAGCTAAGCTGTCAGATCCTCATACGTCCAAACCGACGGGAGACTTCATTATATATATATATATATATATATATATTAGAGTATGCAACTTATATAGTATCTCATAAAGAAGTACTTTATACAAAGAATTAGTAAGCGATGTTAACGTGATTAATGGCGAAATCACTTCGCTAACAAGACTTAATGAGACATTAACTTACTATTAATTCCTTGAATAAGACGATCCTTATATTTGAGTTGCTGTCATATGGAATTGACGATCCAAGTACTTTCAACAACTTCAAATTGTCATCGTCGGGATGCAATTTTTCCATATACAGGCAAAGAACTCTAGCGTCGTGGCATCGCACGCTCCAAAATAAAATAACTGTCAATAAATAGCATATTTTTTTTAAAAAATCGGTCATATTTCGTTTTATGTGTGTGTGTGTGTGTGTGTGTGTGTGTGTGTGTGTGTGTGCAGAGTTCATAAAAATTGCTTTTACAAACTTTGGGTGGGTGGCAGATTCCTTACTGCAAAACAAGAACAAAAGGTTCGATAACTCGGCTGCCTTTGGCCTGGAAACGCAGTCTGATGCACATCCAAGCTTATCGTAACCCGTATTCCCAAGCGGTCGCCTATGAAGGTACCGACCAAGTTCGGCGTTGCTTAACTTCGCGGATCGGAAGAGAACCGTTATTTCAACCGTAAGCCATATTGTTATAAACTATCATTTGTGAAAATGAAAATTTCAACGAAATATGCTAGAAAAGTTTTCATTTGAAATAAAGAACATACGAACATTAAGTCAAATTTTCAAAATACATGGAAAAAAATAAGGCTTCATTTAAAACTGACGCCAGGGGAATATTGCATGCTCCGGTTGTTTTTTAATCATTTCACCCCAATCAAGGAAATAAAGCGATGAAGCCCCAGAAAACGGAAGGGAGTTCAACAAGAGAGAGAAGAAATTGTTAGCATAGAACTTGCGGTTATATCAACCCATTTCAAATGGAAAAGGCTCAGACCTAGCCAGAAGTCACTATCCAGTGTTGATTTTTATATCACACTGTCTATAAATGAACACATACACATTTGTTTGTGTGTGTGGGTGTATATATATATATATATATATGAAGAAATATAGTTTTAAGGTATGCTATATTTATGGGATAAAGTGCTCACTATCAGAGATAGAGCCTATGTAAATATAAAAGTGAGCAAAACTCAGAGTCGACAGACTTCTATGCTAAACACACAACACAGGCGGCTTGATGATTGAGTTTAGCATGAAACAGTCTGTCGCCTCCGAGTGTTGACCTCAATGTTCACTTTATATATATATATATATATATATATATATATATATATGTGTGTGTGTGTGTGTGTGTGTGTGTGTGTGTGCGTTTTTATATTTATATATATATATATATATATATATATATATATATATATATACACACACTACAGTTCAAGAGTTTCAAGCCACGACTAGAGTTAGCAAGGGATGAAATTGACAGAAGAGTGAAACCTTCCCATCCAAAAAATGAAAAAGAGCTCTTAGAGTCATTTAAAATAAAATTAAACTTGAGGCTATTGCGACAAATGACAAAAATTGGTTCTGCAGTAATCAAGGCTGAAGAAGGATATTTTGACGAGAGCTAAATTTAATCATATTATATAGAAATGAAGTGTCACTGCCAACACAGGAGTTTGAACACCCACTACCAGAGAGCAAACCCGTGTGATCCCATTTTAAGTAGATCACGTGATGGTAAAGGAAATGAATAACTGGGCAGTTAGCGATACGTCTAAGGGACCACTTTCCGAATTACTTCGGAAGTGTGTTTGTCAACTAGTCAGTCGTTCAAGTCTAAACCGACTGCTCGGTTCAACTCTCTTCCTACAGACGGGAGGAACCCGAAGGAGGCTACGCCGAAGGGCGGAGTCTCCTTCGGGGAGGTAGACCGGCCCTGAACCCGTTTATACGGGTTCAATGGGCATATACGTTAAAAAGGTCCACGTTAAAAAGGCCTTGTGCCACATGACACCCTCGTGGGGGTGGGGGGTGATTGAATATCGTCAAACTCTCTGACTCCGAGCAGAGAGTAATCTAAACGAGTTTCTGCCGAAGGGCAGAGTCTCGTCTGGGGTGGTAGAGAGCTACCTGACCCTGTTTTTTTTTACGGTATCTACGGGGAATTTTTGACCGAGCCTACGGGCTCGGGTGTCCCACAATAAAATTGGCCTTGTGCCGCGTCCCACTCCGTGGAGCGGTAGGTGAATATCTCACTCTCTGAATGACAACGAAAGTGTGCTTGTTAAACTCTATGCCTCCGGATAGAGATGAACCCAGACAAGGCTATGCCGAACGGTAGAGTCTCATCTGGGGTGGTAGACAGCTACCCGACCCCATTTTTACGGGGACTACGGATAATTTTGCCCGAGCCTACGCATTGTTGCCGCATCTGGCCTCGTGGCGCGGTTAGTGAATATCATCACTATACGGATTACTATTCGGATTACTATTCGGCGGCTTTCTTTTCAAGTGAGTATTATAGAGCAAGTACTATTAGTGCTAGTGTTATTCGAAGGCGTCTGACACAAGTATTGTTCAACAGCGTTACTATAGTTGTATCTGCGATTACAAAGTCTCTACTACAACGAGCATTACGAAACTGACAACGATTCGTTGATATCACAAAACTGGCAACGAGTGTTCGTTGACATCACAAAAAATCAAAAAAATACTTCTTTTCTTTTTGTCATAATAAAATTTGCAATAAAAGATAATGTCTCATTTTTTAACCAGGTATAATTATTTTTTTCTTATTTAAAGTACAAAACAATTACTTTTTTTGCTAATTCAAAAAATTATCAGGTGTTCACTCAAACTTTCAACTGTAGTGTGTATATATATATAGGTTTTAACGGAAGTTAGATTTCATTGAAAAATGCATCCCTTCCCACGACCCAAACGTAGCAATAACTGATACATTAAATTAGAGACATATTGAAAACCCAGCCACCCCTGTCTAGAAAAATAGATTTATCTGTAACCTTGGAAACATGAATTTTGTTTTAGCTGTGGATTTAAAACCCAGTAATTTAAAAAAGTTACTCCATAAACATAATTTAAATCAATTAGTTTATAATATTAATGCTCTGTAAATTTACATTGAGCACTATTTTGTAAAAATAAAAATATCTATAAGAACACCGGATTATATAACTTGCTGTTCTTTCTTTTATATATATATATATATATATATATATATATATATATATATATATATATATATTTACTCAAACGTCATTTTAGTGGTTATACGTATTTGAGTAGATGCTCTGCTTATTTTAAACGGTATTTATTTTGTCTACCTTTCGGCATACTCGAGAAAACTTAAAGAAAATGTACCCTATAACGTTTTTTCGAGTACTGCCCTTCTTGCTTTTAATATGTCCTGTGAATATCAAATTTTCAAAACCCTCTTTCCTCATTAGGTCTTTTTCTTATTTTAAGTGTCCTTTTTCTTTCCATTATTCTTAGACCTTCCTTATTTCTTACATGCTCTGTCCATGGTAATAAAAGCCTCCTTTGTAGAACAACATCTCTGTTGCCTGGTCTCCACTTCATCTGTGACGAAATTGTCCAGCATTCCCTACGACACAGGAGGACTGACATTACGTCACAGTTCAGCACGCTTTGCTTTGCTGCTAACGAAATTTTCATGTAACTTCTTTGAAATCACCGAAGTTAAGCAAGGTCGAGCCTGGCTAGTACCTAGATGGGTAACCGTCTGTGATTACCAGCTCTGGTAAGTTTGAAATGAACAAATGACACTGGCGAGATTTGAACTCACATCTACCCTTTAACATGATGAGCCTTCTCAACTCAACAATGCCGCTACCTGTTGCAGCAACAGACATTGGTCAAACAACTCCGAGTGTTTGCTAAAAGATTCACAGTTCGGTCTTCTATGTGCCGTGTTCGTTCAGGGCGTGAGCGATCACGGCTCGCTATAGCTTTTTTTTTAAAAATCCTTTTTAGATCTTAGTAAAATGTGTCTTCTTGCGATCTCTCCTAATCCCTGTTTACACATGCTCGTTAGCTAAGTTTTCTTTCCCTGTCTTGGATTTAATATGTCCTATGAGGGTTGTTTATAAAAATAATTTCACCCCAGGCAAGGCGATAATGCCACTAAGACGCAAGGGTTCACTGGAAGTGGAAGAGAATGAGAAAACTTTAGTGAGGAGAGAGGAAATAAAAGAGCAGATTTCAGGAAGACAAATGATGGTCGTCACATTTATATTTTTGAAGATGTGACAGGGAAGCTAAAAAAATTGAAAGAGAGTTCCACAGGCGAGAAGTGTGAGAAAATAAACTATTAGAATAGAACTGACGGTTGCATCTAAGTAGTTCAAGAGTAAAACGGTGAGACCTAATTGCCAATCTAGTAGCACGTTTAAATTTATGAAGTCGAGACAGCAAGGAGGAAAGCTCATCAGAACATGAAAATATTTGTAGAAAAGACAGAGGGAATCTACATCATGTTGGTCGGAAAGGAACTGGAGTCGAAATGGCGGCAAATAGACTGGAGTCAAAATGGCGGCAAATAGACTGGAGTCGAAATGGCGGCAAATTTTCCAACCCTTCTTGCGTTCATATTTGACTTAGAAATTTCAAATGTCTCTTTCTGATTGTTAAATATAAGTGTCCTTTTTGTTGCCATTTTCTCTAAAACGTCGTCACTGCTCGATATATTCAGTTCATGATATATCAGCTGGGCCTTCAGAATACGCCGATTGCAGCCCAGCAAAGGAGAAAGAATTCCCCCAGCCCCAATGAAGCATTCTGGGTATGACGATGAACTACATCCGGCAGCTAGGCCTATGGTCAAGAGGTTTGAGGAGCCTGGAACCCCCTTTTAATTGCTACTGTTCCCAGGTTCACCCTGACCAGAAGTACTAGCGCCTGTTAGGGTCTCAGATAATAGTTACCCCTCAAAAACTGGGGTCAGTACACTATAAAAGTGTAAAAAATAGGTTTCTATAGTAAAAATACAAGCAATACAATTTTGAAAAAAGGAAAAATTAATACCAGCAATACATTTTTTAAAAACAAAATAATACCAGTAGCCATTTTTTTGAAAAAAAAATATTACAAGCAATAATTTTTTTGGCCCAAAAAAGTACCAGTAGTATATTTGATTCTTGACAAAAAAACTGTTTTAACAAAAATACGTCAATATAATCGGATCTACAAACTGATTTTTTTTTACAGAAAAATCAATATTTTATTCTAACGAATCTATTCTAAAAATGTTGTCGGAATTAAATAACGGATTGAGGTTGATATATTGTAAAACAAAATAAGCCTAAACTCTGATCTACGAACTGATTTCTTACAAAGAATGCATATTCTATTCATACGAACCTATCCTAAAAATCTTATCGGCATTAAAATAACCCATTCAGGCTGATATGTCGTAAAAGAAAATAAGCTGAAACCCTGATCTACAAATTGATTTTTTACAAAGAATACATACTCTATTCCTACGAACCTATCCTAAAAGTCTCGTCAGCATTAAATAGCTCATTGAGATTGATACGCCACAAAGCAAAATAAACCCACACTGAGACCTGCAAACAGCTTTCTTAAAAAGAATACAGATTCTATTTATAGGTACCTATCCTAAAAGTTTTTCGCTATTAATAACCCACTGTTGTACATATTTCGTAAAACAAAATAAACCCAAACCCTAATCTACAAACTAATTTCTTGCAAAGAATACATATTCTATTCATACGAACCTATCCTAAATATATGGTCGACGTCAAATAAGCCATTGAAGTGTCGATATGCCGAAAAACAAAATAAACCCAAACGCTGATCCACTAACTGATTTCTTACGAAGAATACATATTCTTTTCTTACGAAACGATATAAAATATTGTTGGTATTAAATAACCCATTAAGATTTTTATGCTGTAAAAGAAAACAAACCCACACCCTGATCTAAAAACTGATTTCTTGTAAATAATATATATTCTATTCATACGAACCTATCGTAAACATTTTCTCGGCATTAAATAATCCACGGAGGTGTTGATATGCCATAAAACAAAATCAACCCAATCCCAGATCAACAAACTGACTTGTTACTAAAAATACATATTCTATTCTTACGAACCTACACTAAAAATCCTGTGAGCATTGAGATTGTTACGCCGTAAAGCAAAATAAACCTACAGTCAGAACTGCAAGTAGACTTCTTTAAAAGAATACAGTTTCTATTCATAGGAACCTATCCGAAAAAATTATCGGCATTAAATAACCCACTGAGGTCCATATTCCGTAAAAGAAAATAAATCCAAATCCTAATCTACAAAATAAACCCAAATCCTGATCTCGTTCTTACTAAAAATACATATTCTATACATACCAACCTATCCTAAAAATCTTGTCGGTATTAAATAACCCATTTAGATGTCGATATGCCGTAAAACAAATTAAACCAAACCCTCATCTACCAACTGATTTCTTATAAAGAATATATATACTATTCATAAAAACCTATCCTAAAAGTCCTGCCTGTATTAAAAAACCCATTTAGGTGTCGATATGTCATTAAACCAAATAAACCTTCAACCTGATCTACAAACTTATTTCTTACAAAGAATACATATTCTATTTCTATGAAGCTGTCATAAAGATCTCGTCTGCATTAAATAAGCCACTGATTTTGATATGACGTAAAACAAAATAAAACCAAGCCAACCCATATTCTCAGCATCCTTCTGTTGGACCACATTTTTGTTGTCTCAAGTCTCTTCATCTGTGATGAGTTTGTCCAGCATTTACTGCTATACATGAGGAAGAACGCTTCGACTCGCTTCGGCACATTTCACCAAAACCAGTATTTCTATGACCAGAGACTTTTGTTGCTGGTGGGATGAGAGTTAAAGAGAGCATCACAGAAGCCGTGTCAAGTGTATAGAATATTGGCGGAATATGAAGAATTGTACAAGTTGGTCCGAAAAACTTCACCCCGTCCCGAATAGTAATGAGAACAAGTAATAGAAGAAGAGTAATACAAATCACGTACTGGATTCAATCTTTTTTTTTCACTTGCATTGACGCTGTCACACACCGAGGAGGTCTGTGTGAACAACATCATTTTCATAGAGTAGCTCGTGTCAACCATCTGAAATAGAAAATTATATCATGTAGGGGGTGACAAGACTTTTGGACCTCACTGTACTCTACAGCACCCAATGCAAGGAGAGACTCAGAACTCTAGAAGGGAATTCAGTCTACAGGTTGGTCCGAAAGTTTTGTCAGAATAATAGAAAAAGTCATATAATAATACAAATCACATGTACTGGATATAGCTTATTCACTTGCATTGACGCTGTCACACACCGAGAAGGTCTGTGTGAACACAATCATTTTCGTGTCAGCCATCTGAAATAGAAAATTATATTATGTGGTCTACATCACCCAAAATCAGGGAGAGACTCAAAACTAGTTTAATCTACAGGGTGGTCCGAAAGTTTTGTCACTCCTACCACGATACCATAACGATAACAATACAAGTAAATACAGTAATACAAAGCAATGAGAGACTTAAAACCCTAGAAGGGAATTCAATCTACAGAGTGGTCCGAAATTTATGTCACCCTCTACCAAGAAGTAATTAGAATAATAGAACAACAATGAATACAGTAACACAAAGTACATGTACTGGATTCAGTTTACTCGCTTTCATTGACCCTGTCAAACATCGAGAAGGTCAGTATGAACACCGTCATTTTCGTGCCAGCCATCTGAAATGTAAAATCATATTATGAATAGGGTGACAAGACTTTCTTCCAAGGATGTAGTTTATACTTGAATTTGTTTTGCGAATGTTTCAGCACTCCTTCGTATATCGCTTTCTTCTGGAATGTTAATGATTGCCCAAAAAACTTAGAGGAGGTATATGATCTTGTAATTTGTTTGAAATAAAAAACGTGATTTTTGTAGGTCTCTTGCGAATCGAGCCGAATGGCAGAGAGGAGTGGTTTGAAAATGGTTCTTCGAAATTTGTATTCGCAGTTTTTTCAGCTTTTTGGCGTTCAGTTTAATTACACATGTAATTTAACTTTTACTACACGGGGGGACATTTTTATAAACCAATTAATGCCTACAGTCTCCATAGTGTGCATTAATGTGCTACAAGTATAAACCTTTAATTAATACCAAATTAGTATAAATCTATAATCAATACCGGATTAGTATAAATTTATAATTAATGCTGGATTAGTATAAATCTATGATTAATAACGGATTAGTATAAATCTATAATTAACACCTGATTAGTATAAATCAATAATCAATACCGGATTAGTATAAATCTATAATTAATGCCGGATTAGTATGAATCTATAATTAATAACGGATTAGTATAAATCTATAATTAACACCGGATTAGTATAAATCAATAATCAATACCGGATTAGTATAAATCTATAATTAATGTCGGATTAGTATAAATCTATAATTAACACAGGATTAGTATAAATCTATAATCAATACCGGATTAGTATAAATCTATAATTAATGCCGGATTAGTATAAATCTATAATTAATAACGGATTAGTATAAATCTATAATTAACACCGGATTAGTATAAATCTATAATCAATAACGGATTAGTATAAATCTATAATTAATGCCGGATTAGTATAAATCTATAATTAATAACGGATTAGTATAAATCTATAATTAACGCTGGATTAGTATAAATCTATAATCTATACCGGATTAGTATAAATCTATAATTAATACTAGATTAGTATAAATCTATAATCAATACCGGATTAGTATAAATCTATAATTAATCCCGGATTAGTATAAATCTATAATCAATATTATGCTTGCTGGAAATATGAAATTTACATCCTTTAAGTTTAAATTAAATTTAAAATGAAGGCTTTTTAATTTAAAAAAAAAAAATTAAACCTTACGTATACCGAATTAGTGGAGGTAACTTTGCTTAATGGAAATATGAAACTTTATATCATTTAACTTTCAATCAGAGCTAAAATGAAAGTTTCAAGGAAGCTTTTTCATTTTAAACCTTATCGGAAACATTCAATTTTACAACCTTTAACTTTCAATTAAAGCTAAAATGAAAAATTTTTCAATTTAAAAAAAAATCGTTTTAAATCTTGCGTATACGTGGAGGTATCATTGCTTATCGGAAACATTCAATTTTACATCCATTAAGTTTCAATTAAAGCTAAAATGTAATCTTTTTTATTTTAAAAAATCAGTTAATATCTTACGTATACCGTATTAGTGGAGGTATCATTGATTACTGGAAATATCAAATTTTACATCCTTTCAATTAAAGCTAAAATGAAAGATTTTTCAATTTAAAAAAAATCGTTTTATATCTTACGTATACCGTATTAGTGGAGGTATCATTGCTTACTGGAAATATTAAATTTTACATCCTTTCAATTAAACCTAAAATGAAAGATTTTTCAATTTAAAAAAAATCGTTTTATATCTTACGTATACCGTATTAGTGGAGGTATCATTGCTTACTGGAAATATTAAATTTTACATCCTTTCAATTAAAGCTAAAATGAAAGATTTTTCAATTTAAAAAAAAAATCATTTTAAATCTTACGTATACCGTATTAGTGGAGGTATCATTGCTTACTGGAAATATTAAATTTTACATCCTTTCAATTAAAGCTAAAATGAAACATTTTTCAATTTAAAAACAAATCATTTTAAATCTTACGTATACCGTATTAGTGGAGGTATCATTGCTTACTGGAAATATTAAATTTTACATCCTTTCAATTAAAGCTAAAATGAAAGTTTTTTCAATTTAAAAAAAAATCGTTTTAAATCTTACGTATACCGTATTAGTGGAGGTTTCATTGCTTACTGGAAATATTAAATTTTACCTCCTTTCAATTAAAGCTAAAATGAAAGATTTTTCAATTTAAAAAAAAATCGTTTTAAATCTTACGTATACCGTATTAGTGGAGGTATCATTGCTTACTGGAAATATTAAATTTTACATCCTTTCAATTAAAGCTAAAATGAAAGATTTTTCAATTTAAAAACAAATTATTTTAAATCTTACGTATACCGTATTAGTAGAGGTATCATTGCTTACTGGAAATATTAAATTTTACATCCTTTCAATTAAAGCTAAAATGAAAGTTTTTTCAATTTAAAAACAAATTATTTTAAATCTTACGTATACCGTATTAGTGGAGGTATCATTGCTTACTGGAAATATTAAATTTTACATCCTTTCAATTAAAGCTAAAATGAAAGTTTTTTCAATTTAAAACAAATTATTTTAAATCTTACGTATACCGTATTAGTGGAGGTATCATTGCTTACTGGAAATATTAAATTTTACATCCTTTCAATTAAAGCTAAAATGAATGATTTTTCAATTTAAAAAAAATCGTTTTATATCTTACGTATACCGTATAAGTGGAGGTATCATTGCTTACTGGAAATATTAAATTTTACATCCTTTCAATTAAAGCTAAAATGAAAGTTTTTTCAATTTAAAAACAAATTATTTTAAATCTTACGTATACCGTATTAGTGGAGGTATCATTGCTTACTGGAAATATTAAATTTTACATCCTTTCAATTAAAGCTAAAATGAAAGTTTTTTTCAATTTAAAACAAATCATTTTAAATCTTACGTATACCGTATTAGTGGAGGTATCATTGCTTACTGGAAATATTAAATTTTACATCCTTTCAATTAAAGCTAAAATGAAAGTTTTTCAATTTAAAAAAATCGTTTTAAATCTTACGTATACCGTATTAGTGGAAACTTGAAATATTAAATTTTACCTTTTCAATTTAAAATGAAAGATTTTTCAATTTAAAAAAAAATCGTTTTAAATCTTACGTATACCGTATTAGTGGAGGTATCATTGCTTACTGGAAATATTAAATTTTACATCCTTTCAATTAAAGCTAAAATGAAAGATTTTTCAATTTAAAAAAAATCGTTTTCAATCTTACGTATACCGTATTAGTGGAGGTATCCTTGCTTACTGGAAATATTAAATTTTACATCCTTTCAATTAAAGCTAAAATGTAAGCTTCAAGAATTCTTTTTCATTTTAAAAGCATATTTTATATCTTACCTATACGGAATTCGTGGAGGTACCTATCTAATAGTATAACACGATTTTTTCCTTGGATAGCAACTGTCATTTCCTATTTGCTTACGCGTAGATACTGTGAAAAATGGTTAATATTTCTTTCAAACTTTGCCTTTGTGAGCAGGATAATGATATTTCTGAAATGTACCTATTCCCATTGGGGAAAACTAGCGAATGTGAACATTTTCATTCCGTCAAAGGGTTTTAGGATTTGAAAAATATTAATTAATTTGTTTCCTGGGCAGATAATTGCATTATTGGGCCATTTTTTAAAAAAATTTGTTAATTCATAAAATAAAAAAAATAAAAATATTAAGTAAAAAGAACCAAAATTAAAAATGGTTGAACGAAGCTCTCTCATGAAGCGCGTAAATTGAAACATTGAATCTGTCTAGAGCAGTGGTTTTCAACCAAGAATCTGCTGAACCATATCCTTCCGCCAGTAAAGCCCAGGGGTTCCACAAGTAGTTACACAAGTACTATGATTGACAGTAATTTTTAAGTCTCCTGTACAGATATGTGTGTTTAGGTACCTCCACTAAATCAATAACAAAACAGCAGAGCATGAATAAAAAAAGGTCCCAATCTTAATAAAACAAACTTTTTCCATCAAAATGTTTATATTTTTATTAAGAGGAAAGATCAAAGTAATTTTTAATTACTTTTTAAAATTTTTTAATCCCATCGAACATTTTTGAAATTTTGTCAGAAAATTTTGTTTTGATTTGAGTTAGCGGTTAAACAAACGTTACGACTGTTTTACAATGGAAAACGTAAAAATTATATCACCCACTTTTTTTCGGTGACAAACACATTAATTTGGAAATTCTCGCAAAAATCAAATAATTGTCGGATTTTAATGAAACTTTTAGGACTTATTCACAAATGAATGAAATTATTTTTGAAATCATTATTTTCTAAAAATCTTGGTAAAAATATTGAGTATTTTTATTTTAATAATTGAAAGCTTTTTTTTTTTTTTTTTTGGATAAGACAAGGGGTTCCTGGAGCCACTGGAATGTTTCCTTGTGGTTCCGCTCCAGCAAAAAGGTTGAAAAACACTGGTCTAGAGTATAAGGGAAAATAGATCAGTGTCAATACATCGATGTATGGTTCGCAGAAGCAACGTTTGAAAGGAATAATGGTCATTTCCTTTGCTTCCTGGACAGAAGAAATTTGGAGAGAACATTTGCTGCCAAAAACAAGTCAGAATTTTGTGACACAGTGTAATCAATGCCAGATAATATTAGAAACTGCTGATCAATAAATTATTCTATAAACCTTTGATTTTCAGTATATTTTTTTAGAAACCGATAATTTAAAAAAAAAATCACTTCACCCAAATCAAGATGAGAATGCCACTAAGACGCAAAGGGTTTACAGGGGTTGAAAGTGAAAACTTCAGGGAGTAGAAGTGAAAAAAGAACAATAAAGAAATAGGATTCAAGAAGACAGAAGATGGCGATTGACGTTGCATTTAAATTTTGGCAGTCGTAGTTGTTAAAGAAGCAAAAAAATTGGAAGGGAATTACACAGGACTCTTCCTGTGTAATTCCCTTCCAATTTTTTTGCTTTTGTGAGAAAAGTAACTGTTAAAATAGAACAGTCGATTGCATCTAGCTAGTTTAGCAGTAAAACGGGTGGGGCCTAGTTGCCAATCGAGTAAAACGCTTCAATTCCCGCAGTCGCGGCTCTAAGGAAAAAAAGGGCATCAGAACAGTTACCATGAACATATTTGTAGAAGTGACAGAAGAAAGTCACGACACGTCGGTGAGAAAGTGACTGAAATCGTGATGCCAGGTCAGGACCGATAACATTACAGACTCTTCTTTGAATATTGTCAAGGACCTCGAGATATATAGCAGGAGCACCGGACCAGATATGGCAGCAGTAGTCAATGAACGGACGAATAGTAGATTTATGAATTTGCAAGAGGGAATCTGATGAGGAAAAAATATTTTGGCAATATATTGTGCGGATTTATTTTAGAAAACTATTATTAATGTCATATTTTTCTGTTTAATTTTTATAATTAATACCGGATTTTACGTTCGTCATTAATGGGTTACAGCACAGTACTGGCGCATTTAAACGCACATACGCATGCGCACACATACGAAAAAAAAAGCACAAAGGGATATAGTCATTCAATCTCTTTCTATTCGTCGCTTATCTGGCCAATTCATGTTTTAGCACAAATTATCAAAGTCTAATGAACCAAAACGTTTAAATAAAAAAAAAACAAAAAACTATTAATTAGCTTAACGTTTTCGGCTTCAAGTTTCTCTATAAAGCAATAAAAAAAACATGATATATTTTTTTAAAAAATCATTATATGGTAATTAGAATATCTTGTATCAGAAAAGTGTATGCATATTTTATGCGAACAACAAATTGTACAAGCATTTAAATGACTGGGGAGTGTTTTAACAAAGAACTTAAAATGTGAATGCTGGACAATCTCCTCACGGATGGAAGAGAACCTTGAAGCAACAGAAATGTCGTACTATACAGAAAAGCGTACCAAACTGTTATACAATATCGGTCATCCTATATCGCTGTGAATACTGGACAATCTCCTCACGGATGAAGAAGAGATTTGAAACATCTGAAATTTGGCTCTACAGAAGGATACTGAGAATCCAATCGCCTGAATATGTGAGTAACTAGAATGTTTTAAGGAAAATGGAAACAACAAAGACGTTTATACTTAGAATCAGAGAGACAGCTGAAATTTCTCGGACACATAATGAGGAAAGGGTGCTTGGAGAAATTGACACACGCAAGGCATAATGACGGCAAGAGAGACACAGGAATCCAGAGAATAACTTCCCTAGTTTGTTTAAATGGTTGTCAGAAAAGAGATTTGGGAGAGTTGACAAAACTTCCACCATTACTAAGAGCAACTTAGGAAGTTGTGGAGAGTGATTGTCAGGCATATTCTGAAGGGACATGTCACAATGAAGAACTTACCTGCCTGCGTAATATTTTTATTGTACCAAAATTATTGGTAGATTTATATTAAACATGGAGCAAGTTTCATTATTCTTCCTAGCTGCCCTCAAAAACGACCTCCAATCAGTGGTTAACTGGGTCAAGAAATGTCTAGTAATTTTTAACGACTCCAAAAGCAACCATTTTTGCCCTCCATTAACATGGCTGATGCTAACCTCCAGAAGAGCAAATCATTGTATCATCTTGGTCTTCTACTGATTTGTAGTGAAGCGATTATATTGAATCAATTGCTAGGTTTTCTGTTACGAACGTTGGTTCACTGTGTCGTGCCAAAAGATTATTCTCACCAGAATCCATATTATAAATCTAACATTCGTCCGTGCATTGAATGTTAGTGCTATATCGGTTTTGGTGTTCCGGCTATATATCCCCAGATACATGAAAATATCCAAAGAAGAATCTGTCATTTTATTGGTTCTGACTTGGCATCTCGACTTCTGTCACTTTTCTACTGTCATAAAGTGACTTCCCTCTATCTTTTCTATTAAAATTTTCAGCTATCGTCGTTGGTGCCTCGACTGCGTGAATTTAAATGTGCTACTTGATTGGTTATTAGGTCTCATCGTTTTACTGTTGAATTACCTTGATGTAGTGTAAGTTCTATTCCAGTTGTTTCTTCCCTCGCACTTCTCGCCTGTGGAACTCTATTCCGATTTCTTGCTTCCCTGTAACGTACAATGTTCAGCAATTGAAATGCAACGCCAATCGCCATTTTCTGTCTCGCTGAAATCTGTTCTTTTATTGCCCTTTCTCCTCATAGAAGTCTTCTTATTCACTTCCGCTCTAAGCATCCCCCGCCATTGCGTCTTAGTGGCATCGCCTTGTTTGGGTTGAAATGGCTAAAAATAAAGTTTTTAAAAGTGTTTCCAAATTGTTAAAATGTTTCAGACGACCAAGTTTCCTATGCAGCATCAATGCGTACGATTATCGTTAGGTCGATCCCAATCTGTCATAATGGAAAAACTCTATTTGCCGGCCAATGGAGGTAAATTTGCTGTATCTATGACTAATAAAAATAAAAGAAAGAAGAAAAGAAAAAATAATGAAAAAAGAAAAGAAAGATAAAACGAAAAAAACAAAAATAGAGAAAAAAGAGAAAAAAAAAACGAAACGAAAAGAAAAAAAAAAGAATGAAAAGCAAAAAAGGAAAGAAAGAAAAAAATGAATAAAGAAAATAAAAACGAAAGAAAAGGAACAGGAAAAAAGAAAGTAACATACAAAGGAAGGAACAAAGTAAAGAAAAAAAGAAAAAAAATAAGAAACATCAGGAAAAAGGAAGAGAAAAAGAAAAGAAAAAAAAGAAGCAATGAAGACAAAAAAAAGAAGAAAAGAAAAAATAAAAAAATAAGAAAATAAACGAAGAAAGATTATCAAAAACAACAAAAGAAAGAAAAAAAGGTAAACAAGGACAGAAAAACAAAAGAGAATATAAAAGACAATAGAAAGAAGAAAGAAAAAGAGATAGCCATTGAATAACTGGGTGACACTAGTGAGCGGATAAAAGAAGGAATGACACAAGAGGTGCGAACTAAAAGAAGTCGACAGATATGGTATTGTTAACATAGTTTTCTCGACCAATAAGTCTGAAAGCAGCCATAAAAACGCACTTATAACATTCAGACGTGTACCCTGAACCAGACTACGAGTAAAATTAGAGACAAATGACTAATTACTGTGTACATTTATCTCCTGAAATCCGAGAAAGTGACCGCTAGATGTTTTCTTTTTTTTTTTAAATTAACTAAAAGAAAAACATTGAATATTATCATATTACTTGCAAAAAGTGTAAAGTCCCTTTGGCAAGTGAGTTATACGTATAGCGACCCCTATTAACACGGTACTGCGGGCAACGGCACAGTTATGTAGACAGATTGAAACCACATGAGGGACGTGACAGAAAGCAAGGCGATAAGAAAAAAAATAATGCCTTCTTTGGAACGGCACCTCTCAAATGGGAACCACTTCATTCCCAGGAAAATAATTTAAAATTTAAGGAGAGGAATTCTAGCCAACGGAGGAATTGCAGTTTTAAAAGCGAAGAAATAATGATAAAAGAATATTAGAATATTTATTTTTTAAAAGATGGAACATTTTAATCGTATTGTGCTAACCAGCATTTTGTTACGATGTATCGTTTTTACTGGATTATAGTAACAGGCAGACATACAGAAATCAGGCAAATTCTGTCTGTCCGTCAGGGTGTCTGAAACTCCTCTCAGTCTGGACACATTTGCTCTACATAGACATTTTGGAATCAGGATGACCTCTGGATTGAAAATCTGTCTTTTATCTGGTGACCTAACATCAAGCTTTGTGATTTGTGTCCGGATGAGGAGGGAAAAGTTAAAAATACAAATTTTGATTTTTTTTTGATTTTAGAAGTTATTAATGAGTTGAAAGTAACACAAAAAACTTTGTGAATATAAAAAAAAAAATGTTTTAACTTCAGTTTAAATTTTTTTCCAAACTTTCTGAATCGAGGAAATCAATTTTATTTCTTCAAAATGCCAAGCAATCAGAGTTAAATTGAGAGGTTTTGTGATGTGGGGTTTTGAAGTTCCGCAGAGTTTGTCATTTGAAGAACAGAACTCAATTGAAGTTCCACGGAGTTTGTGATTTGAAGAATTCAGTTTTTGGCCTGAATTGGAATTTCAGCCCAAATAGGATTTTGGCCCAAATTGGTCTTTTGGTTGGCACTGGACATAGCTCGAATCAGATTTAAAGTGAGGTTTTGACGTTCTCTCGTGTGAATTAAGGAATTCAACGATATTTCTTCAAAATTATCATTACTGTTTTCTAAGTTAATCCAGAGGTCCCTTTAGTTTTGGGCTGAAAGCTCAATTCGCCCTCCACAGGAGCTACCTTTTAAGCTTGTTTCTATATCTCTATATATAAAACAGTACGGTTTTTAAGCTTGTTATATATATATATATATATATATATATATATATATATATATATATATATATATATATATATATATATAAATCAGACGATGTCTGTCTGACTGTGTGGTACTTTTCACTCGAGATCCATCCAACCGATTTTAACCAAACTTGGCACATACATTGTACAATGTAAGAAATACGTTCTTAGTGTAAAAAAATCGATAATTTAAAAAAAAATCAATAATCGATAAAGCCGATCAAAAAACCGATAAATTCAACTTTTTCTTCCGATTTCGTTCAAACTCGGTATGTAGGTTACTTACATTATGACGAGCTCAACGATACCTGATTTTTATTTCTACGCCACTGCGTTTAGCGAAAAACCGCGAAAAACTAAAAATCGATTCAAACACAAAATTAAAGCTGAAAAGTCCCTCAATTTTCAAGCAATCTAATACAAACTTCTCTCAATTAACAGTTATTTAACTTGATAACTGAGTCCAACGATGTAGTGAAAGCACGCGTAAATATTGAAAAATGTCGATTTTTACTGGTTTCTTTGTTATTTTTCGTTGATCTTTCAACCAGTTTTCATCAGATTTAACAACTGCTTTATAATTGTATCCTCTTTGACACCCCTGGTAGCATATTGACTAATTGAATTTCAAAAACTCCAAAATAATCGTGGTCTAAAGTGGGTCTTCATGTTACCTGTTTTACCCCTTCATGTCCTCGGCTAACTTCGATTGAATAAAGACAGACTACTTCTGTTATATTAGTAACTGTATTAATTCAAACTGTTTTTTTTTTAAATGAAAGTACTTTAAAGTAATTGAAGAAGATAGACTCTGTTACATCTAAACATGATGCTGTTTTTGCTCCATTATAATTAAACGTTTTTCTCTGATCGACCAGCTTGGTATGGCTGCTAGTAAATGAATAGACATGCCTACAGTTTTCCTTAATGATGCTGAGGGTGCTTCGTTAATTTTGGATAATTTCGGGGGTGCTGAACCTCAAAAATATATTATCCATTTTGTGATTAAATAAATGCTCATATTTTAGAGAGAAACCTCATAAATAATACGGATGCCCCAAAATCTCATAACGAAGGTGGTGTAACTTTTCGGACGGGGAATCATGAAGTCTGCTGTACCTCTATTCAATAGTCTAGGCAGTTTTTTTTAAAAAAAACTGTTTCTTTATTTACTTTAATAATTTTCATTGCTGCTCGAGTTGGCTGATTTCTTTGCATGACCTAAGCAAGACAATAAAGCCGCTAAGAAGCAAAAGCAAAAGTGTTTAGATAACATAAGAAAAGAAAGAACACTAAAAGAGAGAACACTAAAAGAACAAGAATTAAGAAGACAGAAAATGACAACTGACATTGCATTTAATATTTAAAGGATCAAAGCTGACTGGAAAGTAAGAAGGAGGAAGTAAGTTCCACAAGCAAGAAGTGCGATAGAAGAAACTGTTAGCATAGAACTTACGGTTAAATCTAGCCATTTTAACAATAAAATGAAGAGACCTTTCCGACAATCAAGTACTGCACGTAAATTCATAAAGGCTAGGTACCATAGAGGAAAGTTCATCAGAACAGTTGCCATGAAAGTATTTATAGAAACGGCCCTGGGAAGCTACGTAACGGTGTAGGGGCGGGGGAAGTAACTGAAGCCGAAATGCCGAAACAGGGCCAATAACATTGCAGATTCTTCTTTGAATTTTTATCAAGAATCTCTAAATATATAGCAGGAAGACCAGACCAGATGTGACAGAAATATTCAGAATATGGACGAATGATAGAATTATAAATATTTAAGAGAGATTGTGGCGAGAAAATATTTCTAACACGACTTAGGGCACCAATTTTCTTTGCTATATTGCTGGTCTTCTTTGAACGCACCACTAAACTGGTTTCACATTTAAAAAAAACAAAAGAACTCTTCTATTTTACTTAAATAACTGGCAGAGTATTGAGAGGCGCCACTATATTTTCGGTTAAATGTCCATTTGGTTAAATATCCGTCGACCAAATGTCCGTCGGCCAAATATCCGGCGGCCAGATGTCCGTCGGCCAAATGTCCGTCGGCCAAATATCCGTCGGCTAAATATCTGTCGACAAAATGTCCATCGGCCAAATGTCCATCGGCTAAATATCCGTCGACAAAATGTCCGTCGGCCAAATATCCGTCGACAAAATGTCCATCGGCTAAATATCCGTCGACAAAATGTCCGTCGGCCAAATGTCCGTCGGCCAAATATCCATCGACAAAATGTCCGTCGGCCAAATGTCTGTCAACCAAATGTCCGTCGGCCAAATGTCCGTCGGCCAAATATCCATCGACAAAATGTCCATCGACAAAATGTCCGTCGGCCAAATATCCGGCGGCCAAATGTCCGTCGGCCAAATATCCGGCGGCCAAATGTCCGTCGGCCAAATGTCTGTCAACCAAATGTCCGTCGGCCAAATGTCCGTCGGCCAAATATCCGTCGACAAAATGTCCGTCGACAAAATGTCCGTCGGCCAAATATCCGGCGGCCAAATGTCCGTCGGCCAAATGTCCGTCGGCCAAATGTCCGTCGGCCAAATATCCGTCGGCTAAATATCCGTCGACAAAATGTCCATCGGCCAAATGTCCGTCGGCTAAATATCCGTCGACAAAATGTCCATCGGCTAAATATCCGTCGACAAAATGTCCATCGACAAAATGTCCGTCGGCCAAATATCCGGCGGTCAAATGTCCGTCGCCCAAATATTCGAGTACCATGGAATACTGAATTCAAAGAATGCATCATGAGTTCGAGTAATAATGAAACATAAAATGGATTCAAAATGCAATTTGCGTGTCAGGAACTCTAGAATCAAGTACATGTGTTTAAATATCTGGGAAGCGTTTTGACAGAGGACGGTAAGTGCGACTCTGAGATCCGTAGATGTATTGGGATGGCCAAGAACGCATTCCAAAAACTGGGCAGAGTACTTCGAGACAGGAAGATTTCTTTAGTAACGAAAAAAAAAAAAAAAAGAATACTGAGCTGTTACGTGACATCTGTCCTTCTTTACGGCAGCGAATGATGGACGATTTCCTCAAAGATGAAGAAGAGACACGAAGAGACGGAGATGTGGTTCTACAGAAGGATGCTAACGATATCACGTACCGAGCCACGATGAGGTCTTAGAGAGGATGCAAACAAGGAAAAGGCTTATACTTAACATCAAGAAGAGGCAGCTGAAGTTTCTAGGACACGTAATGAGAAAAGAGGGCTTGGAGAATCTGATACTCACAGGTCGAATAGAGGGAAAGAGCGACAAGAGAAAACAACGCATGACATATCTAGCGGTCTTAAGCAAATGGATGACAGAACGTTGTCTGGGGGAGGAAGCAGAGAGAAGGAACTTGATGAGAGCTGCAAGGGATAGAGAGAGGTGGAGAGCCATGATCGCCAACGTCCTGAAACCAAAACAAGGTCAGATGTCCATATAAACATATCTCCAAAACGCCATCGTTGTACTTCAACGGAGCAACTCATGACGAATGTTCAAAATGACCCCGCTTGCTTCTACACACGCATGCACCCGTTAGATCATTAACTGGCGGGCCCTTTCAAATAGTCCCACACTGTAACGAATGACTTCACAGGGGCCCCATGACACGTTGATGAAGCGTCTCTGCATTATAAATATCTGCTCTATAAACGAACTGTTTTAGATGGTCTCTACATAAAAATCCAAACGAGTGAGATCGGGAGAAGAGGCAGACCATGGAACCCGTTGTCTCCTACCTATCCGTTTTTCATAGTAGATGCCAGTCACTGCATCTTTAACAATGTGACTATAATGTGCTAGAGCCCCATCATGTATAAACCTAGCAGGTCTGGAAGTGTGTTCGAAATAAAGTCCCTGTAGACGTACTGGGAGAACATATAGACCTACCAGACAGTCACCTACATTTCCATCCCACACATCAATCGTAAACTCATGCTGGTGTCTAGTCTGTATTGTAGCATGGGGATTCCGATCCGCCCACAAATGTGGGTTATGTAAATTTGTTATTCCATCTCTTCCAAATGCTGCCTCATCCGTAAACAAGACTGAAGAGATGAACAATGGATTGACAGTTTGTGCAATAAACCATTGGCAAATGTTCTCCTGTAGTGAGGGCGAAAGACCCTGCCATATTACAATGTATACGGGTACAGGAGCTGTACTTGAAGTACCCTCCGTACGATACTATGAGATGTACGACATGCTAGGGCCACTTGATGTGTGCCGATACCTACCTGGTCTCCGACAGGCTGAATAATGTGTTCTTCATTTTCAGGCGTACGAGCAGATCTCGGTCTTCCTCGATCCATAGTTTGTGGTGCCGCAGATCCTGTCTCAGCAAAGCGACAGCAGCAAAGATTGGATGACTCGGCTGCCTTCAGTCTGGAAACCCACTCTGATGCAACCGTGGAGCCTTGCATCCATTGCCATTCGCGTTGCCGTATGTAAAAATCATATATGCCTGCTCACGCTATGAATGTTCTGTCATTGCAAAAGAGAACACTTCTCATTTAACTCACTACTGCACATGTTAAACGTTGAAGACATACGCGTCACAAATTTACACGAATGACAAATGTAACCTAGTCTATAATGCAACACAGCGCCATCTACCATAAACTTTCTTAAAACTTAATAACTAAAAAATGAACTGCCACTTATTTACAGAAGAAGACTTTCTTTTCAATGTTGAACTGAGCGGTCATGCGCACACAGCCGACTTTGCAAATCAGCCTTGTTTCTTCATACGTCTTTCCTGGGTATGACGATAAACTACATCCGGTAGCAAGGCACACTCTTCGGTATATCGGAGGGTTTGAGGAATGTGGAATCACCTCTTAATTGATTTTGTTCCCAGGTCTGCACTGTCCTGGTGTGGTAGCACTTGTTAGGGTCCCAGCTATTGACAAAAAGTGAACTTTAGTACATTTAGTATTTAGTGTATTAGTTATGTTTCATCTTCAAGCGGATTTTGGAATAACTTAAAGAAAAAAAAATAAAAGCAGAAAAAATGTCTTCTTTTACTTTTATCTTATCGTCGAAAAATAAAGAAAAAAAGATGGAGAACCTGGAAACCAACGTGACTCGTAATAGACTTCGATAGGACGGACACCTTGCCCGAATGCCAGACTCAAAATCCTCTACCCGAAGCTAGCATCTGGCAAGAGACCACGTGTAGGCCTACGTCGTCGATTCAAGGATCAGCTCAAAATGACCTTGCCGTGGACAGGAAATCGATCCGGTCAATTGGGAGATAGAAGCTGCAGAAAGAACCAATTAGAGAAGAGAAGGCCACAAAAGAAAAAAAAATCCTTCGAAAACGTCAGAAAACAAACAGAAGAAACGAAAAATACCCAAAGAAAAGCCAGAGCTCTCCATTCACCCCCTGAAGCCCCCCTACCGTACCCTACGATGGCTGCCGTCGTCTCTTTAAATCCAACATATGACCCATTTCACACAGAAGGAAATGTCGATGAGCACCACAATGTGTGGCAACGAATTCCGCCAACAACGACGAAAAAACAATCATTAAATGATAAGAAAGTAAATAAATTACCATCGACTTGTTTTAAATTAAAATTCAGCTTAGCTGTTATAGTGTATTTAAATATTATAATAAAATGAATCAGTAAATAAATAAATTACTATTTAAGTTACATTTATGCAGTTCATACTTTTGCGATACCAACGAATACTCGTTGTCACTTCTGTAATGCTCGTTGTAGTAGAGACTTTGTAAACGCAGATACAACTATAGTGATCCGAATAGAGGAATAGTATAGCAAATAGAGTAGAGAATAGTGTTGAACAATACTAATGTCAGACGCCTTCGAATATCACTCATAGTACTTGCTCGATAATACTCGCTCGAATAGTAATCCGTATAGTGATCCAAATAGATGAATAGTATAGTAAATAGAGTAGAGAACAGCGGTCCGTATAGTAATAGAGGATAGAATAGAAATAGCGATCATTTAGACGTCACGTGACTTCCTATACATACGTTTCCTCTGTGGTCACGTGGTCTGCTTAATTCAATAATGGGATCGACTGTGTTTGCACACATGTGATCTATGTTCAAAATCAAGTGTCGGCAGCGACACTTTATTCCTATATAACACAAACCAACTAATACGGTGAGTAAACAACGATGAAAATATTAAAAAGATCATATACGGGGTTATTCAAAAAGAATGAACTGATTACATGACGCATTGCTTCATTTCTCAAGAATCATCATTGAATGACTCAATGACCATTTTAAAGAGGAACTTTCTAAGTTTTCAATGGCTGCCACAGGGGCTATGTAGTCGCATCGTATCTCTGGCAACGTTCAGTTGTTTGTTTAGCCCCGGAATGGCGAATCCTCAGACAAAAGCGTTCTGCGTTCTCGAGTTCACGAAAACATATACGATTGTCACGGTGCAGCGTGCTTTTGGAAGGCAATTCGTCATTAACCCGCCCTCTTCTAAGAACATTCGCCGGTGGTTTAAACAGTGGGTGACTGTCTAAAGGAAAAAAGTCCAGGACAATAACGAATCCTCTGCGCAGTGGTGTGTGTTTTTTTCATGGTCTGCTCTTCTCCAATTGTTTCTTTTTGCAGCTTCCGTCTCCCAATTGACCGGATCGACAAGCTGCTTTTGAGCCGATCAGAGAATTGACGATGTGAGGCTCCTCGGGGTCTCTTGCCAGATGCGAGCTCCGAGAAGAGGATTAGTTGAAGGCAATACACATTTAAATGATAAAATATTACCAGCAATACATTTTTTGAAGGAAAACTAATTACTAGCAATATATCTTTTGAAAAAAATATTAGCAGCAATATATTTTAGGGGAAAAATAAAAAATAAAAAAATTACCAGCAATAAAAAATCTTCTAGGCATTAAATGATCCACTGAGGTTGAAATGCCGTAAAACAAATCAAACACCAAACTAAACCAAAATCGAAGCTGATGTTTTGCCGACATTTCGTAGCCTTGTCACCAAATTTGACCTCTCATCTCTTATTCTGTTCACATCTATCTATCTATCTATCTATCTATCTATCTATCTATCTATCTATCTATCTCAGTCTGTTCATTATCTATCTATCTATCTATCTATCTATCTATCTATCTATCTATCTATCTATCTATCTCAGTCCGTTCATTATCTATCTATCTATCTATCTATCTATCTATCTATCTATCTATCTATCTATCTATCTATCTATCTATCTCAGTCCGTTCATTATCTATCTATCTATCTATCTATCTATCTATCTATCTATCTATCTATCTATCTATCTATCTATCTCATCCTGTTCACATCTATCCATATATCTTTCTACGGATGTTCCTTTATTATTTCTTTCTTTATTCATTTATTTATTTCTATCTAAGCCTGTTCTTTTCTTTCTTTCTTTCTTTCTTTCTGTCTTTCTTTCTCTATCTGTCTATCTATCTATCGCTTGGTCTCCTCACATCTATCTATCTATCTATCTATCTATCTATCTATCTATCTATCTATCTATCGCTAGCTATCTATCGCATTCTTTTCGTATCTATCTATCTAGCTAGCTAGCTAGCTATCGCAGTCTTTTCGTATCTATCTATCTATCTATCTATCTATCTATCTATCTATCTATCTATCTATCAGTCTTTTCATATCTATCTATCTATCTATCTACCTAAAAGACCAGGTGTTACTGAGTATGAAAGAATAAGGAAAAAGAGAAACATTATTAAAGAGGAGGAACAATAGAAAGCAATCAAGAAGACAATAAGTGACGATTGACATTGTATTTAAATTTTTGAAGAACTAAGTTAACTGGAAATCATTGAACCGGAAGTGATTTTCATAAGCGAGAAGTGCGATAGTAGAAACTGTTAGCATAGAACTTACGGTTCTATCAACTCAATTCGACTTTGAATTGTTGAGATCTTGCCGCTGGTCTTTTACTCCGTGTATATATATATATATATATATATATATATATATATATATATATATATATATATATATATATATATATATATATATGTCTAGGCACCATAGCGAAAAGTTCGCCCGTACAATTACCATGAAAGTATCTATAGAAATGGTAAACTAAATTACGGCGATGGGGAAAGTGATTGAAGTCGAGACGATTACTGAACTGTTACGTGATATCTGTTCTCTTGTATGAGAGCGAATACTGGATATTCTTCTCAAAGATGAAGAAGAGACTTGAAGCAACAGAAATGTGATTCTACAGCAAGATGCTGAGGATACTGTGGGCCGAACATGTGAGCAGCAACGAGGTTTTGGGGAGAATGGAAACAAAGTGGAAACTTATACTTATTATCAGAAAGAGGCAGTTGAAATTACTGAGATACTTACTAAATAAACTTTAAATGTTATGAAATGTAAATACAACCCTTCAAACCCAAGGAAAGTGTATACCTACTTTTGCCCGATTCTCTACTTTTTTCAATCATTTCAACCCATGTAAGGCGATAAAGCCGCTAAGATATAAGGGATTGCTGCGCGTGAAAGAATACGTAAAAAGAGAAATATTAAGGAGTGAGAACAATAGAAGCGTAACCAAGAATACAGGAGATAACGATCGACATTGCATTTAAATTTTGACAGACGGGTTAAAATTGTCCAGGAACGCCGAGCTCAAAGGATTAAGGAGCGAGAAAAATAGAAGCGCAGTCAATGACAGTTGATAATGGTTGATAATGAATTTGAATTTTTGAAGGTCAAAGTTGGCTGGAAAGCATGGAGCCTGAAGAGTGTTTCACGAGCGAGAAGTGCGAGAAAAGACACTGTTAGCATAGAACTTACGGTTACATCTAATCAATTCAACTTTGACTTATTGAGAACATGGCGTCAGTCTTTTACTACGTGCAAATAAAAAAAGGCAAGGTAACATATCGAAAAGTTCATCCAGAACAATTACTATAAAAGAATATATAGAAATGCCAGAGAAGCTTAATTACACCGGTGGAAATGTGACTGAAGCCGAAACGCCAGATCAGGACCGATAATATTGCTGATTCTGCTTTGGATTTTATCAAGAATTTCTAAATACACAATAGGATCACCAAACCATATGTGGCAGTAATATTCAAACAATGGATGAATGGTAGACTTATACATATGTAACATAAATTCCGTAGAGTAATATTGTCTACCACGACACAGTTAACCAATTTTCTTAGCAGCAGACCTAGCAATGGATTCAATATAATTTTCCACTTCATGTCAGCCGAGAATGTTAGCCCGATAGGGCGCAGTGAATAACTTTTTTGGAGGTTAGTATCAGCCATGCTTGGGAGAGGCAGGAGGGAGTCTTTCATGCAATGCAGAGAGAGAAATTTTAATTTTGGAGGTGTCAAAATTAACAAGCCATTGCTTGCCCTAGTTAACAAATGACTGGAGGCCAGTTTTGAGATCAACCGCTAATTTGACCTTATCGAACTGATCAGACTTCTTATCGAGGCAGGAGTAAATGAATGTGCCATCAGCATCGATATCAAGTTGAGAACTGATGACACTAGTGAGGTCGTTGATGAAAATTAAGAGCAAACTAGGTCCAAGAATAGAGCTCTGGAGGACAACTGCATTAGTAGAAAAAGATCTAGAAGAGTGGCCGTTCAGGACAACGTTCATTTCGCGATTAGGTAAGGAAGATCGATTCAGTTCAAAAATTCGTCCGGAAATTGAATAACTTTTCAACTTATGAAGAAGACCTGTACGCCAAACCCTGTCAAATGCTTTCGAGATCTCAAAAGGTTGTAAGGGAGAATATTTCCCTACAACTTTGGACTCGGCCGTCAAGAGAAAGGCATAAAAATACACCTACATCAAGAGGAGTAGCAGGAGGATCAGTAGCAGCAGTAGCTTTTGCTGTAAACAGTCATTTATGGCTTCACATTCTCTTCCTTAGTTTCTATTCAAGAATATGTTTCCCTGTACCAAAGGTAATAAACTTGTTAAACCAATTCAGATTTTCTACTGTTGTTTTTGCTAACTCAATGACAACAATACGTGTATATATATATATATATATATATATATATATATATATATATATATATAAATTTTGTATTCGTTTTGCTTAAACGTTATTTATGATGGATTCTCATATTCGAGAAGTTGTGTTGTTTTTCAACAGTATTTTTTATCCAATTACATCTACCTGCCAGAATACTCGAGTAATCTTATCAGAAAAATATGCGTCTTCTGACAGGATTCGAACCTACATCTCCTATGGGGAACCGTTATTGTATCTGACGTGACAAAACGCTCGGCTACGTAAGACTTACGGTCAAACAACTCCCAACACACGCTTGCTGATTCTCGAAACATCCATATATATATATATATAGCTGATTAAGGCCTCTAGTAGTTTACCAAAAAGAGGTAGAAGGCTAACAGTCCGATAGCACGAAAGGTCAGACGGTTCCCCTGAGTTTTTAAAGACTGGAACAACAGTGGAGGTTTTATAACAAGCAGGAAAGTATCCGAAAGTGCTTACGCGGTTTTGTGGATGATGAATCATGGTAATTCCGTGTGTATAATACGCATTTTTTTAAAAAAATAATAAGTAAAATCAGGAGTGCGTATTATGCACAACTACAAAAAATTGCCGTTTCATAGATCGATTTCAGTTGCGAAATGACTACTCACCACAAAGATACGACAATTTGACACAAACATCGGCGATTGCGACCCCATAAGGATGTCAAATACAATCATATGTACCTAACAATATTTACAAATGTAAAATAAAATAAAAATTATCATAAAACTAAATTACAATAAAATCATTCTGTGTTAAAGAACATTTTTAATAAGAGTAGGAAACGCTGGCCGTAATGAAATTAGAGTGGTAGAATTTATAGGGTTTGATTACCAAACAAGGGGTGCGTATAATGCGTAGAAGCATTTTCCCACACTCTCAGCAGAAATTTTGTGGTGCGTATTATGGATGAAGGCGTATTATACATGAGCACTACAGTACTTTATATCTCCTCATTCTATGCACTTCTAACCACATCCTCCCCACTTCTCTAGAAAAATCTCATTCAATACCCCCTCCCTTTTGATTGGGCCTCTAAATCACAATTAAAAAAAAAGAAAGTTCTTTTACAACGCATGACGTACGATTTCCACCCTCTTTATAATTCAAATAGCTAACACTATGTTTCTATTACTATGTCTGCTCGCAAATGGTAGCGGCAAAGACCCGGACTACGTTTGTTTTTTTTTTGCTCACACACGTGTGAGGGCCTTGTATACATTTGTGCCTGCAGTGGACAATGATGGCGTCTGTTGCAAGAAAATTGTTCAAGATTAAAGTGATTGCACACGTTCTCATATTCGGCTGTCATATCTTTCAATCTTACGACTGATTTAAAAGCCATCTATCTTCTCGACATGGGCGACGATAACCGTAAAACATTTACACTGCTTTTAATGTCAGGAAGAAAAAATTAAAAAAAGAGACACACCTACAGTTATATAAACATTATACATACATGCCTATTTAAATGCACCAGATTCTTAAAAAAAAAATAAAATAAAAAAATAAAAAATAAAAAAAATCCAAGATTAGACGTACAGGAATGCATGTTACGCCATTGCTTATCCGATTGTTTTTCTCTAAAAATTGCCATCGAAAAGAAAGAAAAGAAACAATTTTTGTAATACTGTTATACAATCACTACAAAACCTAAGAGTCCCTCGAGGCAGAGTGTTCTCGATATTTCAGCACTTTACTCCCATAAATATAGTGTATCTTAAAAACTATATTTTATCGCAAACACACACACGCATACAGGCACATACACAAACAAATAAAAAAAAACACCCTTAATCCTACATATATTTAGTTCGGATGTAATAATATGTTTTTAGGGTTTTTTAAGGAATCATCTTGACTTGTATCTCGGTTTTCACGCTGGTCGGGTTGAATTGGCTTCCTCCCGAGCAAATATAGTATCACGGACCATCGCTGCCCACGCTCGCCTATCCTGAGCCAGGTCATACGAAATGACGAGCCAATCGCGATTCCATCGTCGAAGACCAACCACTTGTTTTTTTAAGGAATAAAGGGAGATAATAAAAAGCGCATATTATGAGTATATATAATATAAATAACGATTGACCTTGGAAATGAAGAGGTTAAGATCGTAGTGATTGGGGAAACATCTTCAAATAGTCATAGTCCTGGGAGAAGAAGCTCTCTGAGAGGAACATCCTCCTTGCAAATGGAATACGAAAGGAACAAGTGTGAGTTGACCGTCTGTACGTGACATGGCGGGGCCTATCTGTGAAGTGGTTGAAGGAATGTAGCTCGTCTGGGCATCTGCCATAAACATAGCGAGAGAATAGCGAGAGGCTAGCAACGTTTTCGACTGTGCGGAAAGGGGTTGTAGGGCGGGAAATAATTCATCAACCAAAAGGCCGTGTAAACACTCTCGGACTCAAATAAAGTGTGGGAAATAAGGATTCGACATCTCCAGCTCAGACATGACGGCAATGACCCATTTTTGGGTTCAGATTTGAGGGTATTGGTCTTGCTCAAAATATTGATCTCGCCAGATGATGCGGTCTCTCCCAGAAACTGTAACTAAGGTTTGCTCGGCATAGTTGCATTACAGATCACAGTTTGTGGATCTGTAGTTGTTGAAGAAACAAAAACGTGCCTGAGCGGGCGTCCACAACAGGGACCATTTAACTACAAATTACCCAATGCCTGAGTGCGTTCGGCTTTCATAAACCATTTTCAAAGAATATTTTGTTTTCTTGTGTTATGTCAATTTCATTATTTTCCAACAAATTCTTACCAATAACACAAAAATCGTATATATATATATATATATATATATATATATATATATATATATATATAATTCACAGACAGTACTGTTTCGCTGTATGACCACTCCTCAGTGCGACTAGACATCCCCATGCCTCAAGCCAGGATTGAAACCTAACGGATTTGGTGTTAGTCAGAGTTTCTGCCACTGAGCTATCTTCATTCGACAGAGTGAAGCAGCTAAATCTATCGTATTGTTTTTACGATTGTAAACAAATGCCAATCAGCCGGAGGGCTCTATTCATTTTACAGAAGAGCGTAGTGCAGGTGGCTGTTGTTTTTAGAATTAGCTTATCTTTCAACAGTGCTCAATTGAAAATATATTTTTAATAGCTAAATTATGTCATTCGCAGACAGTACTGTTTCGCTGTACCACAGCTCCTATATATTTGAGCATTTCCCTCCAACAAGGCAGCTGTGTCGGTGGTTCACAAGGAGTTACATAGAGTGAAGTTAAAAAAAAAAAACTGTGTATAGGGGGAATGTAGAAAGGGTAAAAGATGAACGGTGTTCAATATATCAGATGGCGATTGACATTGCATTTAATTTTTTGAAGATTGTAGTTTTAAGGAAAGCAAGCAAAGGGATTATTCCACGGGCGGGAAGTGTTAGAAAAAAAGCTGTTGGAGTAGAAGTAGCGATTATATTTAACTATTTCAATGTTAAAATTGTGGGACCTAGATGCCTATCTAGTAACACGCTTAAATCCATGTAGCCGGGCACCGGGGAAAAAATCTCTTCAGAGCAATTGCCCTGAAAATATTTCAAGAAAAGACAGAGAGAAGACACATAACGTCTGTGAGAAAGTGGCTGAAGCCGAGATGCCAAGTCAGCATCGATTACATTGCAGATCCTTGTTTGTTTTTTGTTGGGAACCTCGAGATGAAGAGCTGGTGTAAAAAGCCAGATATGGCAACAGTAGTCAATGAAAGGACGAATGGTAGATTTAATATATATATATATATATATATATATATATATATATATATATATGTAGAAACTATGCATCTGTCTTTCTCTCTCTCCCCCATATATATATATATATATATATATATATATATATATATATACATCTTACAAATCTACCATTATACTCTCTCTCTCTCTCTCTATATATATATATATATATATATATATATATATATATATATATATATATATATATATATAAAAAATTTATAAATATATCATAGGCATAATGGTAGATGTGTAAGATATATATATATATATATATATATATGCATAATGCCTCTGGTATTTTACTAATTATACTACTGTTTCTAATTGTAGAGGTTTTGTCTACTGTTTAAGCTGATTTCTCCCATAAATACAGCGTATCTTAAAAAACTATATTTTATTGGAAACACACAAAAGCACTCATATTTATGAATAGTGCGGATGTAAGAATCAACACTGCATAGTGACTGTCAGTTTCACATCACAGTGCCATCTTCAGATCTTGTCCTAAAATCACATTGAGGCGTGAAACCAACAGTCACCATACAGTGTTGATTCCTATGTCCACGGTGGCTAGCAGTATCTAGAAACGTTATACTTCCGATATTTTGCACTCTTCTTATATAAATTCAACAAATTCAAGTACTTTCCTTTACTGAGATTTCTCGAATGCGCGCGCCGATAGACATAACATTGCTTCTATGTGCCATATACCTTCAGGGCGTTGACGATGATGGCCCTCCACAACTTCCTGTCCTTTGTAGCTTTGTAATAAATTTTCTCTTGTTATCTCTCCCAACCCGCATTCCATTCACTCAGATTCGTTAGTTTTTCAGAACGTAAGCGATCATGGCTCTTCACATTTTCCTCTCCTTTGTAGCTCTTTTTTTTTCTTTTTGTTATCTCTCCAAACACTTTTCTTCTTGTATGTGTCGTATCCTTTAAGGACGTAGGCTCTCCACAACTTCCTGTCACTTGTAGCTCTTAGTAAATTTTGCCCTTCTGTTATTTCTTCTAAGCTCTGTTCCGCCATCCATTTACTCAAACTCACTAAGTATGTTATGCGTTGTTTTCCTCTGTCTCTCTTCCTTTCACTCTGTCTTGTAAGTATCAAATTTTCCCAGCCTTCTTTCCTCATTATGTGCACCAGAAATTTCAACTCTCTTTTCCTTATGCTAAATATACGTTTCCTTTTGTTTCCATTAACTCTAAAACTTCGTCGTTACTCACATGTTCGTTCAATGGCATTCTCAGCATCCTTCTGTAGAACCATATTTTTTTTTTGCTTTACGTCTCTTTCTCGTCTCTCCAGCATTCACTGTCGTCCAAAGAAATCTTTTTGTTTCTTAATACAATGATCAGCTTTAGGAAAGCATCTTACGCTATCCCTCATTTCCGCTCCCCCTCTGTCCGTTCTCTGTTAAATGAATTCCCAGATATTTAAAATGTATTTGTTTGATTTCGGTATCTCCAAATTTTGCTTTACATGTTGGGGTCTTTTTTTTTTTTTTTTTTGCCAACAGCAATTTAGAAGTTTCCTTTCTGTCTCTGCTATCAACGTTGTGACATCTGCATATACCGTGTTGTTAAGATTGTGGCTGCCAATAATGAATCCTGGTAGCACTTCTAATTCTCTAACAAACTTCTCACTGTATTGGCAGATATAAATCTGGTGAGAAGACACCCCTTTGAGATGTAAGACAAGGATGGTCTTCAACACAGTGTGACAACAGTCTGCTTCATGCTTAAACACAATCTTTTAAGCATGGTGTTGACTTCAATCTCAACTAATATATATATATATATATATATATATATATATATATATATATATTTGGTTGGATAGATGTTAGCTCTATCTCTGATATTGAGCGCTTTCTAATAAGTACTGCATATATAATATATAAATAAATAATTATATATATATTTATTTATATTTATATTTTTTCACACACCCCCCCCACACACACACACACACACACACACACACACACACACACACACATATATATATATATATACATAATTATTTATTTAAAATTATAAAATAAATATGTTATAAAATCACTACAAAAATAGCCATTTTGTTTCAACACCGCTGGTGTCTTATCAAGTGATGATGTTGAATGTAGATTGTAGAATAAAGGTTTTTAAAACCTTTATTCTACAATCTACATTCAAATATTCGCTTGAGGATGAAATGGAACTAATTTCTTACAAAATTACAAAATTAAATTCGAAGCTTTAGCTTCCATTTTTGAAACATGGTTAGAACTGTGTAGCGAAAAACAACATATTTTAATTCAGTTAATTTATAATATTAATGCTCTGTAAATTTACATTGAGCACTATTTTTTAAAAATAAAAATATCTATAAGAACACCGGATTATATATCTTACTGTACTTTTAGTCTCGTCAAATGTCTCGGACGAACAATCTTCAGCATTGTCCACACACGAGACATCTTCCCCTCTCCGCATCCTATGACCTTCTTCATCTATGTTCAGAATCTACCACTCCCACTAACCTCATTGATAAGAATAAAACGGCCTAACGCGTTAACACCGTTCCAAAATTTGAATCTTAGTTTATTTCTCTGTTTATTTCTCGCGCCACTGATGAAGGACACAGGCGTGCACGAAAATTCCGAACTTAACACCTTAATTTCCGTGCTTCATTTCTCTCGTATGATTAATACTTATTATTTAATAAATGTTTTCGCACTGATTTACAATGGTACCCTTTCGTTTGCCCTTATGTTATTAACCAACATATCTACTTCACATACTAGAAGCTCACGTTTACTCTTTCTTCTAATATATATATATATATATATATATATATATATATATATATATTATAAAGCTTTTCGATAAAATGAATACGACACTCTGACTGACTGGCTTTTTTACATTTCGATTCTAGCTAGTGACTTTTGGACGTCTAGTCACACTGAGGAGCTGTGATACGGCGGAACATTATTGTCTGCCAATGATATATATATATATATATATATATATATATATGTATGTATGTATCGTAGGCTTAAGAACCTAAAAGAAATCATAGGTAACCACATTATTTCAGGGGAGAAGTTAATCCGTAATAAACCAACAACAAAAATAACAGGGTCTTCCTAACCATGTAACAACAAAAGAATCTTATGCTGCAATCACATTAAACACACAAATTATTCACTAGCTCAGTCACTAAATCTACTTTCAAAATCTACCACGATTTTAACTGTAGAAGTCATAACATAATTTACCTCTTAGAATGCACACTATGCCAGAAACAATATGTAGGAAAATCTGAATGGCCCTTTCACTACAGAATTAATAATTATCGCAATCGAATTAAGTCGACTCCCCATGAAAAATTATTACCTGTAGAACAAAATTTGCGCCTAGAAAAAAACACGATTTCAAAACCCATGCCAAATTCACTATAATTGAGAGATTAGAAAAGTTCAGAGCAGATAATATTAGAAAGATTTTAGAGTCCCATGAAAATATGTGGATCCTGCGTTTAAAAACAAAATATCCAACCGGGCTAAACCATAAATTTAACAATATAGATAGTATTAATATATAACCCTACAAATCAAAACCTACCCACATTTCTCACCCACACAAGACAGACATGCTTCTAGGGGTATTGGGGCCTCACACTTATACACACACCGACACGAACATACACACTTACACACATCATACTCACCCCCTAATGAGCCAAATGATAACACACACTCACAGTAATATACACGCTTACACACATCATACTGACTCACTCCTAAAAACGAAATAACGCACACACACTTAACAGAGACATATCCCCTTTCCAGGAACCAATAAAACTGTCAAAATGACCAAGGGAATTCAGAGCAGCATGAATCCATCCAGCTCTTATCTCAAATAACAACTTAAAAGAGACTGTTTGATCAACACAAGGACTGACCAATATTCATGTTAAAAAAAAAAAAAAATGAAAACTACAGACAAAAGTTCATTTTCTCCATCAAGACATTCATTTCTGTAGTTCACTGCTAACAGCAAGCAGAAAAATATTTTTCTCCTGATGATGGCCATGTTGGCTGAAACTAGTCGAGGAATGTAAATGAAATAATAATAAAAACGAAGGAATATTAATATACAACCCAGTGTGTCTGAAGATTTTAATTTTTTAATATTTTTATTGTTCACACACACACACACACAGGCACACACACACACATACACATTTTTGTTGAGATTTTTTTTAATGACCCGGGTTGCACTTTGAAATATTCTGACGAAGCGTTTAGGGTACAGCACAGAGGTCAGTCGGCTAAACATTTACGTTTGTTTAGAAGCTGTTCATATCAAGCTGAATCGACCGACTTTGTGCAGGCAGAAGGAGAACTTTATTCGTTATCTGTGTCTCATGGGTGGGTCGTGAGTACATTTTTTCCTGTTTTTTATCCACTAGGGCCTTATTTACATCGATTTATTGTTTTAGTAATAAATGTATTTAAGCCGTATCTCCTTATTCCTCGACCCGCCCCACATCAGGCACATTTTCACTTTCGCCGTATATGATGGTTTTTTTGTATGTTTTTGTTCAAAAGAATCTTTCTGAAGAAGTGTTTCTCAAAAAGGTTTTTCTTTTAAAGAATACGCCCCGTCATTTAAAAATAATATATATATATAGATAGATAGATAGATAGAAACTCAAATGGATAAATATAAATCAATGTACGTGTGAGTGTTCACATATATATATATATATATATATATATATATATATACCCCTCCAGCTATGGGTAAAATAGCAGGACAGACTGGGTTCTATAGCCTTGGATGGAAACTGGTCTAGGAGAAGGACAACTCTGAATTCAAAACCTGCCGAGGGTCGTTTGGGGATCTTATAGCACGTAGTGCACCAGGTCTCTGTATTCGTCCCTTCAAAAAGTGTGGATGGTCCTGCACGAGGCCTTCACCACTATAATCAAATCTCATGTGCCGTTGTCGGGCTGTCGGTTTCCTGGAAAATGATCTGCTTGACCCTCATACGTCGAATTTAGACGGGAGAGTCGACTATATACATATTTGGTGTAAGAAAAACAATGCTCAGTGCTAAATAACAGGGTTATTAAGTATATATTAATAAATACACATAAAACTATATATGTATATGTATTATATAGCTCTTCGGTAAAAATGAACATTCATAAAAACATTAGACTAGAATTAGCAGTTTCTCTCTGCCGTATGCGGATGGTTTAGGGGTCGAAACTCCGACTGACATCAAATCAGTCGGGTTTTGATGCCGGTTTGGGGCTTTCGGTTACCTAGTTACACTGAGGTGCTGTGATACACCGAAACAGTACTGTCTGCGACTGATTATATATATATATATATATATATATATATATATATATATATATATTCCAATGAAGATATAATCTATGTAGAACTCAATGTCCAGGACATCGGAAGAATATAATATAAAAGGCTCAAACACTAATATTCCATGGTCATAATTTATTAAACTGGAATCCTAATCACTATTCAATATATTAGACCTACAAATTCAAAAGGTCAGATGAATTGGATCGTGATTACGATTCCAATGTAATTAATTACAACCATGCAATATTAGTGTTTGAGCCTTTTATATATAAAGAAATGGACAAAGTCCGACAATTTATTTATTAAAGACATTTTTATGTTTAACGTTCTTTTTTATAGATACTTTTTATAGATACTTAAATACTGTTTATAATAAACAGTATTAAATAACATTTACCGGCCTGAATGTCCGAGAAATTTTCATAGAAAATATTCGTTCTTTGGCAGGATTCGAACTTGCATCCTATACGGAACCGTCATTTACGCTGACGTGCCTTGACCGCTCGGCCACAAACGATCGTTTGGCTGGCAATGTTGAATTTACTGTCAAAATATTTAAAAAAAAAATCCATATTACAACCAAAAACGTTTGCGGCACCTCTCTTCTCTTCTTTTTAATATATATATATATATATATATATATATATATATATATATATATATATATATATATATATGAATGATGTAATGAATATGTATACACCTGTGTTCTTCCTCACAGGAACATGATTGGATGGTGTCAGCCATAAATACTGGCTGATGTAGAGCTACAGACGACACATATTGGAAGCCCATTGGACTACGCCATTGACTATTCCATTGGTCTATGCCTATTGCCTACACCTATTGACTGTGACTACGACAAGTACCAGTTCAATTACTGCTACCTGCTAGATTGTTCTACTCGGTTACAGTAGCCTAAAGCACTTAACTACTTCGATCAAATACATATCCCTTTCCGGGAAATATCAAAAATAAATTTGGGAATAACTGAAATTAATCGCGGAATCCAGTGAAAGTCACCCATGAAATAAAAATAATTGTTTGTACGGAAAGCAAGGACCTACGTACATCAAATTATCTTTAAATTAAATGGCGTTGAACTGTTAAAAGGTAAACTTAAATATCAACGCAATACATAAATGCAGCGATCAGTTTTAATTTCTTCTGTAGTTTATTGTTGCCTATCGCATATGACAGCAGTATGCCTCGCTAAAAGAAATCTCTGCCGACAGAGGACCAGGTTGCAATCAAAAGACCCAAGGCTGCAGCGAGGAAAAGAAATTCCCGAGCAAATGAAAAGAGAGCTTCCAATCCTGAGAATATGCAAAGATTTAGGGATTCTCAAATTCCTGAACAAGCCGAAGGTCCAATCACGAGCCCTCCACAGAAGCTGGCTTAAATGCCGTCCGATAGACTAGTAGTAATATATAATGTGGTAGCAGTTTTTTTTTTATATAAGCAAAACAGGCTAAAATTTTGGAAGCATTTTTTCTTTCTCGTCTTCTAAAACCTTAGACCGATTTTAAATGTGAATTAAGTTTAAACGTCTAATTCCTTTTTCTTTTTTTTTCAGATTTGGCGGACATTTTGGCGATATTATTCTTCACACATAATTGCCATGACTCAAATAACATGATTCAATAGAGAAATAAATAAATTTTCACCAAGAACAGTGAATTATTTACTGCTGACTTTGATCCGTCTTAATGAAACACCCTTATATATAATCCGTTAAATGAAACAACCTTTAGTTATAGACAGAATGCTTATGGTAGATCTTAGTATTAAAGATAGCTCCATGTAACAGAATTTATATACACGCTGCTGTTCCCAAGGAGGGATAAAATTATTCGTTGATTTTAAAAACTTTCCCTTGGTCTAATAAATATTCATGCCCAAGTTAATTATTGTGCATGAAATAGTTTGGTCATATATATATATATATATATATATATATATATATATATATATATATATATATATATAGATAACTAGACTCGTTTCGAAAAAACCCTCGAATTTTTGATTTGCTAATAATCAAATCAATCTCGAGGGAAAAAAAGGTTTTATAAAAAAAGAAAGAGCTACAAACATGAACTTCCGCCGACAAAAAAAATCGCTCAGATGCAGGTCTGAAACCCAAAGAAAAAAACCCCGATACGAGTTAACAACTAACTAACAAAAGAGCTCAATACAACCGTAGAGCAGACCTAGATACATTTAGTGAGCCAGACAAACCTGGTTTAGGTTTCACCTAAACGGATCGTCAGGGAAAGTAAGTGACGATCCGTTTAGGTGAAACCTAGGTAGGTTTGTCTGGCTCACTAGGTGTATATATATATATATAACGTCATATATTATGAAATGGACTAAGTCCGGCAATTATAATTTTAATATTTGATATTTGAGTAGAGGCTTCGATTATTTATTAAACAGTATAAATATTCATTTTCGTTGACCGGCCTGAAATAAAGGGTGTACCAATAACTTGGACCGATTTTAATGTGAATTAAGTTTAAGCGTTTAATGATTTTTTTTCTTTTTCTTTCAGATTTGGCGGACATTTGGGCGATATTATTTTTCACACATAATTGCCATGACTTAAATAAAAGGATCCAATAGAGAAATAACTAAATTTTCACCAATAACACTGATTTATTTACTGCTGACTTTGATCCGTCTTAATGAAACACCCTTATATAGAATCAGTCTTAATGAAACACACTTTATATGCCGTGTCTCTTCAGGACGTGGGCGATCATTATTTTCCTGTCCTTTGTGGCTCTTAGTAAATTTTGTCTTTTTACTGCCTCTTTTAGTATCCATTCTACCCACCGTTCACATAAGCGGAGGGAAGCAGCGTGTGACCGACCAAAACAGCTTCTGTCAATGAATGGCAGAACAGGAATTGGGAGAGATAGTGGGGAGTCAAACCGTACTAAGTTATAAAAAGATGTTTTAGAGAGCCATGATCGCGTACATCCTGATGTGTGATCATGGCACATAATGTATATATATATATATATATATATATATATATATATATATATATATATATATATATAAAATATAATAAAAATAAAACACTAATATTCCATGGTCATAATTTATTCCATTTGAATCGTAAATACGATCCAATTCATCAGACCTATAAATTCTTTTTGAATTTGTCGGTCGGATGAAATGGATCGTATTTACGATTCCAATTGAATAAATTATGACCATGGAATATTAGTGTTTAAGCCTTTTTATTATATTCTTACTCTGTCTTAGACATTGAGTTCTACCTGGATTCTATCCTCTTGGATTTATTTTTTATACACATATATATGTATGTGTATGTATGTATGTATGTATATATATTTATATGTTTTAGATATATGATTGCATATGTATGTGTATATTTACCACTAATATTATCATTATCTATCTATCTATCTATCTATCTATATATATATATATATATATATATATATATATATATATATATACACACACACATATATATATATATATATATATATATATATATATATATATCAAAGAAAGAGAGAGAAGGGAGAAAAAGAGAGTGCGATAAGAGTGAAAGAGTGACAGAGACAAGGAAGAAAAGGGTTTTTTGAGAGAGAAGGAGAGAGCGACGAGGGAGACAAGAGGTTTGATGAGAGTGTAAGAATGAGAGACAAGGGAGAAAAGAGTGTGTCGAGAGTAAAAAAGAGTAAAACAAAGGGGGTGGGAAAATATAGTGTATTATCAGTGAATGAGAGAAAAAATTTAAGAAGGTAGAAGAGAGTGGGTATTAAGAGTGAAAGACAGTGGGAAGAGAGAGTGTGATGAGAGTGAACGAGAAAGCGAAAAGGGAGAAAAGAGACTGCGTTCTGAGTGAAGGAGAGTGAGAGAGAGAGACAAGGAGGAAGTGAGAATATGTTGAGAGTGACAGAAAGAGAGAGAGAGGGAGTGGTTGTAGAAAGATAGAGGCTCTGATTCGAAACCTTACTTCTCAAAGGCATAAGTGTTTTCATATGTTACGAGTTATTTGATAATACAGTCCGCACATTATTTTAATTTCGAACGTTCCTACAAAATCCCCCTCCTATCCACCCGTAATAAAGAAATATTAAAGAGAAATAGAATTAGGGTTTACAAGTGGGTATATTATTTCGCTTTTGCTGATTATCTTTATCTATATAGTCTGGCATAAGGTTAAATGCTCTTGACACTAACAGAGTCCATTAGCAGTCAACCATAAAAGTCAATGGCGGAGTGCCCAGGTATGCAAGTTATATATTGGATGTTTTAGATTTTTTGTCTAGAATAAATCATTCTTTTGTCATAAAAAGTTAATTAAGGATAATTAATCCTCCCCTTCTTGCTCTTGTGATAATTAAAAAAGAAAATATCCCATTCTTCGTTTCTTATGATAAATTGTTAACAAGCAACATTAGTAAACTAATGTAAGCAGAGAAGACCCCGAAAAGATGGGAAACTAATTTTAGGTGAGGTTTCCTATCATCTAACCCTGGTTCTGCCTTGGTTGGGTGACTCATAAATTGTAACAGTGAAATACATAATTATTTCTGTTCACAGACACAAAGAATGAGGAAAAAAATTAGAGGAATAAAATTGAGGCTGGGAAGTTGCGATAGTGACTGAAAAAAGACAGTGTGTTGATAGTGGGAGAAAAAGAGAGAGAGAGAAAGAGAGAGAGAGAGAGACAGAAGACTGAAAGAAAGACAAAGGAGAAGAGAGTGTTGAGAGTGAAAGAGAGTGGGAAACAAGAGAGAAAAGAGAGTCTGGATAGTGAAAGAGAGAGAAAGAGAGAAGTAAGAAAGAGGGTGTTGAGAATGAAAAGGTGTTAGAAAGAGACGAGGGAAAAAGTGTTGAGATTGAAAGAGAGAAAGAGACGAGGAAGAAAAGAGAATGTATCAAGAGTAAAAGAGAGTGAGAAACAAGGAAGAAGAGAGAGTGTGTTGAGAGTGAAAGAGAGAGAGAGACAAGAGAGAAAAGAAAGTGTGTTGAGAATAAAAGAGAGGGAGAAGAGAGAGTGTGTTGAGAATAAAAGAGAGGGAGAAGAGAGAGTGCGTTGAGAATAAAAGAGAGGGAGAAAAGAGAGTGCGTTGAGAATAAAAGAGAGGGAGAAGAGAGAGTGTGTTGAGAATAAAAGAGAGGGAGAAAAGAGAGTGCGTTGAGAATAAAAGAGAGGGAGAAAAGAGAGTGTGTTGAGAATAAAAGAGAGGGAGAAAAGAGAGTGTGTTGAGTGTGAAAGTGTGAGAGAGAAACAAGGGAGAAAAGAGAGTGCATTGAGAATAAAAGAGAGGGAGAAAAGAGAGTGCGTTGAGAATAAAAGAGAGGGAGAAAAGAGAGTGCGTTGAGAATAAAAGAGAGGGAGAAAAGAGAGTGCGTTGAGAATAAAAGAGAGGGAGAAAAGCGACTGTGTTAAGAGTGAAAGAGAGAAACGAGATAATGAAAGAGAGAAAATGACAAAGGGGAAAAAAGAGAAAGTGACAAAGGCCAAAAGAGAGTGAAAAACAAGCGAGAAGCGAGAGTGGGATGAGAGTGAAAGAGAGAGTGAGACAAAGGTTTAGAGAGAGTGTATTGAGAGTGAAAGAGAAGCAAGGAATGAGAGTGGGAGTGGGATGAGAGTGAAAGACAAGAGCGGAGAGAGAGAGACAGCGTGTATTGAGAATGCGAGACAAGCAAAGATAGAGAGAGAGTTGGATGAGAGGGAAAAGGGGAGAGAGACAAGGGAGAAGAGAAAGTGTGTTGAGAGTGAGAGACAAGCGAGGACAGAGAGTGTTGAAGAGAGAATAACACTATAATAAAAGCGCACTGGAATTAAATGCATTTTTCCACCATTACAATACGCAAGAGCCACTCAAGCTAGAGGCTTACGGACTGCGGTTGTTATAAGGATGTACAAGGAGGGAATAACCGGCGCATATTATGCTGGATAGATAATGGTTGAACCTAGATTTTTACGGTTTCGTCATCGGATTAGCCAACTGATTTCAAAGAATGATGCCCTTGACGGAAAATGAGTATTATCACTAAGATAAAAAGGATTAAACATTCTATTAGCATATCCGTAACATTTATGGTTTTTTTTTACTAATATTCACTTCTTTACAAGGCCCGAGAGCCTATCAATATAGAGGGTTACTGTGTAGTACTGTATGTGCATAAGTATAGGCAAATATCATGAGGTTAGAAAGGAATGATAACGGTTAACTCCAGACTTGAAGGGGTCAAGATTGAAGTGATTGGAAAAAGAAAGATCCCCAAAGCAGCGCTCTATGGGAAGAGGCTATTCGAGCGGCACTTCTTCTTTACTAATGGAATACTGAAGGGATGCAGATGATTCATCGGTGTGTATCGGGCATGGCGGGTCTCAGCTGGAACAAAGGAATGTCGCTCGACAGAACACTTGCCATGGAAATAGCAACAGAGCAGCGCAGTCCTGGGTATGACGATAAACTAAATCCGGCAGCAATGCTCCTGATCAGGAGACTGGCGGTTTTGAGGAGCGTGAAACCACTTGTTAAATGCTGTCGTTCCCAGAGACACGCTGACGCGGAGCGGTAGCACCTGTTAGGGTCCCAGCTATCGGCAAACCATGAACCCCACCCCAAACAAAAACAAAATCCTATTTTCAGAGTAAATGTAGCTAAAAATCATCATCATCATCATCAGCAGCAGCAGCAGCATCGTCATCATCATCATCATCATCATCAGTATCATCATCATCATCACCATCGTCATCATCATCACCATCGTCATCATCATCATTTTGACTTTTGTAATCCTTCTCATCCGAATGCCGACGCCATACCGAATCTCTACAACGACGGTCTATCAATGGCAGCCGTCAGCAATTCTGGCATAGCCATATTTGTCCATTGTTTGAAATTGTCCAACCAGTTTTTTTTTCCCCCCGTTGGCGTCCTTTCCTACGTCCACCTTCAACGGTGCCTTGCATGATGGTCCTGCACAGGCTGCTGTACCTTGTAACGTGTTCAAACCACGCCATTTTTCTCCGTCTGACAGTGACTAGAAGAGGTCCCTGGTGGCCGAGTAAACTTTCACCCCTTTTTCGTACAAACTTATTGGTTTTATATTCCCAAAGAAGATGCCAAGGGGTCATCTCATGCATTTGTTCTCAAGCGCTTGAATCCTTCCCTCTGTTTCTTCCAGCAATGCATTGATATATATATATGTGTGTGTGTGTGTGTGTGTGTGCAAATATATAGAAAAATAGGAAAGAACACGTTAGGTCAATAATCCGAAGTTCATTAGTATTTTTGAAAAACACTGCTTAATGCAAAAGTAGAGCCTACATTATAATTACAATTATTTAAAAAAAAAAATATGATTCCTTCACAAGACAAGAGATCGCAGGTTTCAAATTAAAAATTCCCCAAAATTTCGCTTGAGGACGAAACAGAGCATTTGGCTCTTGTTTTTGAAAGATGAACACTCTTGTGTAACGAAGGAATCATATTTTTTAAAAAAATATATATATATATATATATATATATATATATATATATATATATATATATATATATATATATATATATATATAATCAATCCTTCATTAAGATATTGATTTCACTAATATATATATATATATATATATATATATATATATATATATATATATATATATAATATAATATAATATATATATAATTGCAAACAATAAATACTTACTGTAGAATTACCAACAACAGCTATTTATCGTAGAATTACTGAAAATACATTTTATCTGTAGTTGGAGTCATACAATTGCGTTCAAAATATGTAGATAGCGTCATTAAATATTCCATAGAGGTTGATAGGCCGCAAAATGAGATCAGTAAGGTGGGGAGGTGGACCCATAAAAGGCTGTCTCATCCGCATAGATATTCACTAAGGATCCGAGAATGATTTAGGCAGATCCTTGAACGAATTATATTTTACAAGTCAGTCCTTCATCCATTTAGACTTTTGGAGGAAACGGAAAACCAATCCTAAACAGGGAACAAGGGATAAACCTGTACTCCTGTTCAAAAGACCGGGGAGGAGACGTTAGAAGTATGGAGTTGAAGTAGACTTTAGAAGGAAGCGGAAACCCAATCTTAAACAGGGAACAAGGGATAAACCTGTACTCCTGTTCAAAAGACCGGGGAGGAGACGTTAGAAGTATGGAGTTGAAGTAGACTTTAGAAGGAAGCGGAAGCCCAATCCTAAACAGGTAACAAGGGATAAACCTTCTACACCTGTTCAAAAGACCGGGGAGGAGACGTTAGAAGTATAGAGTTGAAGTAGACTTTAGAAGGAAGCGGAAACCCAATCCTAAACAGTGAACAAGGGATAAACCTGTACTCCTGTTCAAAAGACTGGGGAGGAGACGTTAGAAGTATAGAGTTGAAGTATACTTTAGTAGGAAGCGGAAAACCAATCCTAAAACGGGAACAAGGGATAAACCTTCTACTCCTGTTCAAAAGACAGGTGAGGAGACGTTAGTAGTATGGAGTTGAAGTAGACCTTAGAAGGAAGCGGAAACCCAATCCTAAACAGGGAACAAGGGATAAAACTCTTCTCCTGTTCAAAAGACAGGTGAGGAGACGTTAGTAGTATGGTGTTGAAGTAGACCTTAGAAGGAAGCGGAAACTCAATCCTAAACATGGAACAAGGGATAAACCTTCTACTCCTGTTCAAAAGACCGGGGAGAAGACGTTAGAACTACAGAGTAGAAGTAGACTTTAGAAGGAAGCGGAAACCCAATCCTAAACAGGGAACAAGGGATAAACCTGTACTCCTGTTCAAAAGACTGGGGAGGAGACGTTAGAAGTATAGAGTTGAAGTAGACTTTAGTAGGAAGCGGAAAACCAATCCTAAAACGGGAACAAGGGATAAACCTTCTACTCCTGTTCAAAAGACAGGTGAGGAGACGTTAGTAGTATGGAGTTGAAGTAGACCTTAGAAGGAAGCGGAAACCCAATCCTAAACAGGGAACAAGGGATAAACCTCTTCTCCTGTTCAAAAGAGAGGTGAGGAGACGTTAGTAGTATGGTGTTGAAGTAGACCTTAGAAGGAAGCGGAAACTCAATCCTAAACATGGAACAAGGGATAAACCTTCTACTCCTGTTCAAAAGACCGGGGAGAAGACGTTAGAACAACAGAGTAGAAGTAGACTTTAGAAGGAAGCGGAAACCCAATCCTAAACAGGGAACAAGGGATAAACCTGTACTCCTGTTCAAAAGACTGGGGAGGAGACGTTAGAAGTATAGAGTTGAAGTAGACTTTAGTAGGAAGCGGAAAACCAATCCTAAAACGGGAACAAGGGATAAACCTTCTACTCCTGTTCAAAAGACAGGTGAGGAGACGTTAGTAGTATGGAGTTGAAGTAGACCTTAGAAGGAAGCGGAAACCCAATCCTAAATAGTGAACAAGGGATAAACCTGTACTCCTGTTCAAAAGACAGGTGAGGAGACGTTAGTAGTATGGTGTTGAAGTAGACCTTAGAAGGAAGCGGAAACTCAATCCTAAACATGGAACAAGGGATAAACCTTCTACTCCTGTTCAAAAGACCGGGGAGAAGACGTTAGAACTACAGAGTAGAAGTAGACTTTAGAAGGAAGCGGAAACCCAATCCTAAACAGGGAACAAGGGATAAAACTCTTCTCCTGTTCAAAAGACAGGTGAGGAGACGTTAGTAGTATGGAGTTGAAGTAGACCTTAGAAGGAAGCGGAAACCTAATCCTAAACAGGGAACAAGGGATAAACCTCTTCTTCTGTTCAAAAGACCGGGGAGGAGACGTTAGAAGTATAGAGTTGAAGTAGACTTTAGTAGGAAGCGGAAAACCAATCCTAAAACGGGAACAAGGGATAAACCTTCTACTCCTGTTCAAAAGACAGTTGAGGAGACGTTAGCAGTATGGTGTTGAAGTAGACCTTAGAAGGAAGCGGAAACTCAATCCTAAACATGGAACAAGGGATAAACTTTCTACTCCTGTTCAAAAGACCGGGGAGAAGACGTTAGAACTACAGAGTAGAAGTAGACTTTAGAAGGAAGCGGAAACCCAATCCTAAACAGGGAACAAAGGATAAACCTGTACTCCTGTTCAAAAGACCGGGGAGGAGACGTTAGAAGTATAGAGTTGAAGTAGACTTTAGAAGGAAGCGGAAACCCAATCCTAAACAGGGAACAAGGGATACACCTCTACCCCTGTTCAAAAGACTGGGGAGGAGACGTTAGAAGTATAGAGTTGAAGTAGACTTTAGAAGGAAGCGGAAACCCAATCCTAAACAGGGAACAAGGGATAAACCTTCTACTCCTGTTCATGATATTATTGGACTAAGAAGAAGAAGAAGAAGAAGAAGAAGAAGAAGAAAAATAAGCTGAAGAAAAAACGAGGAGGAGGAGGGGGCAGAAGAAGAAAATAAGAAAAAGAAAAAAGAAAAAAAACGATGAAGAAAAAATAAAATGGAAGAGCAAGAAGAAGAAGAAGAAAAGAAGGTCCTCGACAAAATCCAGAGACGGATATGCACGCGATTGGCCCTAATATGGCATCTTGTTTACAGTCGTTCTCTTACAGACGTACCGTCGCTTCCCTCTGTCTTTTCTACAAATACTTTTAATATAACTGCTCCGATGAGCTACTTTTGCTAGTTCCCAAACTGCATGAATTTAAGCGTGCCACTAGGTTGGCATCTCAGTCTCACCCTTTCACTGTTGAAACGGTTAAATGTAGCCATCTCTTCTACTCCAATAGCTTCATGTCTCACACTTCCCATCTGTGAAACTCCCTTCCTCTTACTTGCTTCGCTGAGAGCTATAATCTCCAACTATTCAAATGTAATGTCAATCGACATCTCATGCCTTGATCTAATTCCCTGTCCTTCTCTTCATCCTTTCCTCTATCACGCCTCTTTTCTTTTGTTCCCACTCTCAGTAACCTGTTGCGTGCTAGGGGCACTTCCGAGGTGCTTGGGGTGAAATGCTTAAATAAAAGGAAAGAAGACAAAGAAGAAGAAGAAGAAGAAGAAGAAGAAGAAGAAGAAGAAGAAGAAGTAGGAGAATAAGAAGTAGGAGGAAGTAGGAAGAAGAAGAAAAAGAAGAAGAAGAAGAAGACGAAGAAGAAGAAGAAGAAGAACAACAACAACAACAACAATGACATTAATAATAATAATAATTAAGGAAGGAATGGAAAATAAAGAAAAAAAAACTATAGTTATGAAACTTAACATGACCTGAAAATGATAGATTGAATAGGAAGAAAGAATGTAAAATACTAAAGCATGTGTACCCAGTGAGCCAAATTTTCTTGTAGTAGACAAATCCATAGATTTCATTGTAGTCGCTTCACTTCTTGTCAGTGAAAAACGTGAAGCCAAGAAGACGTAGAGTCTTCTTCTCCTGGAGTTTAGTATCAGCCATTTTGATGGCAGACAGAAAAGTTTCTCTGTGATGATTAAATGAGAGCGGTTTTGTTTTGGAGCCGTTAAAATTGACAAGCCAGTCTTTGCCCCAGTTAACCACCAATTGGAGGTCTTTTTCAAGAGCAGTTGCCAAGTTTACTTCATCATGTCTGGTAGCAATGCAATTCTAAGTTCAATCCTTGGGTCGGGCAGTACAAACAACAGACTATATAAAAAATAAGATATGCAATAAACTGAGCAGTACTAAAAAATAAATAAGGCGATATTTCAAGCGAGCCAAAAAATAACAGTCTACCCGCGTTGATTTCATAAGGAGTCCACTTCGATATTCTCTGTAGATTACCTGGGTCGACAGACGTCTGTATGTTGATTGATTCATATTTATGTTTTTTTTTTTTATGGTTTATCGACACTTCTTTGGGTTATTTAGTGCGGAAGCATATTTCGGATTTTGAAAATAATTCCTTCTGTCTATTGCGAGTGAATATTGCACTGACAATATTTTTTGAGAATAACAAAGATTTTTCAATATGCAAGTCCTGCTATTTAACCCATAGTTGGGGTACAGGTGGTGGATTCATACGTTTCTCATTCCAAGCCGTTATCCATCACATCACCCACACACCCGCGACAAACACCTGAAAAGGCCGAACATAGTTTTTACTTATTATTATTATTATTTTCAAATTTTATTTAAGATCGACTGATGTGCGGGAATCTGGATGATGTTTCTTGAAACTCAAGTGCGAATGAAGGTCAAGGCTGTAAAGGGAGGACTGGACTCCAGTACAGATAGTATTCAGTTTTTGAAATCATTTAAACTACAAACGCTCAAAGGAAGATAACACAACAAAAAAAGCAATGTATTCGCAGCCTTTTCTCACTACTCACTAATGCGATATTTCGTTATTATGGTAACACGAGGTACACGCATTTAAGGATACATAGATAGATAGATAGATAGATAGATAGATAGATAGATAGATAGATATGAAAAGACTGTAATAGATAGACGGATAGATATATACATACGAAAAGAGTGTGATAGACAGAGAGACAGACATACAGATAGATAGATATTTAGATAGATAGATATGCACAGACTATTATAGATAGATAGATAGATAGATAGATAGATAGATAGATATGAACAGACTGTGATAGATAGATAGATAGATAGATAGATATGAACAGAAGAAGGAAGAAAGAAAGAATTATGTTACTACCAAAATGGAATCTCTAATAAGTAAGGGAGGTCAGGGTGCGTAACCGATATATCAAATTGTGAATTATATGATAGAGTACATTTTTAAACGTGTATTTCTTTCCTATAATTTCATTTGCAAGTTGTGTTTGTCTTATGTTTTCCGAATTTCTTAAGCAAAGGATTGGCAATTAATATACATTTGGGACTAGTTTTTCTTTCATCTTGTTTCTCTCGCATTTACACCCAGTAGCAATAGTCTTAAGAATTATTGTGAATTATTATTCAGTTTTGATTCGTATTTCTTTCAGGATATTTCTCCAGCCTTTCTGCTTAGTATTAATAGGCTTCTTAAATTACCTGAATTTCTTAGATGAAGCAATATCAATTAATATTTAATTTTGTCCCATATATCTTATATCTTATTTTTTTTATAGCTTTTACACTGAGTAGCAAAAGTCTTTTGTTATCAGAATTTCTTAAACAAATTGTTGTCAATGACTATTCAATTTTGCTTACTCTTTTATTCATCGTATTTCTTTTATTTTTATATCGATTAGTACGTCCTGGGTAAAACGATAAACTACCCCGCCACCAAGGCCTCTGATCAGAAGGTTTTGAGGATCGTGGAACCTCCTCTTAATTGCTGGTGTTCCGAGGTCCACCCTGGTGCTAGCATCTATTAGGGTCCCAAATATGGGCAAATAGTTAACCCCTAAACGGGTCAAAACTCTATGAAAGGGCCTCTGATCAGGAGGTTTTCAGGAGATTGGAACCTCCTCTTAATTGCTGGTGTTCCGAGGTCCACCCTGGTGCTAGCATCTATTAGGGTCCCAAATACGGGGAAATAGTTAACCCTTAAACGGGTCAAAACACTATGAAAGGGCCTCTGAGCAGGAGGTTTTGAGGAGATTGGAACCGCCAATTAATTGCTGGTGTCCCCAGGTCTACCCTGGTGCTAGCATGTATTAGGGTCCCAAATGCGGGCAAATAGTTTACCCCTAAAAGGGTCAAATCACTATGAAAGGGCCTTTGATCAGGAGGTTTTGAGGAGTGTGGAACTTCCTCTTAATTGATGGTATTCCCAGGTCTACCCTGGTGCTAGCATCTATTAGGGTCCCAAATATGGGCAAATAGTTAACTCCTAAACGGGTCAAAAACACTATGAAAGGGCCTTTGATCAGGAGGTTTTGAGGATCGTGGAACCTCCTCTTAATTGCTGGTGTTCCGAGGTCTACCCTGGTGCTGGCATTTATTAGGGTCCCAAATATGGGCAAATAGTTAACCCCTAAACGGGTCAAAACACTATGAAAGGGCCTCTGATCAGGAGGTTTTGAGGAGATTGGAACCTCCTCTTAATTGCTGGTGTTCCGAGGTCCACCCTGGTGCTAGCATCTATTAGGGTCCCAAATACGGGCAAATAGTTAACCCTTAAACGGGTCAAAACACTATGAAAGGGCCTCTGATCAGAAGGTTTTGAGGGATTGGAACCGCCAATTAATTGCTGGTGTCCCCAGGTCTACCCTGGTGCTAGCATGTATTAGGGTCCCAAATGCGGGCAAATAGTTCACCCCTAAACGGGTCAAAAACACTATGAAAGGGCCTTTGATCAGGAGGTTTTGAGGAGTGTGGAACCTCCTCTTAATTGATGGTATTCCCAGGTCTACCCTTGTGCTAGCATCTATTAGGGTCCCAAATATGGGCAAATAGTTAACCCCTAAACGGGTCAAAAACACTATGAAAGGGCCTTTGATCAGGAATTTTTGAGGATCGTGGAACCTCCTCTTTATTGCTGGTGTTCCCAGGACTACCCTGGTGCTGGCATTTATTAGGGTCTCAAATACGGGCAAATAGTTATCCCCTAAACGGGTCAAAAACACTGTGAAAGGGTCTCTGATTAGGAGGTTTTGAGGAGCGTGGAACTTCTTCTTAATTGCTGGTGTTTCCAGGTCTACCATGGTGCTATTAGGGTCCAAATATGGGCATATAGTTAACCCCAAACTGGTGTCAAAACACTATGAAATTTTTAAAATAGGTTTTAATACAGTTCTACATTTTTGTAAAAAAAAAAAAAAAAAAAAAAAAAAAATTACCAGCAATAAATTTTTGAAGTAAAAAATATTACCAGCAATACATTATTATCAGCAATACATTTTTGAAAAAAATATTACCAGCAGTACCTTTTGGAAGAAACAAATATTAGTAGCAATACATCTTTGGAAAAATATATTACCGGGAATACATTTTTGAAAAAATATTAACAGCAATTCATCTTTGGAAAATATCCCAACAATACATTTTTGAAAAAAATATTACCAGCAATAAAAAACTTGTCGGCATTAAATCACCCGTTGAGGTTGATATGCGGTAAACTAAACCAAACACCAATTAGTAATTGACTTTAAGTTGTGTGAATTTATTCACTGAAGCTTTATCAATTTTCATTAATTTTTCGTTGGTCTTTTTTTTCGTCACATTTTCGTGACCATTTATCGTAACTCTTAATATATTGCTGGTCAAAAATGTATTGCAAGTAATATTTTTTTCCCACAAAAATATATTGCTGGTAATATTTTTCCTTCAAAAAATTATTGTTGGTATTAAAACCTGTTTTTCACATTTTCATTGTGTTTTAACCAGAGTTTGGGGTGTTGACTATTTGCCCATAGCCGGGATCCTAACAGGTACTACCACCCGGGTCAGGGTGGATCTGGAAAGACCAGCAATTGCGGTCCTACACTCTTCAAAAGCTGCCGATGAAATGTCTTGCCGGATGTAGTTTATGCAGGACGGACTGAAATAGGATGAAAGAAATTCGAACCAAATTTGAATAATAATTTCAAGATTTTTATTTACTTAATTTATGGGGAGAAATTGTGATAATTCAGAAAAAGATTGTGTCGAAAAGAGATTTAAAAAAAAAAAGATCTAAAATTTATTCCTCGTAAACTTGTTGTGAGAGGCAGTGAAATAATTTCAGACTTTTACAAGCAATAGTTACGATTAACAATCCTCTCAGCCTGGGAACAGAGTCCGAATTTTTCTTTTTCTTTTTCTTATACCCGAACAGAGGTGACGTTTTTTTTTTTTTTTGTCGGATTGAACTCAGATAGCCAGACGTGTATGGTTTGCTAAGCGGTGGCAATATGAGTCATGTATTACATTTAGCTTCAAACTTTTTTTCTTTCATTTGTCGCCAGAGATAATTAAAACTTAATTAATTTGAAATTTTAAACATTGAATACGACCCTGTCGCTTTTTTTCTCTCTCTCTCTCTCTCTCTTTTTTTGTGTGTGGGGGGGATATGGGTGAGTTTGGGCTGGGCAAAGTCAAGTTTGATGTTGAAAG
>CAHIKZ030004126.1:605000-790000 GCA_903632075.3 Acanthosepion pharaonis
CCAAGCTTCAACCCCCTTAATCATTATGTGTGGTGCTCAGTTGAGCGAGAGACCAACAAAACTCCTTGTTACACCAAAAATGAACCGAAGGCAACGATTTTAGCAGCATTCACCAAAATAAACAAGGAGACGGTAAAGAAAAGATACAGGATATTCTGAAGTCTTCTGGGTGCCATGGGTGAAGTCAATGTCGATTTTATTGAATAAATTTACTCCTTAGTATTTCAAGATGTTTTTGTGTAATTTCGGTCAATATATGTTAATTTTTTTTTCATTTACACGATAATTTATCCGTCGCACTCTGTATATCTCTTAAAATGAGATGTCCGGGTTATTCTCATTTGTGAGTCATTTAGGCGAGAATTTATCCATCGCACGCTGTATTTCTCTTAAAATGAGATGCCAGTATCATTCTTAACCTCTGTGTCATTTAGACGACAATTTATCCATCGCGCGCTCTATACCGGTTAAAAAGAGATCACAGTGTTATTTTTCATTTCTGCGTCATTTACACGACAATTTATCTCTCGCACCCTGTATGTAAGTTTAAACAGTTTGAACGTTGTTGTGCGAGTTTGATGCCACGCATGACATCCGCATGAGAGTCACGATCCAACGAAGCCATTTAAGAAAAATGACTCGATTTCTGAGGTTAATAATTTCGCTTTTCTGGCGTCTAACGACCCTGAACAAAAGTAGCACTAACATAACCTATCATGTGTTCAATCTGTTTATCTCCTGCACTAAATTTCTTGTGACATATCCCTACGCCGAGGTCGGTAGATAGGACAACGCAGAAGGCGAAGTCGGTAGATATGTCATCGCGCAAAGTCCCGTGTCTACCCTCCAACCCTGAGTTGCAGACCTTCCTTTTTGCTGAATCTTCAATTATCTGCGGAAATAGTAAATCTATTGAACAAGCATCGTTCTGCCGAGAAAATAGTGGCCATTAGGTAAACTCATAAATTTTCTACACTCATCTGTTGATTTTCTAAGCTTAGACATGGTACAAGGCTTAAGATATGGGGCACCCAGTGATGATCAATCTCACTATTCACTCTTCATTGGTTCTATCGGGACAAGCTTGTATGATTTACACCGTCCCGAGTTGCCCAAGAGAATTTTCTAAGTGCAGCTTAAATCTAGTACAAGGCTTCAGATATGGGGCACCCAGTGAGGATCGATCTCACTATTTAGTCGACATTGTTCTATCGAGACAAAGTTGCTAAGCTTTACACCAAGTCGAGCTGCCCAAGAGGATTTTCTAAGCGCAGCTTAAATCTAGTACAAGGCTTCAGATATGGGGCACCCAGTGAGGATCGATCTCACTATTCAGTCGTCATTGTTCTAGGGATACAAGATTGATATATATTACACCACGTCGATGTTCCTATGGTGATTTTCTAACCTTATGCGTAACATGGCCGAAAGTATTTGGTACCCTGTGAGGATCGAACTCACTACTCAGTCGTAAATGTTAAAGCGAGAGAAGCTTGTTAACCACGTCAAAATTCTCAAATGGTTTTCTAAGCATAGCTTAGATGTGGCACAAGGCCGAAAGTATGAGCATCTAGTGAGGAAAGAACTCACTAGTCAGTCTCTCCCGGAACCGTTTTAGTGTATAATGGACTCCCCAGGTGATGCTTCTCCGATTGCTAAAGCTTTGATCTCATCAAGTCGTCGGTCAATCGTTATTTATACTACGTACCCTCATAATATGCACCTCACCACATGTTTCCTCCCTGTACGACCTTATAACAACCCCATTTAGAAAATCTCTATCTTGTATTGGCTGAACAATAGTAAAATAAGAGGTTTTTATTCAGTTTCTTATCAATCTAACAAAAGTGGACAACTGCGGATCACTTCGAGAGTATTCACTAAAACAGTAATAGGTTCTTACGATGTTAACCATGTTTGCCGTAGTCTCTGAATATAGAATCAAGTGAAGTCCGTAATGTGTTCAATATCAGAGGTCGGCAGTGAAGATTCGGAGAAAGTAGCAGCTGTTAAGTAATTCTTTAAGTCTTCGATATCAGACGCTGGCAGTGAAGATATTTTGGGAGAAAAAAACAAAATGGCTGCCTTTATACACGTCGGATTGAATATTTTGAGCTTTCTGATTGGTTAACACTTCTGTTCGTGAGCTATAAAATGAATCAGCTCATTTTGGTTGGCTCACTAGTACACAAAGTACCCAAAAATTCTAACAATTCTAGTCTTTTAGTACATAAATAAAAAACCGCCGTATTGGGGCAGTGAGAGAGGATCGAATTCATTCTATGAGTTTTCCAGGCTAGATACAAATCGCATTACGATAGGCGCCTATTCCACAGATTTAAATAATTCTTTATAAACATAGATCCCGTCCAGGGTAAGACAATAAACTACATTCGCGTCCAGGGTAAGACGATAAACTACATCCGCGTCCTGGGTATGACGATAAACTACATCCGCGTCCAGGGTATGACGATAAACTACGTCCAACAGCAAGGCCTCTTATCAGGAGTTTTGAGGAGCGTGGAACCACCTCTTAATTGCTGGTGTTCCCAGGTCGACCCTGACCCGGGGTGGTAGCACCTGTTAGGGTCCCATCTATGGGGAAATAGTTAACCCCTAAACTGTGGTAAAAAGCATTATGAAAGTTTAAAAATAGTTTTTTAATAGCAGAAATACTTTGTAAAAATTATTACCAGGAATAAATTTTTGAAGAAAAAAAAAAGCAGTATATTTTTGAAAAAAATATTACTAGCAATACGTTTTTGAAAAAAAAAATTACCTGCAATACATTTTAAGGAAAAAATATTACCAGAAATAGATTTTTGACAAAACAAAGTATTACCATGAAAAAAAAAAGTTGTCGGCATTAAATAACCCATTGAGGTTGATATGCCATAAAACGCAACAAACCAAACCAAACCAAACCAAATAAACATAGACCTGGGGCATATCTTTTCGTTGCAAGCTTTTCTTGCAAGATCAATTACGACTGAGTTGTGATACAATCTTGCTAACCATTAGACGACTAAGTCAGGTTGATTTTTCACTTGTTTTAGAAAATTGCACTCGCTGTGAAATCTGGTGATTCAGGTGATAAGAACTGACAACAAAAAGTAGATTCATAGCTTTTACCAAATTTTGAGCATTTAGTTTTAAATATCGTCTGGAAAAATATGTAGAAATACCTAATTTCCATAGATTTTTGCTTAGAATGTGTCTTTAAAATTGTACTATCTCAAGAATAAATCCAAATAAAGTTGACATTTATTGTATTAGGTAGAATGAATGGAAAATATATTCAAACCTGAGTTCTAATTATGAATCACCACAAGGAAAATATACATTTGTTTTATTGTATTCGATAAGTAATAAATGTGTATATATATATATATATATATATATATATATATATATATATATATATATAACTAGACTCGTTTCGAAACTTTCCCTGACGATCCGTTTAGGTGAAACCTAGGTAGGTTTGTCTGGCTCACTAGGTGTATCTATATATATATATATATATATATATATATATATATATATATATATATATATAAGAAATATAGTCTTAAGGTGTGCTATATTTATGGGATAAAGTGTTCAATATCAGAAAGCGTGTGTAAATATAAAAGGGAACATAGAAGTCAACATTTAGAGGCGACAGTCTGTTTCATGCTAGATGCAATCGTCAGGCCACGAGTGCTGTTATTTTTTTTGGCTATTTATACATATACATGTCACTGGTGCATTGTGGGTACTCTATTTTGGTGGTTATTTTACCGGAAGTCATTTATTTGTTTGTTTATTTATTTGGGTTAAATTATTTTGCTTGTTTTTATTTATTTTTATTTTTATTTTTTTTATTTTTATTTCTTATCTTATATATTTATTTCTTCATTTTTTTTAATTTTAATTGGTGTTTTTATTAACGTAGTAAAAATTTGTTTATATCGCTTATTTAATAGTTTTGTTTTGGTTTGGGAAGATAACTAAAGCTGTTTTTTTTCAATTTTGGGGTTGATTGTTGTAGTTTATTCTAACTATTATTTTGGCGGGAACAGTTTTTAACTTGTTTATTACTTCATGTATTTATTTGGATTGATTATCTTTATTTGTTTTTTCTAACGGTTAGTTTATCGGGATCAGTTTGTTAGTTTATTTATTTGGATGAATTTAGGTCAATTTTTTTTACTTGTTATTATTTATTTGTTATACTGTATATTTTCTCTTCGGTTTTCGATTTTTAAGTGAGGTAGTATTTTTCTTATCGTTATATAACAGTTATAGCTTCTTTCTTTGCGTCCGATATTTGGTTTGATTTTTATAGTTGAACTAATATTTTGGTCATAATGGTTTGCTAATTTGTTTATTGTTTACTTTATTTATTTGGGTTGATTGATTTTTTTTCTTATTTTTTATTCTATTTTGTCTATTCTGGTAAGTGACCACTGACCCGTATATATATATAAATAGCCGAGAAAAATAACAGCACTTGTGGCCTGACGATTGCATCTAGCATGAAACAGACTGTCGCCTCTAAGTGTTGACTTCTATTTTCATTTATATATATATATATATATAATATAAAATAATTAAAAGTATATAGATCACCACAATAATGCTGGGCACACATTATAAGACAAAATGTTTAAATATGCATTTTTTTTAATGAAATCCCAATGTTATGATATGGAACCTAAACTTTTTAAACACGTTTCCTTAAAAAAAGTTTTAGGATTTAAAAAAAAAAAATTGTGTCGTTATTTATCATATGTTTTGTGATGCCAACGAATACTCGTTATCAATTTTGTAATGATCGTTGTAGTAGAGACTTTGTAATCGCAGATACAACCATAGTAACGCTGTTGAACAATACTGGTGTCAGACGCCTTCGAATAACACTCGTACTAATAGTACTTGCTCAATAGTACTCGATCGAATAGTAATCCGTATAAAGAAATAGTATAGTGAATGGAGTAGAGAATAGCGGTCCTAATAGTAATAGAGGATAGACCAGAAATGACGATCCGTATAGTAATAGAGGATAGACCAGAAATGACCAGAAATGACGATCCGTATAGTAATAGAGGATAGGCTATAAATAGTTATCGTTAGTCTTCTCGATACTTTCTACTCATGCGTTTTCTCTATGGCCATGTGATCCACTTAATTCAATAATGGGATCGCCTATGTTTGCTCCCTGGCGTTCTATGTTCAAACTCAAGTGTCAGCAACAATACTTTATTCTTATATAACAATATAAAACTCCAACTTTCATCAAATTGAGTGCATTAACATGGTATTACACGAGTTTAAAATATCTTTACATTCCTATGAATCCACATTTATTCAGTTTTTTGAATAACGGACGTAGATGTACCTAGACGTTTGCTTGCCAGTAAGTGTGTTTGAGCTGCTCGAAGCACTCGTAAAATATGGCTAATTTTCTTGATGACAGAGAAAAGTATTTGGAATAAAAGTTGTTCATATCTTCTGGAATGCGTTGGAAATAACAATTTTGGAAATAATGTGAGAAGCTTGAAAAAGTTCCGAACCAAAAACCGGTTCTGAAATTTACATTCAGCACTTCTTTTTCTGGAAAAGAAAAATGTTGGATACGTTTTTATAACTATATACATGTCCTCTCTATAGGAAAATGTCCCCAACTCTTTCTAAAAATGATTTTAGTTAGCTATCCACCAGGAAAAGTTAGCAGATGTGATAAAATCGATTCTTTAAAATATGTGTCTCTTTTTATTTATGACTAACTAAGCAAAAGATTTTCCCGCAGTAGGTTACCACTTCATTTTGTGGTAGACTGGTCGCCAACCCAGGCTATATGACCCAGTCTGCCCTGCTATTTCAACAGATTTCATGTCACTACTAATAATGAAAAGTCAGTCAATATAGTGTCATACGTGATACACGCTTGGGCGATCATGTCTTTCTCAATTCATGACTGACTAGGCAGAAGATTTTCCTGTAGGAATGTGGCCATTTCTTTCTACGGCAGACTGGTTGCCAACCAAGGCTTATAAGTCAAGTCTATCCTGCTATTTCAACAGATTTCATTCCACTACTGATAATGAAAAGTTAGCCAGTTAAGTGCCGTACGACATACATGATTGGGAAATCATGTCTCTTTCGATTCATGAATGTTACCATTTCTTTCTACGGTAGACTGGTTGCCAATCAAGGCTTATAAAACCCAGTCTGTCCTGCTATTTCAACCTATTTCATGCCACAAATGATAATGAAAAGTCAGTTAAGGGCCATACGCGATATACATTTAGGCGATCATCATGTCTCTTTCGATTTATTACTGACTAGGCAGAAGATTTTCCCGCAGTAATTTGTCGTTTCTTTCTGCGGTAGACTGGTTGGCAATCAAGGCTATTGTATCCAGTCAGTCCTGCTAGTTCAACCAATTGCATGCTACTACTGATAATGAAAAATCAGTCAATTTAGTGCCGTACGTGATACACGCATGAAGGGATCAAATCTCTTTCGATTCATGACTGACGAGGCAGAACTACTTTCCGCAGTAGGCTGCCGTTTCTTTATGTGGTAGACTGGTCGCCAACCAAGGCTATAGAACCCAGCTCGTTCTTCTATTCAAAGGATATTTGTTTATGTTTACGAGGATTATATGTGCGTAATAGGATTATTATAATTTTAAGTAAATGTAATAAACTCGATTGAAATTCGAACTCGGCTCCCCAATTTCTCATTCCGGGCCGATATCTATGACACCACAAAGAACATCCGGAAAAGAGTTGCTTGCTTAATTTAATTTCTCTGTACATACACTCCCAAAATAAAATGGCTGCATACTGTGGGTTTATCTGTATATAGAAAATGCACTTTCTAGATCAGCGTTTCTTTAAACCCTTTTCTACAGTTTTGGAACCCTTGAAACTGTTTTCGTCTCTCGGGTAACCCGTAAATAAAAATTATTTTTTTTTAAGCATTTCACCCCAAACGAGGCAGGAGCGAGAGAAAAGACCGGGTGTAGAGAGGTGGGAAGGGCAGGAATCTAAGCAACAGATGGTGACGAATAACATTGTATTTACATTTTTGAAGATTGTAATTATCAGAGACGCAAGCAAATATTTTCACAAGCAGGAAGTGCGAGAAAATAAACTGTTGGTGGGAGAAGTGGTGGTTACGTTTAACTATTTCAACAGTAAAAGGTGGGACCTATATGCCAATCTAGTAGCACGCTTAAATTCATGTAGTCAGGGCACCAGGGAAAAAAGTTCGTCCAAGCAGTGTCCATGAAAAAAGTATCTGAAGTCAATTCAGAACCGATTACTTGGTCCTTCTTTGGATATTAATATTAAGCTCTTTGATATATATTTTTTTATCGTAGTTTACGTAGTAAACAATATATGAACATCAACCTGTATTCGAGTGAGTCACTCAGTGGCACCCAAATTCGACACTAACCAGGGAAGGCGGTTTCACTTTGGCATCATTGTCATCAACATTATCGTGGTTTGGCTACGCAAAACAAAGATCAAGAAGAAGGCACTTTTTTGATTGATAAGTCCAATGCGGAACAGACATACACGGTCGCAGTATTTATTGCTAAAAGTCTGGCCTAGGTTCGATGGCAAAACATTGCAGTATTTCCTCCTCTGATTCTCGTCCCTGAGAGCAGCCCTGAAGGTATTTTCGAAAAAGGAGACAGCATGATTGGTAGTAAGACGCCAGGCGTCACGGTTCTCAGCTAGGGTTGACCGTTGGTAATGGTTGATGTGACAGGTAACAAAGGATTTTTCAGGCAATCTTTGAATCGCTTCTTTCGTGCCCGTCTGCTACGATAGCCAGTGGAGAGTTCGCTGTACAATAAAATTTTAAGCGGGCAATAATTCTTCATTCTGGAATCATGTCCAGCTCAGCTGGGACTTCAGCAGCATGTCCTCAATTCTCGTGATCTTTGCCTTTTCAACGACGTCAGTATTGGAGACGTCGTCACTCCTGTGTATGTTAAAGATCGTGCGGAGGCAGCGGTGGTTTCGGTAAGTGATCCATGACTCTGAGCCGTATAGGAAAGTGGCGAGAACCATAGGTCTATACACTCTGATCTTAGTGCCTTTCTTCAGGTGTCTGTTGTACCACACGCGTTTGTACAGTCTGCCAAATGCAATGCTCGCCCTTGCCAGTCTGTTGTCGACCTCCTTGTCGTTCCCAAACATCTGATGTGATGGTACATCCGAGGTAGGTAAACCGACAGACTGACTTCAACTCAGTCGCGCCAATGATGATGTACGGAGGGCGATGCTCAAACCCGTAGCGCAGGCTGGTAGAGTACCTCTGTCTTCTTTAAATTGATTTCAAGCCCAACAAGTTTGGACCCCTCTGAGAAGCAGGAAGTGGTGTGCTGCGAATCTCCTTCTATATGGGCAACAAGTCAGCTGCATCAGCCATCATATAAACATAACCAAATACATTCTCTATGATTATTTATAATTTTAAATAATATAAGAGTTTAAAGTCTTGAATATAATAACCAAGGATTTTCCAAAAATATACCGTACGTGTATAGTAAAATTACGAATATAAAATTAAACAGAAATTACTCAAAAAAGCATTTATCACTGTTTCTCCCGTAACCCCCAGTTCCTTGTGCGAAACCATAGAGTTCTGGGGAACACCACTTGAGAGACACTGGTTTAAAGAAACAATTAGCGACCTCTTGATAAGTTTCCGGGGACCATATTTTAAATAATCTGAAAATTATTTGTGTGCGTATATTGAAAGTAGCGTCTCTCAACCTTTTTACGCTTGTCGAACCCATGAAAAAGTTTTCATGTCTCACGGAAACCCTGCATAAAAAAATTATTATATACCATTACTGACACCTGTCACTTTTATATTTTATATATAATAACCAAGGATTACAAATATGAAATTAAACAGAAATTACTTAAAAATGCATCAGACTATTTATCACTGTTTCGCCCGGAACCCTCAGCTCGTTGTGCGGAACCATAGAGTTCCGTGGAACACTGCTTGAGTGACACTGGTCTAGAGGAACACCTAGCGACCTCTTGAGAACCGATAAGTTTCCGGGGACCATATTTTAAATAAGCTGAAAACTATTTCTTTGCGTATATTGGAAGTAGCGTCTCTCAACCTTTTTACGCTTGTCGAACCCTTAAAATACTTTTCATGTCTCAGGGAAACCATGCCTAGAAAAAATTATATACCGTTATTAATATCTATTTCTTTTATATTTTTATCGTAGGTCACGTGGTAAACATAATATAGGGACACTCGTCCTGTAGTCGAGTGTGTCACTCAATGAAAAACGAATCCGCCACGTACAGGTCATGTCCACTAATCAGTGAAGACGGTTTCAAACTGACGCCATATAGACATCGCTAAATGCATATCCTAGGATGATCATAATTTTAAATAATATAAAAGGTTGAAGCCTTTATAGATAACTAGCAACATAGCACGGAGTTGCCCATGCTTGATTCAAAAATCGTACGACTCATACAGCAATCGCTATCACTTGGCTTAAAATATTTTTGCCCTTCCTTGCCTTTGATTGCTATGTGATATCTGTCCTTCTACCTGGCAGTGAAAGGTGAACAATTTTGTCGCAGAAGACGAAAAGTAGTGGAAGCAGCTGGGACGTGGTTCTACTAACGAAGGTTGGGAATACAATAGACAGGGCATGCGACGAATTGGGAAGTTCTAAAGAGAATACGAACAGTAGCAGCTGAAACTTTTAGAACGCATAAAGGAAAGCTGAAGGAAATTATTAAAGTGGCCAAAGAAAGGAAGAAGAATGGTTTAAACCATTCAGTCTAAAAAGAAGCAATGCATTATTGTGAAGACAAGGGACAGATTAAATCACACATCGTGGACGTCAAAATTAGATATTTTCAGAAATTTGGCCTTTGTGGAACCATTGAAAAAGTTTTCATGTCTCAGGGAACCCCTGCATAAAGATTATTATATACCATTATTAATATCTATTTCTTTTATATTTTTATCGTAGGTCACTTGGTAAACATAATATATGGACACTCGTCCTGTAGTCGAGTGTGTCACTCAATGAAAAACGAATCCGCCACGTACAGGTCATGTCCACTAATCAGTGAAGTAATGATAGAGTTCCGGGAAACACCGCTTGAGAGCCACTGGTCTAGAGGATATGAATATTCTGATTGGTTTAGTTTTGGTTTATTTTATTTTTTGGGTATCTCAACCTGAATGAGTTATTTAATGCCGACAAGGTTTTTAGGCTAGGTTCATATGAATAGAATATGTATTCTTTGTAAGAAATCAGTTTGTAGATCAGCGTTTGGGTTTATTTTGTTTTTCGGCATATCGACACTTCAATGGGTTATTTGACGTCGACCATATATTTAGGATAGGTGCATATGAATAGAATATGTATTCTTTGTAAGAAATCAGTTTGTAGATCAGCGTTTGGGTTTATTTTGTTTTTCGGCATATCGACACTTCAATGGGTTATTTGACGTCGACCATATATTTAGGATAGGTTCGTATATATAGAATATGTATTCTTTGTAAGAAATCAGTTTGTAGATCAGAGTTTGGGTTTATTTTGTTTTTCGGCATATCGACACTTCAATGGGTTATTTGACGTCGACCATATATTTAGGATAGGTTCGTATGAATAGAATATGTATTCTTTGTAAGAAATCAGTTTGTAGATCAGAGTTTGGGTTTATTTTGTTTTTCGGCATATCGACACTTCAATGGGTTATTTGACGTCGACCATATATTTAGGATAGGTTCGTATGAATAGAATATGTATTCTTTGTAAGACATTACATTTTAGATCAGGTTTCATTGACGTATTTTTGTAAAGAGAGTTTTTGTCGAGTGTCTGGTTTGGTTAATTTTATTTTACGGCATATCAACCTCAATGGGTTATTTAATGCCGACAAGATTTCGAGGCTAGGTTCATATGAATAGAATATGTATTCTTTATAAGAAATCAATTTGTAGATCAGGTTTCATTGACGTTTTTTTTGTTGTAAAGAGGGTTTTTGTCGAGAGTCAAATGAATTGCTGGTAATATTTTTTTCTTCAAGAATATATTGCAGGTATTTTTTATTATTATAAACTGCTATTTTTACACTCTCATAGTGTTTTCAACCCCACGTTAGGGGTTAACTATTTGCCCATAGCTGTGACCCTTACAGGTGTTACCACCCCGAGTGAGCATGGACGTGGGAACAACAGCAATTAAGAAGTGGTTCCATGCTTCTCAAAACCTCCTGATCATAGGCCTTGTTGCCGGATGTAGTGCATCGTCATACCCAGGAGGGTGACTATTCTGAGACTTCGGACAAAATTTATGATTCACGTAACACAGCGTTTAATAGTCATCCAAGGTAGAAAGCAATTTAAATAATGTTGCTGTATGAATATAAGAAGAGGAGGTAAGAAGTGATCGGGGAAGTTTTATCTCAGGAGTCCGTTCGACAATGCAGCGGCGATTGGAAAGAATCTGTCTGAATGGAAATTATTTCATACCCATGGAATACGAAGTGAATGAGTTTGGTTCATCGCTGTATTAATAGCATGGTGAAGCTTAGCTGTAAATGTCTGAACTGATAGAATTATGGACCGAACATGTGAGCAACGACGAAGGTTTAGAGAAAATAAAAACAAAAAGGAAACTTATACTTAATATCTGGAAGAAACAGTTTCTAGGGCATATAATGAAGAAAGAGGGCTTGGAAAATCTGATACTCACAGGGCAGATTAAAGGCAAGAGGGAGAAAGAAAAAACAACGCATAACCTACTTAGTGAGCTGGTGTAAATGGATGGCGGGAGAGGGTTTAGAAGAAATAACAGAAAGAAAAATTATTAAGAGCTACAAAGGACAGGAAGTTGTGGAGAACCATCGGGGCCTACGTCCTGAAGGGATACGGTACATAGAAGAAGAAGAAGAAGAAGGAGGAAGAGGAGGAGGAGGAGAAGAAGAAGAAGAAGAAGAAGAAGAAGGTACTTGAGTAAATGGATGGCGCAGTAAGTTTTTGGAGTGATAACAAAAAGATCAAATTTATTAAGAGCTACAAAGGACAGAGAAATGTGTATAGCAATGCAGGTCTACGTCCTGAAGGGATACGGTACATAGAAGAAGAAGAAGAAGAAGAAGGAGGAAGAGGAGAAGAAGAAGAAGAAGAAGGAGAAGGAGGAGGAGGAGGAAGAAGAAGAAGGAGGAGGAGGAAGAAGAAGAAGAAGAAGAAGAAGAAGAAGAAGATGCTTCAGTAGATGTATGGCGGAATAAGGTTGTGGAGAGATAAGAAAAATACAAAATTTATTAAGAGCTAGAAAGAACAGGAAATTGTGGAGAGCTATGATCACCACTGTTTTCAAGGGATACGGCACATAGAAGAAGAAGAAGAAGAAGAAGAAGAAGAAGAAGAAGAAGAAGAAGGTTCTTGATTAAATGGATGGCGGAATAAGGTTTTGCAGAGATAACAAAAAGACAAAATTTACTAAGAACTACAAAGGACAGGACACTGTGGAGAGCTATGATCGCTTAATTCCTATAGGGACACGGCATATAGTAGAATAACTCCTTAGAACATTTTATAAGGAAATGGTGAGATAATAACGAGTCTTGAGCCGTCCAAAACACCGATCGAACAAATTTGAAGCAAGTTGTATCAATACACCACACTCAGCAGATCAGGCCTTTTGCCATACATTCACTTACGTCAAAACACCATTGTGCACATTTCAAGTGAATATTTTTCTATTATTCACCCAGCACAAGGCCCAAGAGACTCTTAAGGTAGAATATTCCTGATGGAGAAAGAGGTCCATATACGTGAGATAGATTACGGTTGAATGTAAACTTGAAGAGACTAAGATTGTAGTGATAGGGGAAGCATCCTCTTGGGAGTCAGTTCCACAAGGTAACAGTTCTAGAGAAGAAGCTGCTTCAGTAGAACTTCCTCCTTACCAATGGAAGACGAATTAAATGAAGTGTCGATCAGTGTTTTTAGTTTGCCTGAAAATCTACAACGAGAATAGCAGAATAGTGCGAGGCTAGCTCGATTTCTGTCTGTGGAAAAGAGAACGGAGGTTGGAACGCAACTCATCACCCACAAGGCCGCGCAAATGTGTTTGAACTCCATCAAAGCTGCAAAGTGAGGATTGACAGGAGTCAGGTACTTTCTGTAGCGGGACTATGATTCGACTATTTTTCCGGCTATGGATCGTATAGATGAGTTACATTTGCGGTCTGAGGAGAACCCGATTCCTAACAGATGTTCGAAGCGTTTACGAGACAAAGGATGCAGGATGGAGATAATTCATCGCCCATAAGGCCGCGTAAAAGTTTTTCAATTCTTTCAAGCCTGGAGAGCGAGAGTTGGACAGCTCAAGCCCAGATGTGGCAGTAATACTGTATTTGGGGTCTGATCTGGCCATTGTAAAGACAGAGAATGGTAGAAGGAGTCAGATATTTTCTGAAGTGGCACCATGAATCGACCATTTCTCCAGCATCTTTAGCCATGGATTGTATACGCGAGTTCCATTTGAGACCTGGAACGAGGTTGAGTTCCTGTAGATATCCCAGGGAAAGAGGCTCATTGAGGTCTACACCTGTTCACTAAGACTGAAGAAAAAAAATCAGGATTGTTCTATAATGAAACATTACAAACTTGATTTGGAAGATAATGGATGACACCAACCACAAACCAACCATTCGCCCTTGCATTGCTGCCATATATGGTCCGGTGTCCCTTCTGTTTGTTTCAAGGTCCTTGATAAAATCCAGAGACGGATATGTAATGTAATTGGCCCTGATCTGTCACCTCGTCTACAGTCGCTCTCTCACAGACGTTCCATCGCCTCTCTCTGTTTTTTTATAAATACTTTCATGGTAACTGCTCCGATGAGCTGCTTTCGCTGGTTACCTGATTTCATGAATTTAAACGTTCTACTAGGCTGGCATCTCGCTCTCACCCTTTCACTGTCAAAAGTGTTAAATGTAGCCGTCTCTTTTACTCCAATAGCTTCATGTCTCGCGCCTCTCGCCTGCAGAACTCCCTTCTCCTGTTTCCCTGTTAGCTATAATCTCCAACTATTCAAATGTAATGTCAATCGACGTCTCCAGATGCCTTGATCTATCCCCTATCCTTCTCTTCATCCTTTCCTCTATCGCTCCTATTTGCACTCGCTCTAAGTCTCTGCAACCACTTGTGTGCTAGTGGCTTCCCGCCTTCCTTGGGGTGAAACGCTTAAAAAAATTCCTCCCCTGTTGAGCTGTGCAGATGCCAGATCAGGGCCAATTACACTGCATATCCGTCTCTGGATTTTATCAAGAACCTTGAGACAAACAGAAGGGGTTCCAGACCGTATATGGCAGGTGTCTGTTTTCCATTATGCGAGTGATGATCAATTTGCGCGTTTGAAGTAATCCTTAACAGCGACATCTTTCGGTGTTTATTCGTCCAGGATATGATTATGGCGTGGGGTTGCATAAGTTGCAATTCATGTTCGTCTTTGGTTTATAGAGAGCAAAAGTTCAGTAGCTGTATGTACTTCCAAAATATTGTTAAAAAAAATTCCGCTGCTATTCTTGCACCAAGAAGGCGATGTGCCATTCCAGCGGGATAATGCTTGCCCACGTTACGCCTCTACCACTCATTATGCTCTTCAAGATGTACAAAACCCTACCCTAGGACATATGATCATCAGACCTGTTTCCCATTAAACATGAGACATGATGGGGCGATACTTGACGTGTTCAATTAGTACACTTAGCCATCATTAGTGTATTGTGTCAGCAAGTTCAAGAGGCACTGAATATATCCCAGGATGGTATTGGTCAACAGCCGTATCTTATTCATGCGTGAATACAGACCTGTGATTATACCCAATGAGGATATACAATATACATTAATATGGGGTCGGAATACACATGATAAACCCCTTGTTTTGCTATGTTTCCGTAAAATTTTTAGTACATTGAAACCTATATTAAGGGATCCGGAGAATAAATTTCTATAATATACATATATAAATATATATACATAACACACACACACACACACACACACACACACATATATATATATATATATATATATATGTATTCAAATGAGAGACAGAAAAGATGGAGAAAAATTCACAGTTCGTGGCATTTATTATTTAAAAAGTGTTCAGTACAAAACAGAGCAAAATATTATTATATTTTTATTATACTAAATTAGAATAAAAACATCTTATTTCGCTACACAAAAACTTTCATGTTTCATATATATATATATATATATATATATATATATATATATATTTGTACTTTACGTCAGTATATCTTTATATATATTTCGAAAAATCTACGATAAAGAGGAACGTTCTTTTAGTGTGCCGCGTTTCGCCATTTAAGACTTCAATCGGAATTAAAATGTTTGCGTTGATGTGATTACATAGCGTATGAAAAATGGGACGATGGAATTTCAAATTTAAATTAATTTTTAAAAACAATAGATGTCTATTATATTTGTATATATATATGTATATTATATTATATATATTACATATATATTATATATATATTATATATATAATATATATATATTATATACTATATATTCATATATTATATGCGTCTATATTCCAGCCGATTTCATTTAGCTTTCATTTTGCCTATTTTTTTTTTTACTTTCGTTATTAAATATCCCGCATTTACCGTTGAAGGAAAGTGGACGCAAATTTACTGTGGATGATCTAGCGATTAAAGAACTTTTTATACATTTTAATTTTAGTGAATTGGTTACGATAAGTAATTAATGCATTTAATGATTATTTTTGTAAAATATTCTTTTGTCTTCATATAATCTTTCTTGATACATAAAAAATTATATATCGTTTTCCTATATATATATAGATATATATATATACAGACACACACAGAGACACAGCCATATATTTCTGTGTTAAAAGAACCCAATAGCGTTTGTAATTTCGCTCTCACTCTCTCTCCCTCTCCCTCTCTCTCTATATATGTGTGTGTGTGTGTGCGTGTGTGTGCATCTGTCTGTGTGTGTATATATATATATTTATTTATTATGCAATGTTCTGCATAATAAATAAATATTTATTGCTCTACCTTCGTATTGAACCCTGTTTTAAAATTAATGTTTTGGACGCGGAACAGACACACACACACACACACACACATATATATATATATATATATATATATATATATATATATATATATATATGCGTGCTAAATAATAGTTTAGCATATTATTACTTTGTACGGGAAATGTATCACTGCTCCCACATTCTGAGGTTGACCATGGTGTCAGATACAATCCATAATACGAGAAGTCGATTTTGATTGGCTTAGCGATCATGTGAAAGTAGGTAGAGAAATGTTTTCCGGAAGCGAGTCTTAACCGTCAAGCGATGTAGACGTGTCCTCTTTCGTGCCTGAAACCGCTCCCCAGTGATGGTGGGAGGACCTCCCATTGGATAGTTAGTAAATGCCGACAGTATTAAAACAGTTTAAATTCATATTTTCTGTGTTGGAGTCATTCATTGTCGAACCGAAACGATTGGCGATCGCCGGTCAAGAGGAAAAACCGTGTTGCGATCATTTAATGCTGTCAACATGGAACATCGTTCTTTATGTGAGAGGCATCGTCCACAGTGAGTTCTTGCTACGGTGCCAGACGATCAATCGGCAAGTCTTAAAAGAGATCCTGTAGCGTTTGCTTCGCTCAGTGCACGAGAAGGGACAAGAGTTGTAACAGGAAAAGTCCTGTCTGGCCGAGAAGAACATCGCTGTAGTGGAAAAAGCTCCATATTCACCTGATCTTGCCCAGTGTGACGTTCTTCTTTCCCCAAGTTCAAGGAAATCAAGGAGACACTTTTTGAAGGTGTGGAGGACATCAAGAGGGCCGTAACGACGGAGGTTAGGGTCATCCAAGAAGTATTCTTCCAGCAGTGCATAGAAACGTGGAAGTGAAGCATGGAAATGTGAATTAGAGTCAAGGGTGGGGGGTCTTTGAAGGGGGAAACCATGAATCTTGTTGTTCAGACATTTCACGTATATATATATATATATATATATATATATATATATATATATATATATATATAATGCACGTTTGATTAAATCCCTAACGAACTTTGAGTATTTGCTGATTATTTTTTAGTTACTTTTTCACTAATAACGCTTTTGATTACCGGTTTGCCATGGTTAATTAAAGTTTCGTTAATTTGTTTTTTTTAATCAACCGTGTATAAATGATATATATATATATATATATATATATATATATATATATATTTAGGAAAAAGTTATACTTAAACAGCTCTTTCCTAAGAAATCCTAATATATGGAAAACACACACTACTGGATATATATATATATATATATATATATATATATATATATATATATATATATAAACGCGCACGCCCACACACACGCATACACACACACACACACACACACACATACACACACACACACACACACACATATATATATATATATATATATATATATATATATATGATCCAAAATATTACAAACAATAACCTTTTTGCTATAGCAGTTTCTATATATATATATATATATATATATATATATATATATATATATATATATATATATATATATGAAGATAACCTCTGACTAGTAGACGGAGTGATTCTCTGGAGTCGGGATGCTGAAGGCAACATGAACTAAGTGATAACCCTTTTACTTGTCTGTCTAAAAGTTTTTTCTGTGATTCCTATAATTGTTCCTCCCATAATATGTTTAATATTTAAAAAAAACACTGAACTAATTGAGTTTCTTTTTCCCAAGTTTTCCGACAAGACGTTTGGCCATCTTGACAGCATTTGTCGTTAGAATCATTCTAAAAATTCTTTGAATTATTCAGCTAGAAAGAAAACAGGTTAAAATCGTATTTTTGTCAGCCCCACTAGGTCTTCTCTACGGAGCAATGGTGTGAGGATAAAGATCATTCAGGCCTTCAGTATGGTACCAGTATTTATACTCTAGCTTCCATCTTCAAAGTCCATTCAAGAAACATCGAGAGAACGGTGAATAAGTTTTAAAAAGGGAACAGTAAAGTGGAAAATTGGATTAGGTGGTCACAACAGGAAGAGGCATCATCATTTCAACTTAGAGCTAAATACATTCTTATTGTTCAATGAAGAGCTTAACAGTGTTAACCTCGGAGAATTCCAGTAATATATCTTTGATCATTTCTATGATACAACGTTTCAAAGCTTAATCTAACAATTGGACAATTTTGCTATTACACGATTTGGACAGTTTTGCTGTTACACCCGGTATATAATGGCTGACCATCGTATCTGAGGATGTTCGGCTACTCGAGCGGCAAGTCAATCCCTATTGCAGAGACCTGCTCAGTCACCTTTGTTTTGTCTAACACCCACAGTGGTTTATACTTTAACTCTTCTCAGCGGACTTTAGTTTCAGATTCTACGAGGGAACCCGTCATCTAGCGTGTTCAGCGGTTTGAACAACGCCCGCACCCTAAATCTACCCCTCGGTCACGATTATTTGTGACAAGCTAACACACCTATCGACGGCTACCCAAAGAGTTCCGTCTACTCAGTTTAACGCATAAGGCTTGGTAGAACCCGAGGTATGGGTACGTTGCTGAGGGTTTAGAATGTTTTTGTTTTTTTTTGCCATGAGGCCCGGGTTCGAATCTCACCAAATGATTTCTTGATGTTATTGGAGACAATCCCAGCGTGCGCCATCTTCGGAAAGTGCCTGAAATCCACACGCACACACGCACTATCTGACATACACATACGTGATCACGCACTTTACAAACCCTGTTTTTTAATTCACTAACTTTCCCTGTATCTTTCTTTCTTCTTTCTTTCATTTTGTACTTCTATTTAAGAACTTTATCCCTTTCTAACCGCCTGACCCTGTACCCCACCTAGTTTCCACCGAATTTTAGAGCCTGCGCCCCCCTCTCATTCTTATCCCCTTACGCATGCTCATACACCAGTTCTTTCTACCCTTCTTTCCCCATTCCCTCTCCCCTTCTCCATTCCGTGTCTTTCTTTTTCCATTTCCATTCTTTTTTTTTCCACGCTATTTATTTCTTCTTCGTAATTTCATAGAGTTCAGTTCTTCTTCTTCTTCTTCTTCTTCTTCTTCTTCTTCTTCTTCTTCTTCTTCTTCTTCTTCTTCTTTCTTTTCGTTCCTCGTTCAACCGTTTTGCGAAAATTTTCTCACACACAATTCCTGCCCCAGTTCGTCTCTCTGTAAGGCCATACGTCATCATGTCGCCAAATTCGAAACACCTCGCCTTACCCGCTCCTTAAACACCCTGTTATATGCACTTCAAATATCTACCCGTCAAACCATCGCCAATCTGTACTTTAGTCTATCTCTCTTCTCTTCCTTCTCCCTTCATCATTCTTTCTTTTTCTCTTTCCTTTTCCTTTGTGCTTTGTTTTTCTTTCTTTCTTTCTTTCTTTCTTATTTTCTGCTTTCTTTGTCTTTCATTCTTTCTTTTTTCTTTCTGCTTTCTTTGATTATCTTTCTTTCTTGTGTTTTCTTTCTTTCTTTATGGTTTCTTTTTCTTTTTTTTCTTTCTTTTTTCTTTTTCACTTTCTTTCTGTTAATCTGTCTTTCTTTGTCGTTCTTTCTCTCTGCATTTTTTCTTACTTTTCTTTCTTTATTTCTTCAACATTTTAGTCACTTACCAACGACAATTTTTCTTTCTTTCTTTCTTTCTTTCTTTCTTTCTTTCTTTCTTTCTTTCTTTCTTTCTTTCTTATTTTCTGCCTTCTTTGTCTTTCATTTTTTCTTTTTTTCTTTCTGCTTTCTTTGACTATCTTTCTTTCTTGTGTTTTCTTTCTTTCTTTCTTTCTTTCTTATTTTCTGCCTTCTTTGTCTTTCATTTTTTCTTTTTTTCTTTCTGCTTTCTTTGACTATCTTTTTTCTTGTGTTTTATTTCTTTCTTTCTTTCTTTCTTTCTTTCTTTCTTTCTTTCTTTATGGTTTCTTTTTCTTTCTTTTTTCTTTTTCACTTTCTTTCTGTTAGTCTGTCTTTCTTTGTCCTTCTTTCTCTCTGCATTTCTTTCTTACTTTTTTCTTTCTTTATTTCTTCAACATTTTAGTCACTTACCAACGACAATTTTTCTTTCTTTCTTTCTTTCTTTCTTTCTTTCTTTCTTTCTTTCTTTCTTTTCAAATGCTCTCCCTATGTTTATTTTATGTAGGTACCTCCACGAGATCGCTAAAAAAGAGCATAGCATGATGAAAAAGACGCCAAACTTGAAGAAAACAAAATTTTATCGTCTAAATGTTTATGTTGTTATTAAGAGGAGAGATCAAAGTTTACTTTAATTATTTTTAAAATTTTTTCCTTCTTTTTAGAACAATCTGAATTTTCATTTAAAAATCCTTGTTTCTCTTTGTATCACTAGTAAAATAACATATACAATTTTTAGCACGTTTTTTTGTATGACACACATTAATTTGGAAAATCTTGCAAAAATAAAAATAACTAATTTTATGAAAACTTTAGTAATTCGGTCTAGTCCACTTTAATAATTACAATAGTAAAAACATAAGGCTTTGAGGAATGCAAATCATGTTTTTTTTGTTTTTAATTGGACCACCTACCTGAAAATCAGCTCTGAATTGTAACATACAAAACTCAATATAACAAATATATTTTTTAATTTCAAATGCTTTTATTTGCTTTTAGTTGTTTTTATGAATATGGACAATATTTTCTGTAAGCAAAAACTTTTTCGATGAAAAATGAATTTTTAATACAATTATTGGTTATTTTTTTAATTATAATAGATCTTTAATTTTAAGTTGTTAAAATATTATAAAATTAGTTAAAAGCCGCATCCATTTTCGTAACTGTCTTTATGAGATAAATCTTTTTTAGCGCGTTGTTAACTGTATCATTTTGACTAATCAGAAGACCCGCAGTAATTAAGAAATGTAATTTTGTATTTATAATCGGGCTCTAATTATAAAGTACGGAAGACCAACCAGAATACAATTAAGTTGCGTTATTTGAGTTAAGCATTGTTCTCCGCTGTTAAGGCCTTTACTTTTGCGAAAAAAAGTGTTGAGCAGTTAATTTGATTTTTCAATTTCAACTGAGAAGGGTACCTACAAGTATCAGTATCATCTTATGAAATTTATATGATTTTATTTTTATAATAATCTCAGTTATGGCATTTTTTCCATAAATGAAATATCAAAAATTAACAATGAAATGAATGGAAATACAAATAACACAGTAAAATGTAGTAAATGTATATAAAATTATAGTATTTTATGTAATATATTTTCCATAAAGCATCGTAAACGTAAAGGTGAAAGCTAAGTACAAAAAAGAAAAAATTAGAGCGCTGAAAGTTTTCCTTAAAAATAACGAGGTAAATAATGTGTTCCCTAAAATTTAAATAATTTCATTTTTCTCCTTCCATAGAACAAATTATCCTCACGGAATCCGTCAATATGTCATTCATCAACTGTCAAGTGACGCGAAAGTTTATGACCTGCTTGTTTTATTTTCAAATTACATCTTTTTGGCGCAGAAGCTCAGTTAAGCTTGGTTCAAAATATTTTAAATAAAAATTATAATTTCTGATTTTCTTAAAATAAGTTTTGAAAAAATGATAATTCATATTTACAAGAATTTCAAACTGAGATTTTTATTTTTTTTACAAATTGGAAAAAAATGGTTGTCAATTTTGTCAATTTTGCTGACTCAACAAAAAAAGAAAAAGATTTTAACGAAAATTTCGGACGTGCAAGAAACTATTAAAAATGTAAAAAAATACCCCCAAAATAATTTGATCTTTCCTCTTAATAATAACATAAACCTTTAGACGATAAAATTTTGTTTTCGTCAAGTTTGGCGTCTTTTTTTATCATGCTATGCTCTTTTTTTAGCGATCACGTGGAGGTACCTAATTTTATGCTTTCTTTCTTTAATCTTCATTATTTCTGTTTTTCCTTTCTTGTTGCCAATTTCTTTTTTCATTCGTTCTTTCTTTTCTCTCTCGACGATTCCTTCTCTCTTTTTAGTTATTGCCTCAGTATTTGTATATTCTCTCTCTCGTATTTTTCTTCTCTTTTTGTCTGCCTTTTCTTTTTTTTTGCTTTCTTTTCTTTTTCCTTTCTTTTGTTTTCCTTTCTTTTCTTTATCCTTTCTTTTCTTTTCTTTTCCTTTCTTTTCTTTTCCTTCCGTTTCTTTCTTTGCTTTTCCTTTCTTTTCTTTTTCCTTTCTTTTATTTACTTGATTTTCTTTTTCCTTTCATTTCTTTTCCTTTCTCTTTTTTCCTTTCTTTTTTTCCTTTCTTTTCTTATCTTTCTTTTCATTTCTTTTCTTTTCCTTTCTTTTATTTTTCCTTTCTTTTCATTTCCTTTTTCTTCTTATCTTTTCCTTTCATTTTTTTTACTTTCTCTTCTTTTCTTTCTTTTCTCTTTTCTTACTTTTCGTTTCCTTTCTTTTCTTTTACTTTCTCTTCATTTCTTTACCTTATTTTTCATTTCTTTTCGTTTCTCTTCTTTCCTTTTCCTTTCTTTTCTTTTCCTTTCTTACCTTTTCTTTTCTTTTTACTTTCTTTTCTTTTCGTTTCCCTTTTTTCCTTTCTTTTCTTTTCCTTTCTTTTCTTTTTCCTTTTTCTTCTTTTCCTTTCTCTTCTTGTTCCTTTTCTTTCTTTTCTTTTTCATTTCGTTTCTTTTCATTTCCTTTCTTTTATTTTCTTCCTTTTCTTTTGATTTCTTTTTCCTATTTTTTTTGCTTTCTTTCCTTTTCCTTTCTCTTCTTTTCCTTTTTTTCCTTTTCCTTTCTCTTCTTTTCCTTTCTCTTCTTTTCCTTTCTTTACTTTTTCCTTTCTTTTCCTTTTCGTTTCTTTTCTTTTTCCTTTCTCTTCTTTTCCTTTCTTTTCTTTTCCTTTCTTTTCTTTTTCCTTTCTTAACTTTTTCCTTTCTCTTCTTTTCCTTTCTCTTCTTTTCCTTTCTTTTCTTTTTCCTTTCTTTTCTTTTCCTTTCTCTTCTTTTCCTTTCTCTTCTTTTCTTTTCTTTTCCTTTTCGTTTCTTTTCTTTTTCCTTTCTCTTCTTTTCCTTTCTTTTCTTTTCCTTTCTTTTCTTTTTCCTTTCTTTTCTTTTTCCTTTCTCTTCTTTTCCTTTCTCTTCTTTTTCCTTTCTTTTCTTTTCCTTTCTCTTCTTTTCCTTTCTCTTCTTTTCTTTTCTTTTCGTTTCCTTTCTTTTCTTTCTTTTTCTTTTCATTTCTTTTCTTTTCCGTTCTTTTCTTTTCCTTTCTTTTTTTCCTTTCCTTTCTTTTCTTTCTCCTTTCATTTCCTTTTTCTTCTTTCTTTTCCTTTCTTCTCTTTTCTTTCTTCTTCCTTTCCTTTCCTTTCTTTTCATCTACTTTCTTTTCTTTTCCTTCTTCTTCTTTTCTTTTCCATTCTTTTCTTTTCCTTTCTCTTTTTTATTTCTTTTTTCTTTCTTTTCTTTTCCTTTCTCTTCATTTCTTTACCTTATTATTCGTTTCTTTTCCTTTTTCTTCTTTTCTTTTCCTTTATTTTCGTTTCCTTTGTCTTTTTTCTTTTCTTTTCGTTTGCTTTCTTTTCTTTTCCTTTTTTCTTATCTTTTCCTTTCTTCTCTTTTTCCTTTCCTTTGTTTTCTTTTTCCTTTCTTGTTCTTTCTTTTTTCCTTTCTCTTCTTTTATTTTCGTTTCCTTTCTTTTCTTTTCCTTTTACTTCTTTTCTTTTCCTTTCTTTTCTTTTCGTGTCTCTTCTTTTCTTTTCTTTTCGTTTGCTTTTTCTTTTTCTTCTTTTCTTTTCTTTTCCTTTCATTTCTTTTCCTTTCTTTTCTTTTTGCTTTATTTTTTTCCTTTCCTTTACCTTTCTTTTCCTTTCCTTTCTTTTTTTATTTCCTTTATTTTCTTTTTGCTTTCTTTTCCTTTCCTTTCTTTTTTTTCCTTTCTCTTCTTTTCGTTTCTTTTCTTTTTCTTTCTTTTGTTTTCTTTCTTTTTCATTTCATTTCTTTTGTTTTCTTTCTTTTTCTTTTCATTTATTTTCTTTTCCTTTCTTTTCTTTTCCTTTCTTTCTTTTCCTTTCTTTTCTTTTTCTTTTCTTTTATTTTCCATTCTTTCCTTTTCATTTCTTTTTTTTTACTTTCTTTTCTTTTCCTTTTTTATTTCCTTTTTTTCTTTTGCTTTCTTTTCTTTTCTTTTCTTGTATTTTCCCTTTCTTTTCTTTTCCTTCCATTTCTTTACCTTTCCTTTCTTTTCTTTTTTCTTTTCTTTCTTTTTCTTTTCATTTCTTTTCTTTTCCTTTCTTTTCTTTTCCTTTCTCTTCTTTTCTTTTCTTTTCGTTTGCTTTCTTTTCCTTTTTTCTTTTCATTTCTTTTCCTTTCTTTTCTTTTTCCTTTCTTTTCCTTTCTTTCTTTTCCTTTCTTTTCTTTATCCTTTCCTTTCTTTTCTATTTCCCTTCTTTTCCTTTCTTTTCTTTTCCTTCCTTTTCTTTTCCTTTCTCTTCTTTTCTTTTCGTTTCCTTTCTTTTCTTTTCCTTTTTCTTCTTTTCTTTTCCTTTCTTTTCTTTCTTTTTCTTTTCCTTTCTTTTCTTTTCTTTCTTTTCATTTCTTTTATTTTCCTTTCTTTTCGTTTCTTTTTCCTTTCTTTTCCTTTCTTTTCTTTTCCTTTCCTTTCTTTTCTTTTTTCTTTTCTATAATTTTCCATTCTTTTCTTTTCTGTTTCCTTTCTTTTCCTTTCTTTTTTTCATTTCTTTTCTTTTCTTTCTTTTTCTTTTTCTTTCTCTTCTTTTCTTTTCATTTCTTTTCTTTTCCTTTCTTTTCTTTTCTTTTCTTTTCCTTTCTTGTCTTTTCCCTTTCTTTTCTTTTCCTTTCTTTTCTTTTCCTTTTTTGTTTTATCCCTTTCTTTTCTTTTCCTTTCTTTTCTTTTTCCTTTTTTGTTTTATCCCTTTCTTTTCTTTTCCTTTCTTTTCTTTTTCCTTTTTTTTCTTTTCCTTTTTCTTTCTATTTCGTCGGTTCAGACATGCATCTTATATCTGTCCTGATTTTTTTTATTCGCTAATAACATTTGTATGGCACAAGATCATTGTAGTGGAAATCAAGTGAAGAATGAACTCACTACACAAGCGAGACGAACTTATTAATTAATTCTTTTTTATATACCCTGCATAATTTATTCTTTATATAGCCCGTATGCAGTAAGTTTTTCCGTTGATTATGAAATAAATAAAAACAACTCAGTGTTTACCGAATATAAGAAGTACTGGAACTGGAGTAGCGGAAGATGCTTTGCAAAATCTAAGCAACATATAAAGAAGCAGGAATTCTTGATAGAAACAAAGAAAATATGGCTGGTGCTATGTAATATCAGTCCTCCTATATAACAGTGAATGTTGGGCAATTTCCTCACAGACGAAGACTAAAATTAAGACAACAGAAATGTGGTTATACAGAAGGATGCTGAGAATGCCGTAGACGGAGCATGTTAGTAACGAGGACGTTTTTAAGGAAAATGGAAGCAAAATGGGCACTTAGAAAGAGACAAGTGAAATTTCTAGTGTCCATAAAGAGGAAAGAGGGCTTTGAGAATCTGGCACTCACAAGAAGTACTGAAACCAATAGGGACAGGAGAAAACAACGAATAACCTACCTAACGAACTTGTGTAAATGTTCGGCGGAACAGGGATCTTTCTAAGAGCTATAAATGACAGGAAGTAGTGGAGAGCCATGATTGCCTAAAGGGATATGGCAAACAAAGAAGAAACAGCTTGTATAAATGGTTACCAAAACAGGGATTAGGAGCAAAAAAAACAAATCCTTCTAATCTATCTAACGATGTTGTGTAAATAGTATGGCAGAAAAGTGTTTAGAAGAGAATGCAAAGGGGCAAAGGACAGGAAGCTGTGGAGAACCGCGATCTCCCCGTGCCGAACGGACGCGGCACATAAAGGAAGACTGTTTAGAGTATTAATCTGGAGTGACACGAAAGAAAAAAAAAAAAAAAGAGTGATTATTTCTGATCTGAGTGTCTATTTTACGACTTCGTCGTCCCTTTTAATTTTTTTACCTAATTTTTAGAAGGTCGATAAACTGTAAAAAATCAAATCAGAAGAAAACAGCGAATTACTTCCTTAACGAGTTTCTGTACAAAAATGAATTTACAAAAAAAAAAAAAAATAAAAATTAGACCCTCCCTTACTAACGTATTTAATAGATAAAAAGTGTAAAGATACTGAGAGCTATAAAGGATGGGAAATCGCGGAGAGCCATGATCATCTAAAGGGGCATTGCACAGAGAAAAAGAAGGGGAGGGAGATTAGGAGAGATAGCAAAAAGCCCCACCCTACTAAGATCTACACTAAGACAGGAAGATGTGGAGATCCGTGATCATCCCCGTTCTGAAGGGGCGCAGCACGTGAATGAAAACTGTTTAGACTTCTTAATCTGTAGTGATACGTAAGAAAAAAAATTGACAACTGTGATTATTTTTGATTTGAGTGTCTATTTTAAGACTTCACCACCACTTTTAACTTTTTTTTACCTAATTTTTAGAAGGTCGATAAGTCGTAAAAAATAAAATCAATCTCCATTTTTAGAAAAGTTAATGATTTTTTTTGAAGAATAAAAATAAGAAAACAACGAATAACCTGCCTTACCAGCTTCTGTAAAAAAAAAAAAATCTATTTACAGAAAAAACTAGACCCCCCCACTATTATGTAATAGATAATGACTTTTTAAAAAAAATATACATCGCTAGAAACGAAAAAAATGGTTATGAACTGTTATGTAATATCGGTTCTCTTATGAGGCGGTGAATTCTAGACAATCTTCGCACAGATGAAGAAGAAAATTGCGGCAAAAGAGGAATGTTTTTACAGATGGATTCCGGAAATCCATGAACGGAACTAGTGAATAATTAAGAAAAATGAAAAAAAAAAGCACACCTGTACTTCGAATCAGAAAGTGACAGTTAAAATTTCATAATAAGGAAAGAAGGCTCGGAGAATCTGATAAACTTACGACACATTGACTGTCAAAAGGACAGTTGGAAACAATGAGTAATCTGCCCAACCCGCGTATATAATTAGATGGCAGAGCAGGGGACTGGGAGAGAAAGCAACAAGACAATCAGTATTCAGAGTTTCAATGGAGAACCTTGATAGCTGACGTTTTGAAGAAAAGCGACCATTGAAGTAAAAGATATACCAAACTGAACAGCATTTACATAGCAACATTTGGAATAAGATTTTGGTGATGCCTATTTCTATATTTCTTTGTCCATTTGAAAACTATACGTAGGTTTTGAAAGAAAACGCTCAAAATCATATTTCTCATATAACTACGAAATCAAAAGGAAATTATGTCGGAGAAACAAGCACGAAATTCAGTTAGTAACCTTAAAACCCATCAATTATCAGCAATATGACTGTCGCTGCACACTTAAACCAACCTTTCCGTAGCATTGATGATATCAGATGCGTGCTTTTAGCGTTTTCATTTAAGAGCCGACAAGAAAGACGCTGATCGGAGTTGAAATATATTTTCAAAATAGAACCATATATTAAAAGATAAAACAGGTATTTGTGTTTACTCAGAGAATATAGTTTCAACAGGGAGCACTCTACAAACACTACACAACCCTAATCCTGACAACACCAAAATCAAATTTCTTATAGAAATACAACACATGAGGAAAAACAAAACAAAAAAATCCCAAAACGACAACATTTCCCGTAAGAGTGATTCCCACTTCTTTGTTTATTTCTCGTCTCGTTGAAAAAGGACACAGGCATGTCCGAAAATTCCGACTTTAAAATCTTTCTCTTCGTCCTTCAGTTGAGACAAAAAGCTATTAATATATGACAAATATCATCAATCTTATTGTCAATATTGTTATTTTGTTGGCTTTTTTATTCCTCAAATTTCATTAAACGGCCTATTAAAACTACATTTAATATATATATATATATATATATATATATATATATATATATATATATATATCTGAATGCAATGAAAAACGAAAATAATATAAATTCTAACGTTCACAGCATTAATTCAAAAAAGGGCTCGGTAGCAAGAGTAGAGCAATAATTATTTATTATAATTTTTACATACGGACAAAAACATCTTGCTCACTACAAAGATGCATTCTTGTTTCGATGCTACTGCATCTCAGCTGGTGAGAATCAAAAATGGTTATCAATAAAATGTAACTTTTTTTGATTCTCACCAGTCGAGATGCAGTTGCATCGAAACAAGAATGCATCTTTGTAGTGAGCAACTTGTTTTTGTTCGTATGTAAAGATTTTAAAATATATATATATAATTTTTCTGTGAAAATCTGACTTCGGATGACATTCTTTGAAGAAAACCAAACTCTAAATCAATCATGGTCAAACTGCGTTCCGCGTGCCATATGCGACCCATTTGGCTTTCAGGACATTGTTTCGTTTTCTTCTCACTCATTCCATCGCACTGTTTTTCAATCAAAAAGGTTTAGGGAAGTTGGATACATAGTGGAATAACTATTAAATACTCGACTAATCTCCCTTAATTATTAATTAATCACCGTGGGTTTACTTCGAGTAAACAGTATGCAAATCAATGATTTTAAATATGTTTCTTTAATTTTCTAAACTTTCTTTGAAGGTAAGATTTTCAGCATTTTAAAAATTGTCTATTTGGACTAAGGAAGATCATACGTGTCAGCATCTTTTACTTAGAAACGAGAAACATTCATCTTAATTATTTTTCTCTAAAGAAGAAATATATTTTTTCTTTTAATTTTTCTTTTCTATCATTATTCGTTCATTTATTTATTTTATTTTGCTCCGGCTTGTGGCCACCATTCCCCTCCGTCTCACTAATGTGATTCATGATGATATTTAGGGCAGAATAGTGCAGTGGCTTACCGGTTCCTTTTGCACCGGAGATGTTACTCGCTCACTAGTAAAGCGGTTGACCTCTGAAGCGCAGCTCCTGTGCATGAGCTAGTGACAGGCCGATGGCCGCATGGCACAGGTGAGTACGAGAAAGACTTCTTGGAGCCATGTGTGTGAGTTGGATGTAAGCCGTTGACCAGTACAATTCCGCATCCCAGTGCACCTGAGGGTCGACCGCTTCGCAGCAAAGGCATTACCACTGACGATATACCCGTATCTTTTTAGTTAAATAAATGAATTAAGAGCAAATCACACGCAGTAGGATATGTTAAGGCCACTGTCATGATAAGTTATTTACACACCTCATTGTGGCAAGATATGAGATAAGGTGAGTTTATTGAGGGGTGCCGTGCATATCAGCCAAAAAAAAAAAAAAAATTGCCCAGTCCCTACGACTACTATCACGTTGGCTAACCCTCCCAATTTAGTCCCATTAGGAAGCTGCCGCCGCCGGGTGAGAATCCTCGCAAGCAGGTTTTTCTGTCGGCTTGAGATGGGAACAGATATTAAGCCTTGATCCTAACTCGAAGACCGGGTTAAGGCGGTAATTTTGTGACATGAGGTCGGTGTCATAATGGAGTGCCCATACACGCACATATAGGGGAAGGAGACAAATTGCCCAGTCTTCCTGGCCGCTGCCACCCTAGCGTCAGTAAACATCAACACACGCTGTTTAGTGCAATGAGGGTGAGGCTGCCGTTAGGTTAGAAACCCCGGAAGCAGGCTTCCTCTTAGGACAGACAGTAGGGTTATTAACTCGCTTACCCACGGTGGCGAGATGCGATACAAAGTCGTTTTTAATGTGGGTACGCCCTCACGGCCCACGGACAAAAATTGACAGCCCTGTCCCGTTGGGGTCGGTATCTTGCAGACGGTATGTCACTCATGGTCTCATCAAACAAATGTCGCAAGAGTTGACATTAGATCAGAGACATGAGGTAATGAGTAAATATAGTCGTACATACACACGTTGATTCCCACAAGTTCGGCAAGTATATGTAATTCATTTTTAGTCGTAACGGTAATTTAACCCTGGACAAAAAATGCAAAGACAAACAAAAAAACACATACCGTATATACCCACGTATCATGCGACTTTTGAAGATCAAATTTCGAAGCTTATTTTAAGAGGGTAGCATCATACACGTGGTATAAAAATATAAAATTATAAAAAAATTATATCATGGCTGTTCAGAAATATCTAAACTGTCAGATGGATAAAACCGCTTTTTAAGGACAATGTTTAAAATAGACTTTGCGCGATTGAAGCTTGTGGGTCTTGGCAAAAACCACCCTTCTTTGAACAGTGTGGACTGGCGCTACATAATCACAAAGAACTGTATCAAATAAACGAAGCCACATCAGGTTTTTTTCACCTTGCACCACTCATGCGACTTTTGAAGATCAAATTTTGAAGCTAATTTTAAGAGGGTAGCATCATACACGAGGTATAAAATTAGCGTATGCATTGATGGCCCTGGCTACGCCGTAGACCAAACTATATGTTCATTTATTGTCGTCAAATTAGATTCAAAATTAGGTCTTCAAAGGTCGCATATAGTATATATATATATATATATATATATATATATATATATATACACACACACACACACACACATATATATATATATATATATATATATATATATATATAATTTTTTTTCAGAATAAAAGGTTTTATAAAATCTAAGGAAACGAGATTCATTATTCTACCAAGCAATTCTATCACAATTATAACTGAAAAGAATGTATCTAAGCTTAACATAAAATGTGGTACTACTTCTTCTAGAATAATAAATGAATTAATACGACAGGAAATAATAATAATAATAATAATAATAATAATAATAATAATAATAATAAGCTATAACTTGAAGGAGTTATTTACTCTATCACCTGTAATACCGTTTATATTCGCGTATCATGCGACTTTTGAAGATCTAATTTTGAAGCTAATTTTAAGACGGTAGCATCATACACGTGGTATAAAATTAGCGTATGTACTGCAGGCCCTGGCTACTCCGTTGACCAAACTATGTATTCGTTTACTGTCGTCAAAAAGTACAACTGTATTTAAAATAAACATGATTTTGATAAAACTGATGATTTCCTTAACTTTATCCAATAATAATGCATGTAATATTCATATATTAGTATCGCATTATAAAATACAAACATAGCGAATATGCATCTTTACCATAGTTTAAGTTTATAAGATGGTTAGCTGTTTCTCATTCGGTTGTTTATGGCTGTATGCGTTTACGCAACGAGTATAACGTTACTAACGGTCCATTTATCAATCTCTTTTACTTTTTTTTAAAACTCATTTAATTAGAAGATGGGATAAAGAGATAGAAGAAAAAATGTTAGTCTGTTGTAAAAAAGGAACTCCATTTATACACGAGATACATAATAACATGATTTTTTATACGGGATATTTGGGGAGCACGATCGCGTTACACATATATATATATATATATATATATATATATATATATATATATATATATATATATATATATTCAGGGCGACAGGAATCTAGGACGCCCAAGGCAAAGATAAAAGACAAGAGCTACTTGTCAGTTGTCAATATACAACATGTCACTCTGGAGCGCATAGCCTTGGAGCGGGTAGAATGGAGATTAACGTGTTTTAGTGGACTCAGTAGTTTTCAATCTGCTTGTCCGAATCGTCTTCAAGAAGCGAGAGCAAGATCTAAAAGGTCAGACAATCTAATAGTGATCTCATCCCACAATCCTCACTCTTGCTCTATATGTAAGTCACTATGGGTCTTAATGCCACAAAATTATCGCACACAATTTCAGAACTGAATCAACTGGTTAAGTTGTCGGACCGTCATACGTCGAAATCGACAGGAGAGTCCATTATATATATATATATATATATATATATATATATATATATATATATATCCCTATTAGGGATTAGCTAGCCACCATAGTAGATGGGTATCCTCGAATACCATCTGCTGTTTTTATATATTGATATATTGTTCCAATATGTACAGTTTGTCCGATGGGATGTCATACAGGAAAGTTCATCAGAACAATTACCATGAAAGTATTTATAGAAAAGGCACAGGGAAGCTACATTAGGACGGTGGGTAGATGATTGAAGCTGAGATACAAAGTCAGGACCAATGGTACTAATTGTGTATTTGGGCAGCAATCAAGATTCAATATTATATTCTGGCAAACGTACAAAACCTTATTTTGGGGCATCGCTCGGAATCAAAGATCATTTGGACAGTTCTTACACGGTCTATTTCCAAAAAAGAAATCCCTCGTGCGCATTCAAGGGAAATATAATAAGATGTTTAAGAGCAGGTGCCAAATTAAGAGCGACGATGACGTTTTAGAGAAAATAGAAACAAAAAGGACAACATATACTTAAGATCAGGAAAAGACAGTTGAAATTTCCAGGGCACATAATAAGAAAAGAGAGCTTGGAAAATAAAACACACACAAGACAAATTGTAGGGCAGAGAGGGACAATAGGGAAACAGCGCATATAAGATGAGAGACAAAAAATAGTAGAGACATGATCGCTAACGTCCAGAAGGCACACGGCATATAGAAGAACCCATCTTCAATGAAACGAACTCGACTGGAATGCGAAATCGGCTCTTCGATTCCTCAATCCGAGCCAATGTCTATTGCTCCAGCTTGGACTCTCTCCTCACTATATATATATATATATATATATTTATATATATATATATATATATATGAATGAAAAAATGACAATAAGAAAACAATGTGGACTTTATCAAAGCAAAATACGAAAATGAAATTAAGTGAATAAAGTAACGAATAAAAACAACAACAGAATGTTCCTAGCAACTGGAATGTAGAGAAACACTATTTTCATATTTTTAACTGAAAAATAACGTCAGTATTTGTCCCGTGTGGAGAATATTGTCATTATATCTGTGTTGATTTATTCAACCTTTTTCTTTTGATTTTATGAATCTGTTGTGTATATTTGTTTGTAAGAGCATTAATTTTGTTAAGACAGGTAAAATGGGGAAAAAACCTGGGCGTAGATTAATATTTGGGTAATTTTCTATGGCGGCACTCTCCAGAATTTTCCTTCTGAGTGAATTATTTTCTTTTTTTATGAGTGTAGAATTTTTAAAATCAAAATGATTGTTGCCGCCATAGAAAATTACCCAAATATTAATCTACGCCCAGGTTTTTTCCCCATTTTACCTTTCTTAACAAAATTAATGCTCTGACAAACAAATATACACAACAGTTTTAGTTAAGGCTTTTACATTTATAAAAATACAATTTTTCATGTGTACGAATATTTTTCCCCCACTATATATATATATATATATATATATATATATATATATATAGGTTGTAGCTATTTTATGGTGCTTCGGATTCTGTCTCAGACGATAAACAACAACAATGGTTGGATAACTCGGTTGTCTTCGGTCTGCCATTGTTAAACGAAACACTTCTCAGTTAACTAACTACTACACGCGTTAAACGTTGAAGACAGAATAGCTACAAATGTACACGAAAGACAAATGTGACCTTGTCTACATAGCAACACAGCGCCATCTACCATAAACTTTCTTTACCTTAACTCGAAAACGAAGTATTTGCAGACATATTATAAGAACTTTTGTCCTTGTTTTGGTGTGAGGAACCCGTCCCCAAAGTTTATAAAGTACTTTTGATACACCATATATATATGTATATATATATATATATATATATATATATATATATATATGTGTGTGTGTGTGTGTGTGTGTGTGTGTGTGTGTGTGTGTGTGTGTGTGTGTGTGTGTGTGTGTGAAAATATAAAGAAAATAGTATTTTATCATATATTTAAATATATATATATATATATATATATATATATATATATATATAAATTATTAGGGGATTTGAATATTTCAGTCAAGTTTCGATCTTAGGTAGAGTCAATCGGTCGTCTACCCACACTGATCAGCTGTGATACTGAGAAACAGTGTGTTTGTGGATGACAAACTATGCTTCTGAAAAATTATTTCGCTTGAAATCTCGGGGGAGAAAGCGTGAGTTTGTAAACAGTGACTATTACTGCTACTAACGCAATATTGTTCGAAAAAAACGAATCGAGTTCTCTCAGTCACTGGCGTATTTATCTAAAAATAAATACGCTTAAAATTACTTTCATCCCTCCGTTCGCCAACGTCATAGGGGTAGAATCTCTGCTTGACGCCAACTAAATATTATTTAATAATATATTTAATACTATTTTAATAATATAAATATTATCATTCTAATAATATTTTTTATTATTATTTCAATAATATAAACATTATTATTTCAATAATATATTTAATATTATTTTAATAATATAAATATTATTATTTTAATATGTTTATATTATTTTAACAATATAAATTAATATTATTTAATAATATTTTTAATATTATTTTAGTAATATAAACATTATTTTACTAATACTTTTTAATATTATTTCAGTAATATAAACCTTATTATTTTAATAATATTTTTAATATTAGTTTAATAATTAACAATAAATATCATTATTTTAGTAATGTTTTTAAAATTCATTTATTAATATAAAAAAATGTTATTATTTTAATAATATTTTAAATATTATTTTAATAATATTCAATAAATATTATTTTAGTAAAATTTTTAATATCTTTTTAATAATATTAAAATGTTAAATTCATTATCATTATGCTAGAAAATTTAATTTAAGCCATGCTATAAGGTTACAAGGGACGTAGAAAATGTAAATATAATATTGGACTCTGAGGTCAACACAGAATGGTGATATTCTGTTTCATGCTTGAACGCAAGCTTCACACTATATTTGTTGTTTTTGCCTGACTATTTATATATGCTGGAAAAAGGTGCAATATGGGTAGCAAGGTCTATTGTATTAACCTAATGGTTATTGTATAACTGTAACGGTTAGTTTCAAATTATTCTAGAGGTTTGTTGCTGGCTTCCTGAAATACCCACAATCAACTTGGCCGACTCAGAATATGGGTCCACGTAAAAAACAAAAAACAACAACAAAGACCAATATATATGTACAAACAAATGATGGGTGCTGGAGAGAGAAGAGGATTCATAACTTTCCCAAGAGTATTAGCACGTAAGTGAATGTTATGGATTCGACTGGAATTCGAACTCGGCTCTCCGATTCCTCAATCTAAGCCGCTAATCATTAATCGAATGTAACAACCTATAAGAAAGAAATATATATGCTAAAATTTTAATTTAAGGCATGCTATATTTATTTATTTTATATATATATATATATATATATATATATATATATATAAGACTGATTCCATCACGAAGGCGATTATTAGTCTGAAGAAGTCTCTTATCGGAACTTAACGTGTCACTTATATCATTTCTACCACATTATTTCTCCACCCGTGATTTTTCTGATAACGAAAGAAGAAAATATATGTTCGGAGGGAAAGAGAGAGAGAGAGAGAGAGAGAGAGAGAGAGAGGGGGGAGAGAGAATAGGGAGGAAAAGAAATGAGAAAAAAAATAAATGCTCCACCACCATGTAATGGCTTGCAATGTTATCTCCATCAGTGTGATCTCTCTGTCAAAAGTCTTTATTCTTCAGGGTTAAGGGCCACATTTATTCGCACATAATGTTCTTTTGTATTTTATGAGTGTTTTTTTTTATTTATGTACCATGGCGTATTGTTCCATCCTTCCTTGCATCCTTTTTGTAGTTTCTATTTTTGGCTTTTTGTCTTTCTTTCATTCTTTCCATCCTTACTAACTTCCTTTCGTCTTTCCTTCCGACTTTTCTTCCTAAACCATTTATTAGTATCCTTTTCTTTTATCCTTTTGTTTTTAAATCGTTTTCTTTTCCTTTCTTCTTTCCTCCTACCCTTCCTTCCTCCCTTCTTTCTTTGCTTACTTCCTACGCTCCTTCCTTCCTTGTTTTCTTTTTTTCATTGTTTTTTCTTTTATTCTTTCCATCCTTACTAACTTCCTTCCTTCTTTTCTTTTCTTTCTTTCTTTCTTCTTTCCCTCCTCTCTTTCTTCCTCCCTTCTTTCTTTCCTCCCTTTCATTACTTCCTTCCTTCCTTAGTTCCTTCCTTGTCTTCTTTTTCCATTGTTTTTCGTTCATTCTTTCCATCCTTAATAACTTCCTTCCTTCCTTCTTTCCTTTCTTTCTTTCTTTCTTCTTTCCCTCCTTCCTTTCTTCCTCCGTTTTTTCTTTCCTCCCTTTCCTTACTTCCTTCCTTCCTTAGTTCCTTCCTTAGTTCCTTTCTTGTTTTCTTTTTCCATTGTTTTTCTTTTATTCTTTCCATCCTTACTAACTTCCTTCCTTCTTTCCTTTCTTTCTTTCTTCTTTCCCTCCTCCCTTTCTTCCTCCCTTCTTTCTTTCCTCCTGTTTTTTCCTTCGTGCTTTCTTTCTTTTTTCCTTCTTTTTTCCTTATTCGATTTCTTTTTGCTCTTTTGTTTTTCTTTCATTCTTTTCATCCTTAATAATTTCCTTTCTTCTTTTATTTCTACTTTTCCCGACAGATTTTGTCAGTATCTTTTTTTTTAATTTTTTCTTTTTTCGTTCGTTTCGTCTACCTTTCTTTCCTGCCTTGATTTGATTTTTTTTTTATTCTTTCCTTTTGTCTTTTATTCATTTCGTCCGTACTAATTTTCTTTCCTAATTCCTTCTTACTTTTTCCTACACCTTTATGTAGCATCCATTTCATTCTTTCTTCGTCCTTTCTTTTTTGTCGACCATTTTCTCTTTCGTCCTTCCTCATGACCAATTCTTTTAAGACTATGAACGTAGCTTTCATCTTTCTAGAAAGATCTTCGTTTTTCTTGCTTTCTACATCTAATTTTTTTCTTTTCTTCCTTTTTTCTTTTTATTTCTTTATTTATTTTCTTATTTCTTTCTTTCGATTTTTCTTTTTCGTCTTTCTTCTTTTTCTTTCTTTTTTACTTTCCTTCTTTTTCCCTTTTTTTTCGATCATTCTTTCATCCTTCCTTCCTTTCTTCCTGTTTTTGTTTTCATACTGATTTGAAGTTTTTAATTTTTTAAAAATTCCCATTTTCCTTTATAATTTTAAATTGTCCTTTTCTTTCTTTCTTTCTTTCTTTCTTTCTTTCTTTCTTTCTTTCTTTATTTATTTATTTATTTCTTTGTCCCTTTTTTCGATCATTTTCTCTTTCGTCATTCCTTCCTTCCTGCTTTTGTTTTCATGCTGATTTGAAGTTTTTAAATTTTAAAAATCCCCATTTTCCTTTATAATTTTAAATTGTCCTTTCTTTCTTTCTTTCTTTCTTTCTTTCTTTCTTTCTTTCTTTCTTTCTTTTCGATCATTCTTTTTTCTTTCCTTCCTTTATTCCTTCTTGTTTTAGTTTTCATGATGAAATTTGAAGTTTTTTAATTCTTAAAAAATCCCCATTTTCCTTAATAATTTTAAATTGTTCCTCTTCCATTCATGACCAATTCTTTTAAAACTATAAACGTAGCTTTCATCTTTCTACAAAAATCTCCGTTTTTCTTTCTTTCTACTTCTAATTTTTTTTTCTTTTCTTCCTTTTTTTTCTATTTTTCTATCTATTTCTTTCTTTCGATTTTTCTTTCTTTCTTTCTTTCTTTCTTTCTTTCTTTCTTTCTTTCTTTCTTCTCCGGATTTGCGAAACCGTTATTTTTCCATTTTCGCATCTCTTTTACATAATCCCACTAAACGACCTGCCCTCTGCCGACAACTCAAAATTCTCCAGCGTTCTCACGCCTCTGACCCTAACCCTAACCCAGTCGTATCTATGAACCTTGAACCCCTCAACGCTTATTCATAACCCCTTGCTTAACCCCCCTTTCTCTCTCTCTCTCTCTCTGCCATTTTATTTCTTAGTTTTATTGTAAATTTTATTTATTTTTCGCTTTTTGATTTATTTTTCATCATCCCCTACTTCATTGACTTTCTCATCTTGAAGAAATCTTAACTTTTCGCTTCCATTTCTTTATTCGTTTTATTTCTTAATATATATATATATATATATTACTTTTGTTTTCTTAAAAAAAGAATCAACAACAACAAAACAAAAAACTTATGGTCCTTCTGCTGTTTGTTCTTTTTTTCGTTTTTTATCTTTCTCTTCTTGACATTTGCTTATTCTTCGAACGATTTCAACGCTTTTGACTTTTGCCTTGTTTTTCTCTCTAAGTCGTTTTAGTCTTTCCTTCTTTTTCGTTCACTGTTTTTCTTCGTCTTTGGGTTTGTTTCCATTATTTTTCGCTTTTCTCTTTCTTTTTTCCTGCTGCTGGTATTCTATTTTTCTTTCTTTTTTTTTTTCCTCTCGTCAAGTGTTTCTCTTGTTCTTTCTTTCTTTTTTTTTTCTTTAACTTGCAAGTTTTCCCTCGCGTCCAATTGCTCTCCGTCTTTACTCTTTTTTTCATTCCTCCTTTTTTTCCTTTTAAGCTTCTTTCTTTTTTTCTTTCTTTCTGTCTTTCTTTCTTTTAATTTTCTTTCTTTCCTTCTTTTAATTTTCTTTCTTTCGCTTTAATTTTTTTCTTTTAATTTTCTTACTTTCTGTTTTCTTTCTTTCTTTCGGCCTTTTCTCCATTTTTTGTAATTTCTTTCTTTCTTTCTTCTTTTTTTCTTTCTTCTATTTTTTGTAATTTTTTTCTTTCTTTCTTTCTTTCTCCATTTTTTGTAATTTCTTTCTTTCTTTTAGTTCTCTTTATTTCTGTCTTTCTTTCTTTTAATTTTTTCTTTCGTTCTTTTAATTTTCTTTCTTTCGCTTTAATTTTTTCTTTTAATTTTCTTCCTTTCTGTTTTCTTTCTGTCTGTCTGTCTGAGTTTCTTTCTTTCTTTCTTTCTTTCTTTCTTTCTTTCCTCCATTTTTTGTAATTTCTTTCTTTCTTTCTTTCCGCCATTTTTTGTAATTTCTTTCTTTCTTTCTTTCTTTCTTTCTTTCTTTCTTTCTTTTAGTTCTCTTTATTTCTGTCTTTCTTTCTTTTAATTTTTTCTTTCGTTATTTTAATTTTCTTTCTTTGATTCTTTTAATTTTCTTTCTTTAGCTCAATTTTTTTTATTTTAATTTTCTTCCTTTCTGTTTTCTTTCTGTCTTTCTTTCTTTCTTTCTTTCTTTCTTTCTTTCTTTCTTTCTTTCTTTCTTTCTTTCTGTTAGTTCTCTTTATTTCTGTCTTTCTTTCTTTTAATTTTTTCTTTATTTCTTTTAATTTTCTTTCCTTTAATTTTCTTTCTTTCTTCCTTTTAATTTTCTTTCTTTTGCTTCAATTTTTCTTTTAATTTTCTTCCTTTCAGTTTTCTTTCTGTCTGTCTTTCTTTCTATCTTTATCTATTTCTTTTAATTCTCTTTATTTCTTTCTTTCTTTTATTTTTTCTTTCTTTCTTTCTTTTAATTTTCTTTCTTTCGCTTCAATTTCTTTCTTTTAATTGTCTTTCTTTATGTTTGTTTGTTTGTTTCTTTCTTTCTTTTTTGTAACCTTTTTCCTTTCTCCCCTTAATTTCCTTTCTCTGTTTTTCTTTCTTTTTAAAATTTCATTTTAAATTTCTCATCTGTTATTCAGGAATTCTTCATTTTGTTTTTTTGTCACCAAATTCTTTTGCAGTTTTTCTTTCTTTGAGTTTTCCCCGTTTTTTCCCTCTTTCTTAATTTGAATATTTCCTTCTTCAGAATACAACTTTTACTCCATCCACTTATTCCTTAGTTTTCACTGTCTTTCTTTCTTTCTTTCTTTCTTTCTTTTTCTTTCTTTTTCAGTTGATATATAGTTTCTTTCATTCCGTCGATAAATTTTTTCTTTTCTTTCTTTCTTTTTTTCTTTCTTTCTTTCTTTCTTTCTTTCTTTCTTTTCAGTTGATATATAGTTTCTTTCCTTCCGTCGATAAATTTTCCTTTTTTTTTTCTTTCTTTCTTTTTCTTTCTTTCTTTCTTTCTTTTCAGTTGATATAGGTTTTCTTTCCTTCCGTCGATAAATTTTCCCTTTTTTCTTTCTTTCTTTCTTTCTTTCTTTCTTTCTTTCTTTTCAGTTGATATATAGTTTCTTTCATTCCGTCGATAAATTTTCCCTTCTTTCTTTCTTTCTTTCTTTCTTTCTTTCTTTCTTTCTTTCTTTCTTCCTTTCTTTCTTTTCAGTTGATATATAGTTTCTTTCATTCCGTCGGTAAATTTTTCCTTCTTTCTTTCTTTCTTTCTTTCTTTCTTTCTTTCTTTCTTTCTTTCTTTCTTTCTTTCTTTTCAGAGGTAATAAATTTTACCATTCTCTTGTTTCGTCCCTTTTCTTCTTTTTTCTTGTTTGTTTATTTCATGTTTTTTCTTTCTTTCGTTTTTTCTTTATTCTCTACTTCTTCCATCCATTCCTTTTCACTTTCCTTCTTCTTTTTCTTTATTAATTTTGTTTCTTTCATAAAGTCTTTCATTTTTTAATTTTCTGCTCCTTTATTTTGCTCGTTTCGTTTTTTATTTTCTTTCTTTCTTTCATTCATTATTTCTTTCTTTCTTTTAATCATCGTTTTATTCTTTCTTTTTCTTTTCTTTTTTTTTTTGGTCATCTATTTATTCGTTCTTTTTTTCTTTTCTTTCTTTCTTTCATTATTTCTTTCTTTCATTCTTTCTTTCTTTCTTTCTTTCTTCCATCCATCCATCTTTTTATTGTTTGTTTGTGTGTTTCAACTATCCTTTACTTTTTCTTTCATTCTTTCTGCCATCATTCTATTCTTGTTTCTTGCTTTCTATTTCATTCATTCATTCTTTCTTTTTTCTTTCTTTCAATCACATTTTTATTCTTTCTTTATTTCTTTATTTTTCTTTCTTTCTTTCTTTCAACTTTTTTCTTTTTCTTTTCTGTCTTTCTTTCCTTTTTCTTTCTTTCTTATAAACATAGTTTTATTCTTTCTTTCTTCTTTCTTTCTTTATTTTTCTTCCTTTCTTTCTTTTGTTTTTTCTTTCAGCCCTTTTTTCATTCTTTCTTTCTTCATTTCTTTTTTCTTTCTTTCTTTCAATCATCTTTTATTCTTCCTTCTTTCTTTCCTTATTTGCCTTGTATGTTTCTTTCTTTCTTTTTTTTTTTCTTTCTTTCTTTCTTTCTTTCTTTCTTTCTTGTTTTACCTATATTCATTATTTTTGTTTATCCTTTAATTCATTCCTTTATTCATTTTTTTTTTTCTTTTCGTTCTGTCTTCATTTCAGGTGTGATAAATTTTTGACCATCTTCTCATCTGTTTTCAGTTTTCTTATTTCGTTCGTTTTCCCATCGTTTTTTCATTTGGTCTGTTTTTCTCTTCAACCTTTTCTTCCACGTTTACTACCCCCCCCCCTCATCTCTTGCCTCTTTTATGTTTGATAGCCAAGCAGCAAATTTAATAAACACACGTCGCACACGCACAACGGCCAGCGGCCTGTGCTTTTCTGTTGTCGCGGCATTCTGCGGTTGGTAGAATTTGCAAGTCTGTGGTTGATAGCCCTCGGACGTAAACGAGACAAGAAAGAGAGAGAAAGAGAGAGAGGGAGAGGGAGAGAGAGGAAGAGAATTTAGATTGATTGGACAACTTATTCGCTATTCTGTAGTTGACATTTCTCGGTCATGAGAAAGAGATTAGAGAGAGAGAGAGGAGAACATCTTCGCTCTTCTGTACTTGATAGACCTCAAACGTGTGTGTGAGAGAGAGAAAAAAGAAGAGAGAGAGAGAGAAAAGAGAAGTGACACAGAGGACAACTGTTCGCACTCTCGTAGTTGATAGACCTCGGTGGTGAGAGAGAGAGAGACATACATACAGATACAGAATATAAAGACAGTGATAGATAGATAGATAGATAGATAGATAGATAGATAGATAATAGGAATCGGTCATGAGAGACAAACATACAGATAGAGAAAATAAAGAGACTGTGATAGATAGATAGATAGATAGATAGATAATGAACAGACTGAGATAGATATATAGATAGATATGAAGGGACTGAGATGTAGTGGTTTCACAGTGGAGGCTTCTATTTGTACTAAGTCGGTCCTAAAATAGGTTCGACGTACAAAACGTTAGGAACTTGATATAATAGGTAATGACGCAGCAATCTAGTTGTGGTGGCTGGTACTTTAATATCTGACTAACTGTCGTCCGATATCGACTGACTGACCAACTCTCTCCGACTGACTTGTTACTCTTGCTACTCCTACTTATTATAGGTAGGAGAGTCTATTAACAATAGAATAGGTGTGTTTCGCTATAATAGATAGATAGATAGATAGATAGATAGATATGAACATAATGAGATAGATAGATAGATAGATAGATAGATAGATAGATAGATAGGACTGCATATTTGCTCTTCTGTAGTAAAATAGATAAACGAGAAAGCAAGAGAAAGAAAGAGAAGTCAATTTCTGTATTTGATAGTTAGCGAACGTCTGAGAGAGAGAGAGAGAAGGAGAGAGAGGGAGAGAGGGGGAGAGAGATAGAGATAGAGGGGGAGCGAATTTTCCAAAATTTAAATCCACCATGCGTTCTCTATTTCCAATCTTCTGGTTACCTTCAGTTGCACTCATAGACAGAGAAAAGTAACTTTTGCGGAAATACCGTATCAATTTAAATATACAAGGCCCGGCCGAACCCGCATCAGCACATGGTAACGTATACTTTGTCTTGCGATTCCGCGACGTGTCGTGTCTCCTATGATCTCGACATGATCATTGTTAATAACATAAACTGAATTACTAAAAAGAGACAGCCGTAGTCTAGATTCTTTTGCCCACCCCTGTTTCAAATAAAAAAATACCCACTGATCTGCGTTTATCGTAATAGGTAAAGATCTAGTGTAACTGTGGCACTCATGGGATACGAACTTGATTTAACACTGAACGCAGAATGATTGTTGGGGTCTTAAAGCTTAGGCATACTATATCCAAGGTGACAACTTTTTTTTTATTTTTGGTTTCTCGGGTCATAGCCACCCATTGTGCATATGCAATGAGTTCGATCCTCACTGCAGGCTACGCTGCGGTTGCTTAGTTTTTGCCTGGTATATATAGTACAGCGTCAAGCATATAGAAGTAAACCAATAAATCCGTTGCATAATAATGAAAATAGTTTTTATTTGATACAATAATTATTTACTTTTTCAAGTGAATCTATTTATAAAGCCACTAGGACCCAATAGGTTACTAAATGTTAGAGAATATAAGATAAAAACTACCGATAAAGAGAGAGGACAATGAAATAATAAGGATTAAGAAGATAGAAGATAACGATTGACATTGCATTTAAATTTTTGAAGATCAAATTTCACCGAGATGCAAGAAGCCGAAAGAGAGATCAGCAAGCGAAAAGTGCGATAGAAGAAACTGTTAGCATAGAACTTACGGTTGCATCTAGCCAATTCGAACGCAAAATGCTGCCAATCTAGTACTGAGCCTAAATTCATAAATTCTACTTCCTTGTCAATGAACATAATGGGGTGTTAGATATCAATTAATGTATCTGTTGTAGAGTAGTTTTCACAGTGGAGGCCTGTATTTCAATCAGTCGTCCTAAATTATGTTCGACGTACAAAACGTTAGGAACTTGAAATAAGAGTTAATGACGCAGCAAATCTAGTTGTGATGGATGATACTCCAATGTCCGACATCGACTGACTCACTCAACACCACTGAGCCCAACTGGCGACCGCTACTACTACTACTTATTATTATGTGTGGGAGAGTCCATTAACAATAGAATAGGTACGTCAGGTATAATAGTGTCTAAAATGACTCTCGGCTTTATAACAATCCTACACTAGACCACCACTTAGTATTTTTTTAAACAAAACTCACCGCCGATTATTTAAATAAATTGAAATAAAATCAATTCTAGAAGAATCCTACTCTCTTTTTGTTATACTGGAACACACCTATTCTATAATTAATAGACTCTCCCACATACAATGAATAGTAGTAGCAGTCGCCAGGGAGCTCAGTGAGTTGGTCAGTCGATGTCGGACATTAAAGTATCAACTACCATAACTAGATTTCTCTGCATCATTAACTATTATTTCAAGTTCCTAACGTTTTGTACGCCGAACTTTTTTAGAACCGACTTAGTGAAATACAAGCCTCCACTGTGGAACTACTCTATAACAACTTTGACGACCAGGATTCGAAACTCATACAGAAGAAAAAATTAAAAAAAAAAAAATATTCGTTTGCCATAAACAACTAAATGACGAAGGATTTGTTCTCATACGGAGGAAAAAAAAATTTTTTTCGTTAATTCTGGTTACAACACTTGACATTATTTTTCAGACGTGGTTGACAAAAGTCCTGGAAAAAAAAAAAAAAAGGTTGATGTCTGGGATTTCCAAAAAACGTTTGATCTAACAACGCCTGTCATATATTTTTGAGATTCCAGAAAAAAAAAAAAAAAATTTTTGCAACTGATCAAAAAAAACGTTTGGCCTCAAGGACACCTGGATAAAAATTTTTTTTTTGTAAAAAATGAAAATAAATAAAATTCCTTTTTAACAGATGAGATTTAGAGGCAGGATTAGCAGGAGATGTTATAACTGACAACATACCTATTCTATTGTTAATAGACTCTACCCCATATAATAAAGTAGTAGCGATTCGCAGGAAGTTGGTCGGTCATTCAATGTCGGACAGCGTTGTGACAACCACCACAACTAGATTTCTCTGCGTCATTGACTATTATTTCAAGTTCTAACGTTTTGCCGTCGAATCTTTTTAGTAAATGTAAATACAAGCTTTTTCATTGTGAAACTGTTGTGTCTGACTCTTCCAATTTTTCAGAACCACCGGCTGTTCAACATTCCATATTTATTAGATTATCAAAAAAATATTCCAACCACCTCGCTTATTTAAACCTTTATCCTTAGGTATGACGATAAGCATCGTTTGATTGGGCATGGAGGTTTTTTTTTTTTTAACCACCTCTTAATTGATGCTGTTCCCAGGTCCAGCCTGAATCCAGAGTGGTAGCACCTGTTAGGGTAACAGTTATGTGAAATTATGAGGTCCCAAATAAAAAGAAAAAAAATCTGGGAAAGTATAAAAATATTTTTTTCTATAAAAAAAAAAATTATCAACTAAACCTATTTATAGTATAATAGCAGCATGGCCCGGCGTTGCCCGTGCTTGATTCAAAAATCGTACGACTCATAGAGCAATCATTTGACTTAAAATATTTTTACCTTTCCTTGAGTTTTTAAAAGAGTGCCCTTTGCCGTGCTGATGTACTACATGCCTTACTTCTTGCCCTATCTCACACTGCGAATTTTCTTAAGCTCTGATACTAAAAAAAATCTGATACGAAAAAAGAACTAAACAAAATGAACACAAAACGATCAGCTTTAAAAAGGACTCGTAACTGGAAAACCGAATGAAAAAGAATGTTAACAACAAATACTTTTCACACCGAATCCAGTTCTGCGGAATCAGAATCAACGTTGAGTTTAAACCAAGCTACCAATTGGATTAAAGTGCCATGCAGATTTAAATGTTTCCACTTGTGACGAATGTAGCTATCGATTTTTTTGCATGTTAGTTAACATTCGTGTCTGTTAGCTCTCACGCTGGCCAGTAGAATCTTCCTGCCTATTCGTGGCAGCCAGCTATAGGCTCTCACTCTGGCCAGTAGAAAATGGTCGCAAACTACATGAAACTGCCGGAGAAGCATGAAAAAAATCGATTATTTTCATTATCGATGGGAGTTGAATGCAACGTCGGTCTTGGCCTTATTTTTTATATTGGAGCATGTAGATTTTGGTGCAAATCCATCGAAAATTGCGGCCGTGCATTCGTCACACACACACAGACACACACACACACACACACACTGCCTTTTATAGATAGAGATATTTAATTGAAGTCATAAAATTGTGTTCAAAATATTTAGATTTCGGCATTAAAAACGCCATAGAGGTTGGTATGACGCTAGACAAAAAGTTGAGAGTTGATTTTCTTATTGATTTCAACTTTCACTCATTCTTTCTTTCTTTTATGTTCTATATTTTTATGTTTTTTAATCTTTAATATTTTTAATATTTAATTTTTAATCTTTAACCCTTTAATCTCTTTAAACTTTAATTTTTCAATCTTCAATCTTTTTAATCTTTAATCTTTTTTAAATTTTAATTTTTTAAACTTTAATCTTTTTCATCTCAAGTCTTTTTTAAACTTTAATCTTTTAGTCTTTACTCCTTTTTGAAATTTAATCTTTGACCTATTGAATCTTTAATCTGTTTAAACTTTAATTTTTCAATTTTTAATCATTTTTATCTTAATCTTTTTAAAAAATTTAATTTTTTAATCTTTAACCTTTTTAATATTTTTTAAATTTTTTTTTTAATTTTAATCTTTTTAATCTTTGATCTTTTAATGTTTTCAAATTTAATTTCTTAATCTTTTTAATCTTTGGTCATTTAAAACTTTCATTTTTTTAATCTTTAATCTTTTTAAACTTAATTTTTTTAATCTTTTTTAATTTTTACTCCTTGATCCTTTTAATCTCGATTTTTTTAAACTTTGATTTTTTAATCTTTACTCTTTTTTGCTTTAATTTTTTAATCTTTAATCTTTTTAATCTTTAATTTTTTAAACTTTTTTCATCTTTAATCTTTTTAATCTTTGATTTTTTAAAAATCTTTAATCGTTTTAATCTTTAATCTTTTTATAACTTTCTTCCTTTCCCCTTTTTTAAATTTTTTTCCTCTCACTTTTTCCTTTTCTACTGTTCTTCTTCCTCTCTTTTTATCCATACTTCGTTAATTTCTTTTCCTCTTCTTTCTATTCTTTTCTTTCTTTTCCTCTTCTTTCCTTTCCTTTTCCTTTTCTTTTTTCCCTTTCTTTCCTTTCTTTTTCTTCTTTCTTTTTTCCTTTCCTTTCTTTTCCTCTCCTTTCCTTTTCTTTTCTTTTTTTCCTTTTCCTTTTCCTTTTTTTTTCCTTTCCCTTTTCCTCCTTTTTTTTCCTTTTTTTCTTTTCCTTTTGATTTCCCTTTCCTCTTCTTTCTTTCCCTTCCTTTTCTTTTCCTTCTTTCCTTTTCCTAAAAAAGTTTTTTCCTTTTCCTTTCCTTTTTTCCTCTTCTTTCTTTCCTTTTCCTTTCTTTTCTCTCCTTTCCTTTTCCTTTCTTTCTTTCCTTTTTTTTCCTTTCTTTTCCTCTTCTTTCTTCCCTTCCCTTTCTTTTCCTCTCCTTTTCCTTTTCCTTTTCTTTCTTTTCCTTTTCATTTCCAAACGAATTTCTGCTTTCCTTTCTTTCTTTCTTCCTTTCCTTTCTTTTCCTTTGGTCCAAACTTTTCCTTTTCCTTTTCCTTTCTTTTCCTCTTCTTTCTTTTCCTTCCTTCCTTTCTTTCCTTTCCTTTTTTTTTTTTTTTCTGTTCAGTTTTTTCTTTCTTTTCCTTTTCCTTTCCTTTTCTTTTCCTCTCCTTTCCTTTTTGTTCTTCCTTTTTCCTTTCTTTTCCTTTCTTTTCCTTTTTCTTTCTGTTTCTTTTCTTTTTCTTCCCTTTCCTTTTCTTTTTCTTTCTCCTCCCTTTTTTTTTCTTTTCTTCTCCTCTCTTTTCTTTTTCTTTCTTTTTCTCCTTTCCTTTTTTCTTTCTTTCCTCCTTTCCTTTTTTTCTCTTCTTTCCCTTCCTTTTTCTTTTCCCTCTCATTCTCCTTTTTCTTTTTCTTTTCCTTTTCCTTTCCTTTCTTTTCCTCTTCTTTCTTTCCTTTCCTTTCTTTTCCCTTTCCTTTTCCTTTTCTTTTCCTTTTCCTTTCAGTTCCTTTCTTTCCTCTTCTTTCTTTCCCTTCCTTTCCTTTCTTTTCCTCTCCTTTCCTTTTCCTTTTCTTTCGTTTTCCTTCTCCCTTTCCTTTCTTTTTTCTTCTCCTTCCTTCTTTCTTTTCCTCTCCTTTCCTTTTCCTTTTCTTTCTTTTCCTTTTCCTTTCCTTTCTTTTCCTCTTCTTTCTTTCCCTTCCTTTTCCTTTCTTTTCTTCTCCTTTCTTTTCCTTTTCTTTCTTTTCCTTTTCCTTTCCTTTCTTTTCCTCTTCTTTCTTTCCTTTCCTTTCTTTTCCTCTCCTTTCCTTTTCCTTTTCTTTCTTTTCCTTTTCCTTTCCTTTCTTTTCCTCTTCTTTCTTTCCCTTCCTTTCCTTTCTTTTCCTCTCCTTTCCTTTTCCTTTTCTTTCTTTTCCTTTTCCTTTCCTTTCTTTTCCTCTTCTTTCTTTCCCTTCCCTTTCTTTTCCTCTCCTTTCCTTTTCCTTTTCTTTCTTTTCCTTTTCCTTTCCTTTCTTTTCCTCTTCTTTTCTTTTCCTTTTTGTTAAAAGACGCCACAATCTCAGCCATGAGCCTATTTCCTACTTGATATCAATTTTTCTACTTTAAATTTGATTCATTCAAAAGCCCTTTAAATATCTATTGGCCAAATTCGTAGGGCACTTAGGAAATGACGAATTACAAGCCAGGGTTTTCAAGATTAATATGTTAGCAACAGCCCTCAAAAGCGAGGGCTGTTGCTAAATCTCTCGAGTTTTCATGCTTGGATTAAAAAGAGGGCAGCAAACACTTTCTTAACCGGATTTAATGACTAGAATCTGATATTGGTCTCTCCTTGCTTAGTCAGCAGAGCATTATCCCAGAAATCCGTCATTCTGTGATTACTCCCAGCGTTTATAAGGCATTTATTCGCTCACATGACTAAAAAAAAAAAAAAAAAAAAAAAAAGGAAAAGAAAAGAAAAGTAGTCCACTTCATTATTATCAATATTAAATGAGCAACGTGCCAAAAAAGTGACGCCGGGATTAAAAAAAAAAAAAAAAATTTGTAGGAAGCCTTATGTATTCATCATGACATTCAAGCTGGGGTACAAAAATACGAATGCCAATAAATCCCTCATGACACCGAAGTTTATAAATGTATACCAGATACATGCATCACAGCCAAATGTGTATGATATCGTGATAGGTTCCTTCTTCATCATCTCCTGATTATTATTATTATTATTATTATTATTATTATTATTATTATTATTGAGAGAGAGTCCTGCCAAAAGTTTTTATATCCTGTCTTCAAAGATATTTTGCAGCGTAAAAAGTTAAACTGAGATAGCAAATTGTATGATATGTATATATATATATATATATATATATATATATATATATATTTATATATATATTTATTTATATATATATATCTATATCTATCTATCTATCTATCTATCTATATATATATATGAAATGGACAAAGTCTGACAATTATTTTAAGACATTTTTATGTTTATACGTTCTTTTCTTTATAGATACAAGTGTTATTTACGTAAATGCTCTGTTTATACAAATATTTAAGCAGATGCTCTGTTTATAATAAACAGTATTAACGACAGTTACCGGCCTGAATATCCGAGAAATATTCATAGAAAATATGCGTACTCCTATACAGAACCGTCATATAGCCGGACGTGCTTAACCAATTTAGCCACAGAGGAGCTTTTCCTGTTAGCAATTTCGATTTTACTGTTTTTAAACAACAGTTCTCCATGGTTTTCTCTCGTACATTCATATCTGCTCGATGCGTATTCAAATGTAAATAAATGACGTCATACATTATGAAATGAACAAAGTCCGACAATTAAGACATTATTTTTGTTCATACGTTCTTTTTTTTTTTTATAGATAAAAATATTTAAGTAAAGGCTCTGTTTATAATAAACAGTATTTACGACATTTACCGGCCTGAATGTCCGAGAAATTTCTGGAGGACGCATATTTTCTATGAAAATTTCTCGGACATTTAGGCCGGTAAATGTCGTTAATACTGTTTATTATAAACAGAGCATTTGCTTAAATATTTGTATCTATAAAAAATAGCGTATAAACATATATATATATATATATATATATATATGGTTAAGCTTTTTATTTGATTTTTCCTGTGTTCGAACATGAGATATCATCTTCTGGGTTAAAATGCTCTCTCTGTCTGTTTTACAAATACTTTCATGGTAATTGCTCCGAGGAGCTGCATTTGCTGGTTCCCAGACTTCATGAGTTCAAGCGCCCTACGAGGCGTGCATCCCGCTCTCACCCCTTCACTGTCGAAACTCCTAAATGTAGCCGTCTCTTCTATCCAATAATTTCATGTCTCGCACCGCTCACCTGTGGAACTCCTTTCCCTATTCAGTTTCTGAGAGCTATAATCTCCAGCTATTCAAATGTAATGTCAATCGACATCTCAGTTGCCTTGGTCTATCCATTACCCTTCTCCTCATCCTTTCTTCTATCCTCCTATCTGATCTTGCTCCAAATTTATGTAACCCCTTGCGTCCAGTGGCTTTTGCCTTGCTTGGGATGAAACGCTTAATATATCTATATCTATCTATCTATATATATATATCTATATATATATATATATATATATATATATATATATATTGACAGCATATCTTTATTGAAACATGTCTCGTTGAATGTTTCTTGATATCGAGACGAATTTCATCAAGGAAGGCGCCGTAGTTTTCTTTTTAATCCAAGTACTTTCGACCTTTTCTAAGATCATCTTCTGGGTTAAAATGCAAAGACAATATATTATAACTGCGATTGACAGGAAAATACCTGTTGACAAATATACATTAGAATCTCCAGAGACTGCCATGTCAATAAGAAAGCCCATTCTGTTTTTGTGGTCTTTGATCACGATGTCTGTGCGATTAGATTTGATTGTTCTGTCTGTGGGTATTTTTAGGGCAAATGCAAGTGTTACATGCCCTATCTCTCTAAGTAGAACTGTATGGTGGTTCATATCTGCTTTTTGCAGTTACCTTCTTGTAAATATTGCATATTTTCCAGTGCAGATATTGGCCCACTCTGTCATGGCGAGTCTTCAGTTGGTGGTAACACTGTGCAACCTGATACAAGATGGTTAATTGTTTCAGGATATTTATCACAGAATCTGCATTTTGGGTGATCAGTTTTTTTCAGTCTCGGTGCTTGGTATTTTTTATTTAGCATCTATTGGTCCTGTGCAGCAAACATAAAACCTTCAGTTGGAACTTTTAACCCTGCATTATGGAACCACTGAGGAGTACGGGGTTTGTTTATATCAGATTGATTGATACGGGCAGATTATTAACTATGAAGAGACTTATCTTGTCATCGTTTCTCCTTTTGGTGCATAACATTTCCTTTCTTTTTTAGTTTCTTTGAGGCTGCATTACTTGTATTATAGTTTATTTGCACTTATTCACCCACTTGAAATTCCCTTTTGAATTTGTTGGCTTCCTTTATTACTGAATAAAGTTTCTCATTTCATGTTTATTATTATTATTATTTCTTCTTTTTCTCCTTCTTCTTCTTCTTTTTCTTCTTCTATTATTATTATTATTATTATTGTTGTTTTTCTCTCAAAAACAGCATTCTATTTATTTTAGTGTCATTATACACACACACACACACACACACACACACACACACACACACATATATATATATATATATATATATATATATATGCTATTATATTGTTGTTATATTCCGCCATTTTCAGGCATAGTATTTCGATCCGTACACTTTATTGAATGCAAGCGAAGTGGCTATTCCATTTTTTTCGCGTTTTCTTAATTTTTCATTGAATAAATGATAATTCAATTTCATCGTTTCTTCTTCTTCTGAGGAGATTGTCCGGTATTTCTTCTGATATTAACAGTTTCTTCTTGTTTCTTCTCTTCTTCATTCTCATTGTCATTCGTTTCTATTATTATTATTATTGTTGTTGTTTTGTTTTTCTTTCGCAACCAAGATCCTATTTATTTTTTTATTATTATCATATATATATATAATCATTCTTCTTGTTATCTATTCCGGCATTTTCAGGCATACTTTTTAGAATTTCGATACGTACACTTTATTGAATGCAAGGGAAGTGGCTATTTCGCGTTTCCTTAATAAGTTTTCATCGAATAAATGATAACTCTTCATTTTTCTTTTTGTTTCCTTCAGGGCGTTGCTCTTCAAAATTTCCTGCCCTTCGTAGCTCTTAATGATTTTTTGTCTTTTCGTTATCTCGCCTAAACCTTGTTCGGCCATTCATTTACTCAAGCCCCCTAAGTAGGTTTTGCATTGTCCACCCCTGTCACTGTTGCCCTAAATCTGCCCTGTGAGTATAAGATTTTTCAAGTCGTCTTTTTTCATTATGTCCTCTAGGTCTGCATTGGATGTCCATCATCGAGATTTGGACAACTTTGAGGTAAATCTGCACGTGTTGTCAGTTCCTTTTTGGAATTAACGTTTGTACGCGTAGTCTATTCCTGTTAAGACTTTGAGTATAATAGTAAGTCTAAGTTTCCTTATTTTTCTCTAAAATTTCGTCGTTGCTTAAAATTTCGGTCCAGGGCATTCTCAGCATCTTTCTGTAAAATCACATTTCTTTTGCTTCAAGTCACGTGAGCATCTGCGTGGAAATTGTCCGGCATTCACTACCATATAAGTAACAGGTCAGTACTCATTTCATTGTTTCATGTTCTTCATCTATGAGGAGATTGTCCAGCATTCACTGCCATATAGGAGGACTCCCACGTAACAGTTCAATATTCTTTTCTTTGTTTCTGTTGTTTCAAATCTCTTCTTCATGTGAGGGACATTGTCCAGCACAAGGGATTGGTACGTAACAGGTAAAACTTTTTTGGTACAATTATCTATACGAGAACAGAAAATTTGTTCCAGGTTTGATGATAAATGACAATATAGTTAAATTCCCAGATCAATTCTTGTAGACAAGACAAATTTAACATGGCAATTGGGAAAACAAAAAATATTGATCTGGTAATTTAACTATATTGGCAACATGGAAAGAAAAAGAAACTTTTAGTATAAAGAAAATTTACATTAGCCAGAAAGAGGCTTACGTATCTTTCTCTCTCTTTCGACTCTTTGTGTCAAAAATACACGCACAAGCACACACACACACACACACACACACACACACACACACACACACACACACACATATATATATATATATATATATGTATATATATAAAGGGTGTTTCATTAAGAAGGATTATATATAAGGGTGTTTCATTAGGAATGATCAAAGTCAGTAGTAAATAAATCAGTGTTATTGGTGAAAATTTATTTATTTCTCTATTGGATCATGTTATTTAAGTCATGGCAATTATGTGCGAAAAATAATATCGCCCAAATGTCCGCCAAATCTGAAAGAAAAAGAAAAAATCATTAGACGCTTAAACTTAATTCAAATTTAAAATTGGTACGAATTACTGGAACACTATAATAAATACGTATGTGAATCAATTGATAGATATGAATAAGCTGTGATAGATGAATAGAAATAGACTTGGACAGACAGCTAGGCGGTCAGATAGATAGATAATTAGCAGACTGAGATAGATAGATAGATAGATAGATAGATAGATATTTTTCTTACAATATATTTTAAAAAAAAAACACCCTTGCTTCTTTGCCACGAACAACAAGATCTACTCTGTGCCCTTTTAAGCGAATAAGATCTTGTGTAAGTGTAAGGTCAACAAACCCCAAGAACAACTTGTAATATGCGAATTGAAGTTGGATACTTGTTTACCTCTCAGTAAAATAACAAATTAAACGAAACCAGATTTTCGTATGGAATTTTAGGGATAAAAATGCACACATCAAAACCAAAGAAAAAAAAAACCCAAAATTATAACCTTACCCTTATGTGACCTTCTCACTAACCATGAAGAAACACTTACAGCATTAACACAAATTATACTACCGGACCTTTTTTTTTTCTTTCAATTGAAGTGAGGTATGGTTTAATTACAAGGACATTTTTGGGGAAAAGAAGAGTTTTAATACATTTCATCAGGAATTTATTGAAAATTTTTTTAGTTGTTTTTCTGGGAGCAACCTCAGCACATACAGTAAATTCATAATAGCTACAAAGAAATCTACTGGCATCAATGTACATATAGTGATAGGCAACCCCCCCCCCCCAAAAAAAAACGCCCAAAATATGGTACTTGTTGGTAAACGAAGTCCCTTATCATATATGCAGAAAAGCAGATTCCAATACCTGGTATCAACAAAAGCACAGACAAAGCAAGCAGCAATATCAGTCAGTCAGTTATGTGCCATGCATGATACACGCTTAGACGATCATGTATCTTTCGATATATGACTGACGAGGCAGATTTTTTTCCTGCAGTAGGTTGCCATTTCTTTCTGTGGTAGACCAGTTGTCATTCAACGCTATAGAACTCGGTCTGTCCTACTATTTATCCATAGCTGGAGGGGAGAAGAAGAGGATTCATAAACTTCCCATAGGTATTAGCACGTAAGTGAATGGAATGGATTCGACTGGAATTCGAACTCGGCTCTCCGATTCCTTAATCCGAGGCACTATCCATTACCAGTCGTTTTGACCGGGCTCGCTTTGTTTTTGCTTTTATTAGAGTAAGAGTCACATTTTACAGTGCCTGAGGTAGAGGGTTATTTATTCCCTTATCAATTTTTTTAATATGTTAAGATGTATGCCACAATGCATGTCTAGATGTTAAAATAGAGCATTGACACTTGCTTGCATAGCCACAGCGTAAAAGATAAGTATACAACCCAATCACAAAACTTGTACAAATGCAAGGTGGATAGTTGGTCAGTCAATTATGCGCCATGCGTGATACACGTTTAGACGATCATGTTATCTTTCGATACATGACTGACGAGGCAGATTTCTTTTCCTGCAGTAGGTTGCCATTTTTTTTCTGCGGTAGACCAGTTGCCATCTAAGGATATAGAACCTGGTCTATCCTGCTATTTATCCATAGTTGGGGGGGGGAGAAGAGGATTCATATCTTGCCTAAGGGTATTATCACGTAAGTGAATCTAATGTATTTGACTGGAATTCGAACTCGGCTCTCCGATTCCTCAAGACGAGCAGCAATATATCAGTCAAAATATTTCTGTAAAATCTGGTATTTTTATAAAACAGCAAAATATTGTGCAATTTCGATAAAGTTCTTTTTCCTGTGTGAATTTTTCAGGGGTTATTTTTCTTGATATCATGGACTGTTCACTTCCAGGATTTCTAGTTTCGGAGCTAAGCTTTATTCTTGCATTGATTCCTAGTAAACCCTAGTTTTTTCCTCGTCTTCATGTCCCTCACATGAATGATAATGCTGTATTGGACGCAGGGAATTTGTTTTGGAAATAAATCCATGCACAATAGTGATAATTTTGGATAATCGCCAAAATGTTATAATTTCGGCTAAACCTCGTCGCCAAAATGTTGTAATCTAGGGATGGCTTATGCAAATGGATGGTAGAACATGGTCTGGGAGAAATAACAAAAAGTCATGTGGGCTACAAGGAATAAGAGGAAATGGAGATCCAAGTCCTGAAGAGACACGGTACTTAAAAGAAGATAAAGAAGAGACTTGAAGCCATAGAAATATGATTCTACAGAAGGATCATGAGAATATTATGAACCGAATATTTGAGCAACGATGAAGTTTTAGAGAAAATAGAATGAAAAGGAACCTTATGCTTAACATCCAGAAGTGATCCTCACAAGACGTATTAAAGGCAAGAGGTACGGATGAAAATAACGTATAACATACTTAGTGAGATTGAGTAAATGGACAAGCTTTAGATTTAACAACAAGACAAAATTTCTTAGGAGAAATAAAGTATAGGAGGTTGTGAAGAGCCATGATCGCCAGCGTCCTGAATGGACACGGCGCATAGAAGAACATGAAAGAGGATCTGAGAAAATTTGTTGACACTTGTTCTACAGCGTCAGCTTAAAATCTTTGATGGAATTGACTGATCGATTTTTTAGGTTTAGCAAACCCTTTGCGTGATATTTTAAGCCGAAACAGATTTTATATTGTAAGAATAAGTCTATTTTTAATTTTGTGATGGAATAACAATTTTTGGAGATAAGAACGATTTTTCCAGCTGCAGGTACCACTATTTAATCCATAGCCTGGGGGAGACGAAGCGATGGTTTCATACTTCTCCCAACGACATTTTGTGCGTAAAATCAATGTGACGAACCCGACTGGAATTCGAACTCGGATCTCGGATTTCTCATTCCACTTATCCGTTACACCACCTGCGCATCCCATCATCTGGGAACTTGGATATGAATAAAGGATAATGATGAAAAAGTCCATGAAAAGCCACCTCCCTAATTTTATTAGTCTTGACTTAAGCCCCACCTCTCAAAATGCTCACTTCCGGCTGTCATCATTTCTTTTCTTTTTCCCCCTCCATAGCTTATGTCCTCGTCAGAAGTTTCCGCCAGTCGGCATCAGGACTAACGACTCTGGGTCCACATCGTGTTCTCTCCTCCTTTTGCCACTGTCGTCGCTCCCCCACCACGCCAAAACAACAACAAAAAAAAAATAATATGTAAGGTTTAATACTTTTCTAGACGAAATCATCCACGCACTTTTCCGTCCCACGCGCTCACATTTGTCTTGTGCCGCGCATTCGTTGACATGCGAATTTGCCCGACGTTACATCCATGTGTCTTTGGGTCCCATAGCCATAACGCCGCCTACTAACCCATGACAATACGTGCCACCACCGGGTGCACACTTAGCCGCAAACTCATTTACATGCCAAGAAATTCGCCAAGTCAGTGGTGGTATCGAGTTCGGAAAAAAAAAAAAAAAAAGATGGAAAAAAATGAACTCAACAAACAGCTCTTTCTTTCTGCCTTTCTTTTTTTTATCCTCTTACACATGCGTACACAAAACGCCATGAATAATTATGCAACTATATACCCATATTAGTTCAGATACTGTCATTCTAAACGGGCGTATGGACCTCTGTGCGTACATGAAAAGAAACATCCTTACTCTCCTTTTCCTTAGATACGACGATCCTTACCTCTTCCTTCTTTTTTTTCTACCACATTAAAGAATGTGTGTGCGTGTGTGTACGAAGACATATGTCGTACATACGCAAAGAAAAAAAAAGCCTGTGGTGACCTATGTAAAAGTCCCCCACCTCAAAACACATGACTCGTTGTTGAGCGCTTAGTGTCAGAACGAAAAACGCAAAACAAACCAAAAAAGATTAAATATCAAGAAACAGGCTCATAAGTGTACACTTTAGTCCGCACAACGACACACCACATAGACCCGTATATTTTCCCTGATTCTCATTATCGTTTGGTTATCTATAAAAAAAAAAAAAACTAAATTTCACAAACCAGGAAGTGAAATAATTGTAACATATATATATATAGGTATCTGTTACGATTATTTCACTTCGATGTTTGGGAAATTATATATATATATATATATATATATATATATATATATTTTAAAAAATAATTTTAAACAAAAAATATTATAATAAAGCTCTACTTGGTATGGAGCACTGTCTTAAAAATAAAACAAAATACTAAGGAACTCCCGGATTATACACCCAACGTGTTCATTTCTATTTTCTGCATACCTGCGCACTTATATATATATATATATATATATATATATATATATATATATATATATATATATATAATAGTAAATAAATCTATATGGTATATAGTCCAAGTGGATCCTAATAATATAAAATGTTAAAACTGATCCATAAAAAGAACTCAATGTATTTATCATTACATACCAAAAATTAATATACAATAAAATCCAAAATGACCTCATATGGGGGAATAAGCTTATTTCGACTGACGAAAATTCGCCAGTCTTATCAACCCCGTTATATATATATATATATATATATATATATATGTGTGTGTGTGTGTGTGTGTGTATGTGTGTGTGTGTCTCGAAAAATAAAAAATGTTAAAAATTAAAATTTCAAATATTCCAAATATTCAGTTGTACATTAATATTTTTGTTTTATTTTTTTAAATTAGGTTCCTCGACTAATTTCTGCTAGCATGTTCATCATCAGGAAATAGAAGAGGTTCTTGACTCATCTCTCTCTCTCTCTCTCTCCTATATATATATATATATATATATATATATATATATATATATATATATTTATATATATATATGTTTAATACGGCCCATCAAAAAATATATAAATTTTCTTTTCATTTCTTGTTTGAAGTAAAGTCTGATGACTCATAGCAGTCCTTTAAAAAGGGCTGTGGTCAAATAATTTATTACATGGAACCTTAAAGTGGTCTGTTTTTATTTAAATTATTTGCTCTGGATTTACATTGAGCTCTCTGGATTTTATCCTCCTTAGGTTTTTCATAAATAACTAACTATATATATATATATATATATATATATATATATATATATATATATATATATATATATATATATATATATTATATATATATATTTGTGTGTGTCGTATGTGTATATTTATAGTACAGGTAATAAATTGTTGGTATATGATCCAAGTGAATCCTAGTAATATAAAATATTAAAACTCATCCACAAAAAAGAGCTCAGTGTTTTTTTTTTTTTTTTTTTTATAACAGAGCATATAAATTACACCACAAAATCACAAAATACCTCATATGGGGATAGATTAATTTCAACCAACGCGAAGTACATCAGTCTTATTCAACCCCGGTGTATGGACTGTATTTTTGTCGGAATTAGAGATTTAAAATTTAACATTGTTAGAAGTCAAAATTGTTGATACAGAACCTGCCCATTTCGAGGCCACAGCCATACGAAATTCTCGAGTTGGAGGTAAGGGGAGGGCGGAGGTTATCAGTGTTAAAGTGAAGAAACTTCACAAAATCAACCCGGATATTAACCTTATGAACCTAGATTGGTGTTATATGAAGAATAAGGCGCTGAATTGAAACTATTATTGGCTGAAAAGGGATTTTTATATAAAAAAGAATTTAATTATATATAAAAAAGTTAAGTTCACACTTAAAAAATAACAATTTATCCTTACAAATGAGATATATTTACAAGATTAACCATATTTAGATAATATATATTAAGTAAGAATAGATTTAAAATAAAATTTTTATATTAAAGAATATATATATATACATATATATATATATATATATATATATATATTACGATAAACGTGCAATCAATTTACAAATTCATGAATTATTCACACAAAAACAAAAGCAAAGGTTAATGATTTAATTGACGAGAAATCCATCATCGCAAACAATTCAAATAATATACAAAACCTCCGAATCCGTTATGAATGAATTGATCCTTGTTTCCATAAATTTTTGCCGTATTAGTTCTTATTTTTTACTACAAGCTTTCGTCTGTTCCTACAGACATTTTCAGGTATAGAATAGATGTTGTTTTTGTTTTTTCTCTTAGTAAGAAGAGGACAACGAAAAATATGTATTGTTGTATCCGAAAAATGCTATTGAAAATGAGTTATTGTTTTGGAGCGCGCCAGTAGCAACGCTGAGTTTGATTTTAAATTTTTAAAGGTTGTGCGTTCATATAAATATGGTGATGAACGAATTTTTTACTGGTAAATTTTCTGTCAAAGTGGCATGAACTATATTGTTCAATAATTACAGTAATGTCGCACTTATTATCCAAAAGTCGCACTTTATATATATATATTTGGTATATCTGGTATATTATTTGAATTGTTTGCGATGATGGATTTCTCGCCAATTAAATCATTAACCTTTGCTTTTGTTTTTGTGTGAAAAAATATATATATATATATATATATATATATATATATATATATATATATATATATATATATATATATATTTATGAATAAATAAAATAAAAATGGTTGACATGATTGATTATATGTCAATTTTTCTGAGTAAAAAAAGAGAAGATTTTTAACAAAATTTTGGACGTGCTAGAAACGATAAAAAAATGTAAAAATATACCCCCAAAATACTTTGATCTTTCCTCTTAATAATAACAAACATTTAGACGTTAAAGTTTTGTTTTCGTCCAGTTTGGCGTCTTTTTCGTCATGCTATGCTCTTTTTTAGCGATCCCACAAAGGTCTCTCTCTCTCTCTCTGTATATATATATATATATATATATATATATATATATATATGAATATATATATATATATATCAAATGAGACAAAGAACAGATGGAGTAAAAAATCCACAGTTCGTAGTATTTTTTAAAAGTGCTCAATACAAAGTAGAGCAAAATATTATTATAATATTTTTATTATAATAAATTACAATGAAACATTTTACTTGTCTACTCAAAAACTTCCATGTTTTGGTATTAAGATGGTATCTCTTCAGGCGATGGTAGATTACTAATAATCAAAATGATTTATTAGGAAAATTTCAAAAGAAATTGTGACCTCTGTCCCCTCAATTTAACTTAGGAAAAGAGGTAAATATTTGTTTCTTAAATTTTCCTAATAAATAATTTTTATCACAAGTTATCTACCATGGCCGGAAGAGGTACCATCTTTATTTATATAACAGATTCATATTACTGCACACCACTGCAAATAACCTAATCTGAAGAAAAAATAGAAATCGATTACACCCTGTCACTCCAGTGGGTCAAAAACTGACCGTATGGTAAATGAAAGTAACGTCAAGTGGTTGGTTCAATTAATTTGCACAAGGGTTTATATAACAAGCGAATATTCACCTCGGACGTAAAGTAACACCTTAAAAACTAATATCACAGCTCATTAAACACTGTACTGAATTCAGGTTTGGATATGACCCCCGCCAACTATTTAAGCCCTCCCGCGTTCATTAAGACACATTCGATCACAGCTCTCTTCGGCTTCCTTTTCGCATGGGTCAAACAAGCTTCTCAGGTAAGTACCCCTACCTCTCTTGCCCTCAATATACCCTGTGAAGTTCTCTAAACCATCCTTCATTATGTGTGCAAGAAATTTCAGTTGTCTTTTTATTGATTTTAGTATAATCGTTCTTTCTGTTGTCATTTTCTTTAATACGTCCTTGGTTTTATGGGCTCCGTCTATGGAATTCTCAGTATCCTTCTGTAGAACCACATTTCATTTGTCTCCAATTTTCTCTTCATCCGTGGAGAGAGTGTACAGTATTCACAGCCATATAAGAGGATGGATATCACAAAATAATCCAGCTCTCTTTCTAACGAATTTTTCCGTTTCTAAGCATCTTGCTCAGCTTTTGGAATACTTCTTTCTCTAGTTCAATGCGTGCTTCAGATTTCAGTGTCACATTTTCCATCCTCTGTTAAAACAATTCCCAAATATTTAAACTTATTCGCTCCGTACATGAAATTCTCATTATCCTTCTGTACGACCAAATTTCTGCTGCCTCTAGTTTTCTCCTCATCTGTGGAGAGATTGTCTAGCATTCACTGCCATATAGGAGGAAGTTTATCATATAGTAATCCAGTACTCTGTTCTTTGTTTCTAAGAATGTTTTTCCGTTTTAAAGTCATGTCGATAGTTTCTTTCATGATGTCGTATTTGAAATCTTAAATCTAATAAAAACACACACACACATCCTTATATATATATATCCATTTCTGTTTTAAAAGAATATATAAAATAAAATTAAAAGGAGAATATTTCAAAATATAAAAGTATTAGAAAAAACCACACCGAAAATTTTAAATTTAAAAATGACGTTGAAACACAATTAAAAAAAAAAAAAAAATTCAGACGACATCCATTCAACTGACACATTGTAAAACACACACATTTTTACAAATTGTGGCTAATAACTGATACAATGATATATAAGGAAAATAGACATCCCTTGTTCAATATAGAATATATATAAAATATATATATATGAAATATTTTAATTTTTGCAAAAGGTCGGGGTTCCTTTTATGGTTGGAACTGGTGATATTTTCCAATTAATCTTTAATATATATAATATATATATATATAACTCGAACACGGGATATGGAATAAGACAGATATATATATAAACAGGAATATAAACAGGAATATATACAGAGAAGAAGAAGTGTTAGTATGAACAATCAGGTTTAGTAGAGAGAAAAAATATAGTCTCGACCAGTATCACTATTCCAATGTCTTGCAGTAATTGTCTGAAAGCGACTCTGTTTCGGACTGCCTCTGACTCGACTCTTGACTCGCCTTGAACTACTGACTCCCTGCCTACTCCTGAGGCGCAGTATTCATTAAGATCCGATAACAATATATATATATATATATATATATATATATATATATATATATATATATATATATCACAATTTCACATGATAACTAACGACGATCCAAAAAGAAAACCTAACCCAGCCCTTAAAAACCCACCTAAACCCTTTAACATTTCATTTTCCAACATCCCTGGCATTATAACCAATTTCTGCAGTATGGAATCTTTCCCCATTGCGAACTGCCCAGATTTACTAGCTCTGTGTGAGACCAACCTTGATTTGTCTATCCCCTCCTCTGTTCTCTCGATCCCCGGCTACCTTTCCCTCCTTAGAAAAGACTCTCAAACCCACATGCATGGCCTTGGAGTTTACGTCAATGACCATCTCCCGCTGGCTAGAGAGTTGTCTCTTGAATCTCCAGACCATTCGTAGATGTGTTTCCAACTATCTCTTCTCAATGCTGCAAGCTACCACTTCGTCCCTTATCGCTCACCATCCTCACAAGACTGTGGTATAATTGAATGCATTTCTGACAGCATTGACAAGTCTCTCTCTCTCTCTCTCTCTCTCTCTGTGTGTGTGTGTGTGTGTGTTTGCTCACATATTTGTGTTTGGTGATTTTAACGGCCAGCATACCAAGTGGCTTAAAAACGCTACTACGGATCTTGCAGACATTCAGATTCCTTAATTTTTCAATTTCTCAATCTCTCACGCAGATAGTTGACTTCCCCACACATTTTCCCTGCAACCGGGACGGTAAGGCTTCTCTTCTCGATTTATGTTTTACCTTTATCCTCGAGTCCTGTAGCGCCACGCAACTCTGCCCTCTTGGCAACTCCGATCATGCTGTAGTGTCTATCACCATCTCCTTCAACTCCACCCCCCTGCAAAGAACCACCTACCACTAGAACCTCGTTCTGCTATCTACTTTTGTTTTTTCTATTCTTTATATTTTCCTTTTTTTTATATGTGTTATTTTTGGGTTTTTGTAGCCACTATCTTTTAGAGCTTCATTTTTAAAAATTAATATGTTCATAGAAAATCTTTTCATTTGCTGAATTTGTACTTATTCTTTTTTCGATAGATAAAGGCATATGCTTAAATATAGATGGAGGATGATTTGATTTAGGGTGTATATATAAAGGGTTGGTACTGTGTTTTTTATAAGGTATGTATACATTTTTCGTTAAATCTAATGTTATATCAAGGAAGTTAACTTTTTTTTAAATTTAGTGCTTACCGTAATTTTTAAGTTCATGCAATTAAATTCTTTATTATATTTTTCTAATTTTATCGATTTTAAAGTTAGTAGAGTTCTTTATAACCATAAGTCCATCGTCTCTGTATATACCAATGTCAGTTATATTAATTTCACGGTGCGCTGTGAGATCGTATAATATAAAAAGATCTATACGATCAGAAGACTCAGCTGAGTCTAATGATCCCATTGTAATGTCAAAGTGGTCATATGAATTTTTATCCATTGCTCACCTTTATGTATCAGTACCAATTTTTTCGCATTTACAATAATAGTCTTTTCTTCTTCTGTAATATCCGTGTACTGGGTAGCAAAGTCCAACGCATTCATGAACAGTTCTTTAAATATTGATTGGTAGACCAAAACCAAAGAAATTTAGACAATATAAAAATAAAAAAAAGATGAAGATAAACAAAAATTATGTAACTGTAGAAACCCTCATAACTGTACTCTACAAAATAAATGTCGCACGGAATCATTAGTATACCAATGCAATATCTCATCTATTGAGAATCCCAAAAAACATAAAAATCTATATAGGTTACACAAGCCATGAGTTCAAAAATAGATTCAATCAACATCAAACTTCATTTAGCATAAATAAATACAGAAATCAGACATCCCTTTCAAAATATTTCTGGCACTTAAAAGAATCCAATAAAACACCTACAGTAAAATGGAAATTAATAAGGAAAGCTAGGATATTAAATAACCCATGTTCTTTGTGCATACATGAGAAACTATATATTACTAAGGTTATAAAAAATAAAAATTTACTGAATCAGAGAAATGAAATAGTTATTTTTTGCCGTCATTGTCAAAAATTTTTCTTACATAATATTTAAAAATAAAATTAAAAAATGGGAGCTGTAATATACATATTTATATTTGATATGAAAAAAATAATTTTAAGTAAATTAAGTAATTCTATTACATTTATTTGTTTTAAAAAGAAATATAGTCTGTTAGTAATTAAGAGTAAAAATATTTTTAAATTGTCGTTAAATAAAACGTATTCTAACACAAACACCTCCAGAAAGAATCTTTAAGTATACAAGTACGAAAAAAATGCCGAAAAACCTTTTACCGTTAATAAAAAAAAACAGACGAGATGCATTTAATGGATGTCAGAATTCGTTGAAAAATAAACCCCTACCCTCCCTAAACGTAACCTCTTTTTCGAACGTAACTCTTAATTCATACAACAATAGTTAATAAAAATGAACACGCTGCCGCCCCTGTCTGAATGATTGGATTTCTCTGTATCCTTGGAAACAGGAAATTATGAATTCATATGTCCGTTTAAAACTCAGTAAATTTAAAAATAAGTTATTCCAATATTCGCTTGAAGATGAAACGGAACTAATGCTTTTAATTTAATTATATAATTAAATTTAAAGATTTTAGCTTCCATTTTTGAAACGTGGTTATTACTGGGTAGCGAAAAAAACCATATTGTAAATCAGTTAATTTATAATATTTATGCTCTGTAAATTTACATTCAGCATTGTTTTGTAAAAATAAAAATAAAAAATATCAATAAGAACACCGGATTATATATCTTACTGATCTTTCTTTATATATATATACGTGTACCTACGTTTAAGTGTGTGACTAACGTATACCTACGCTTTGGTGTGCGACTAAAGTCTTATTCTTTGCTTGCCCGCGTATGCACACCAGCACTCGCGTACATCCTTGCTTACAACTAGCCGTTTGATTTACCTATCTTATGACTAGGCAACGAACGTCTATTATGTTTGATCATGAGCCGTTCTAAGCTTCTTATAGTTGCTTTAATTTCGGGAGAAAATAATCGTCTTTGATTGTGAATATCTTTGTTGAAATCTCCATATAAACACTCTGATGATGGCTCATGTGAGTCGAAAGCTTAGATCAAGGAACAGCATAAAAAATAGTCAAATTTTGGACAGGTTCTCTTTTTATTTTCCATAAAATATGTATTATGAAATGGACAAGTACGACAATATGGTTATTGCTTATACGCTATTTTTATTGATACAAATATTTAAGTAAATGGTCAGTTTGTAATAGACAGTATTAACTACATTTACCGGCCTGACTGTCTGCGAAATATCATAGAAAATATATGTCCTTCGACAGGAATCGAACCTGTATCCTATACGGAATCGTCATGCAGTCTGACGTGCTATACCATTTAGTTTTTTTTTCTGTGTAAGAATTGAGACGCAGTGCGCAAAATTTTGACATAAGACGCACAGAAGTCAAGTCTCCATTCACGTCGACACGCAAAAATCTACCGCGCTAACTACAAAGAGGCCGCTTCCTACGCCCGCATGTACTGACTCACCCGCCCCAAATTCATGTTGTATTTGTTTTTGAAAAGAAAAAATATAGAAATATATAATAACACTAGCGTCGATCACCGATGTTGCTCGGAAGAATAACTTCATAGGTTTTATTGCTATGTTTAAATTCAATAACATGTTTAATTGTCTTGCTAATCAATCGGATGCCATTGCAAAGACTCCAGCTTCTAGATTTCTCAAGAATATGACTGAAGGTCTCCTTTTTTCCGAATGAAATTGTGAAGTGTCATGTCAGATGGTTGGAGGGAATTATGTGCAAATCTTTTTTTTTTAAAACAGAGAATAATTATAGGATGGACATTCCACTATTTAATAAAGTAAATATATTGTCTATGTATTTTATCAAATTAACACCAGTAATTATTTTCTTTACATCAGAAAATAATTCTTTCATTTAAAATTTATTTGGTTTCATATTTTATATAATGCATTTTAATTATTTCCCCATGAAATCAGTATCTGTCTTTACTTTTTTACTTTGACAAAAAATAATTTAAGCGTAAAATACCTTTTTTAAAAAAAATATGAAGATATGCTGGAGTCTTTGCAATGGCATCCGATTGATTAGCAAGACAATTAAACATGTTATTGAATTTAAACATAGCAATAAAACCTATGAAGTTATTCTTCCGAGCAACATCGGTGATCGACGCTAGTGTTATTATATATTTCTATATGACCATAACAATAACATATACGTATAATGCGATGGTGTTTCTATGGGTTCCTTTTTAGGCCAGTATTTAGCAACTTCTTCATGAAAAATACCGTACTTAATAGCATAAAAATTTCCCTTTACCTAACATATGTATTCTCATTTTAATCAAAGGTTCTGTGAACTTCCTTTTTCTGGGCGATTTTCGTGGTTCTGGCATTGTTTGCGGCCTTTTTATATCAAATGTATCGAAAATCGTATCCATCACTTCTTCCTGAGGTGGACCGTTTTGGTAGCAACTTATCAAACACGGATCTGATTTTTCTGCTGTTTAATTTTGTGTATACTTTTTCTGGATTGGGTAGAGGATAGTGGTAGTCTTTTATCACTGCGTTCAAACCCGTTGAGAAATCAGCGCATACTCGAATCCCCCCTGATTTTTTTTGACGTAAACTGTGGGTGCGGCCCATTGACTTTATTCTACTTTTGTCAATATGCCGGTGTTTTCGAGTCTAGCCAATTCTTGATCTATTTTTTCTATTGAAGCAAACGGCACCCTCCTTTTTTTCTTGAAGATAGGTTGAACGTTTTCTTTTATTTCTATATTTGCTGCCATTTTCTTATATCTTCCGAGACCTGCTGAAAATACTTCGGCGAAATTCTCTTTTAGTTTCTCTTTTAATTTATCTGCCTCGGTCGATAAACTTTTTACATTTTGTCTACATAATTATTGGTAAATCCCAAAGTTCGAATTTTTGCATCCAGTCCGTACCGAATAAGTTTACTGTATTTCTTAGCACATACATTTTCAATTTTTTGGTCATTCCATTGAATGTCACATTTGTAATCACTTCACCCTCAAATTTTATTTTTTTTTCCCAGTTACCGATCTAGCAATTTTATCGGTTCTTAACATGGTAGCTTTGTTCAGTTTTCTCCATGTTTGTACGTTAATAATAGTTAAGTCCGACCCGGAATCCAACTGTAGTCTGACTTTTCTGTTTTGCATTTCTACTTGCACGTATTTTCTTATGTTAGTCTCATCCGCTTGGTCAGTCCTCGTGGTTCTTATTCGGCTTTTGCCTTCTCTTCTAGTCCAACAATGAGAACTTTTATCTCCTACTTTTTTGCATGATAGACAAGTTTTAAAACAGTATGGGCAGTCTTTATACCAATGCCAAGTCCCACAGCGATAGCATGGACTGGGTGGTAGTTTTTCTGATATTGACTTTTTGAAGTAGAAAAATATGTTTGACCTATTTTTGAGGAGGGAAATTTGGTTTGGTTTGTTTGTGAGGAGGGAAAGCTGGTTTGTCTTCATACTTTACGTATATGCGCAATGCCAGCTTCTTCTATATCTTTTGAGTCTTTCTTTACACTTATGCATCTCTGGCAGTCTTCGGACAGTTTTTGAAGTGTCAAATCTTGTTCACTCTCCAATTTTGTAAGGATTCTGCATCTAATTTCCGAGTCTTTGGTTGAAACCATTCCCTGGACGTATATTAAACATTTGAAATTGTCCGGGCTGAGTTCCGATAACTTGAAATCATCACAATATTTGTTTACAATGGAAGCGAAAGTTATGTAATTTTCGCTCTCTTTTTTGTTAGATTCAGACATTTCCATCTTTTGTGGAATAGTGGGGTATTAGGGCTAAAAAGTTCTGTTAACAGTTTTATGGCTTCTTTGAAAGTTAACTCATTTGTTTTGCTCGGTAGGATATAATCTATGAATTTGGTATATTCGCATGTGCCTAATTTTCATAGTAGTAGTCGTACTTTTCTTGCGTCTGACCAATTTCTGCAGTCAAATTCATATAGATCTTCGTACCTTCGGAAGTAAGTTGCAAAGGTTTTGTCTTCGTCGGGTGCTTACGTGAAATCTTCGATAGTGTCTTGTGAGAGAACTGTTCCATTTTCGGAATTTTGCCTTTTATTTGACATTACATGTAGCAATAATTCTTGTAATTCAAGATGTTTCTGTTCGTTTTTCTGTTGCTGTTCAAATTGGATTTTCATAAGTTCCACAATGGTTGACTTTAAGTCAACCATTGTGGAACTTATGAAAATCCATGTTAACGTAAATCTTCCATGTTAACGTAATTTTGTGTAAGTATTTTCCTTTAGTGTAGCCTGATATTCTGAAAACTGTGTACGCCCCAAAAAATTCCGTGTGTAGAACTTGTGTCTTTGTTACCACAGTAAAGTTGATATCCAAAAGAAAATTTTCCTTTTTTTTTATATGTTCGCGTAGAACGTTTTTTTTATTTTTTTTATAAAATCTCTACGTAGAACTTGTTTTTTAGAATCTCTACGTAGAACTTGTTTCTTCAGTTTTCTCGTCGACACTGTTATGTGCGACGGATAGCAAAAAGGTTTGTCCTCCGCGTAGAGAGAACGTTTTTTTTAGCTTTTTATTTTTATTTTTTTCAGTTATGGTCCAAATTCCTTGTACCACGGTGATGGTCCAAGGTTAGAACCAATGAAAGAATAACACGAACACAGGTATGGAATACAAAGATATATTACAACAGAAATATAAAACAAAAGAAGTAGAAGTATTAGTAATGACTCTCAGATTTGGTTAGAGTGAACTATGTTGTCTCGACAAGTATCACTATTCCAATGTCCTTACAAAATGCTCTCAATTATCTCTTTTCGTCTTACAATCTCCTCATACCTCTTCAGAGGCGCAGTATTTATAATGTCAGGAATAGACCATTATTATTATTATGGGTAACTTCCCATAACACTATCTATCTATATATCTATTAGTTTCTTCATAACCACTTCATTATCTATCTATCTATCTATCTATCTATCTATCTATCTATCTATCTATCTGTTAGCCTCATCATATCTATCTATCTATCGATCGATCGATCGATCACAGTCCGTTCTCACCTGTCTGTTTCTATCTATCAATCTATTTCATATTACTATGAACGTTATCTTTAGTTGGTTCACGTGTTTGAGTTTTTTTTATCAGTGAAATTTATGTCTACGAGGCTAGATTTCGACAGCTTTTCTAAAGAATATGTACCTCTTGACGTTTTCTTTAGTAAAACTTTTGATCTCTTGGCCCATAGACATTATTCACACTGTTTGAAAAAAATAAAAACACGGATGTCTGCTCAGAATATGTATACTCAATAAACATAGCGTTTACATTAATAAGAACTATGGTCGGATTAAAAAGAAATGATCCATTAATTGCTTAACAGGTACACATACAAAACACACTCACGCATACATATATACACATACATACATACATACACGCACATACTTCTAATGTATTATATGGATTTATTTCTAATGCGACATTGTAATTACTTAAAGACGTGATACACACGGTTTAAAATAATAAAATAAAAATGGGACATTTATTTAAAACACGAATATCCACTATAAATATATTTGCTGTAATAATAATAATAATAATGATAATATCCTTACCCATACCTTTGAGAATCTTACTATTCGTAATAGTATATATATATATATATATATATATATATACTTTATTTTAAGATATTGCATCGAAAAACATGTCAAAATTGCTACACAACTGCAGTCGAGTTTGATGCGTACCAACGCATCTCATCAAGCGATTGTAAATTTACAATCTATCTATATATTTATCCATAATCATCCACAGACAGACTGTTTCGTTGTATCACAGCTATTAGTGTGGATAGACGTACTGATGTCTTTTGCTAGGATGGAAACCCGGCTGAATTGGCGAGAGTTGGGGATTCTACCACTAAGCCGTTGGCGCACGGCAGGGATGAAGGTGTATTTATTTTTAGATAAACACGCAATGACTGAGAGAACTCTATTCGTTTTACCGAAGAGTCTTGCATTATTAGCAGTGATAGTCACTATTTGCAAACTCACTTTGTCTTCCCAGAAACCGAAATAAATTTTTCAGGAGCATATATATATTGACATCCACAGACAGATTATTTCGCTGAACCACAGCTCATCAGCGTGGAGTGTAACTCAATCTACCTATCGATCTATCTATATAGATTCTTGCAATATTCACCTGAATATTTACCTGAACTGCATGAAATTCCGAATCGTTCTATCGACGTATGTTATGTATATTCACTAATATATACTTATAGTTCTGTCTCATGACAGTCAGCAATGTATTTATAACACCCGTGGAAGAAATATATTTATACGTACGTGTAAGTATATATGCTTGTATGTATATTTTTATTATACACATACCTCTCTCTCTCTCTCTCTTTATATATATATATATATATATATATATATATATATATATATATATATATATATATATATATATAATATTGATGAATTCATACAAAAACAAATATATTTGTTTTTTGTATGAATGATTCATGTAATTATAAATTAAAATTGGACCTTTAATTGAAATTAAAACAACTGATCCAACGTGCAACTTTCGGATAATAAGTGTGACATTACTGTAATTATTGAACAATAGAGTTCATGCCATATTGACGGAAAATCTACCAGTAAAAAAGAATTCTCTTATTGCTATATTTGTACAAAAACACACAACCTTAAAATTTAAATTCAAACTCAGCGTTGCATTTTTTCGGATTACATCTCTATTTTCGTTGTCCTCTTATTACCGAGAAGTAAAAACAAGAACAAAATTTATTTCCATACCTGAGGATGTCTGTAGGAACAGACGAAAGCTTGTAAAAATTAAATAGATCTTATGCAATTGGAATTTATAACCTGGGATCATATCATTCATATACAGGTTCGGGGTTAGTGTATCTTATTGAAATTGTTTGCGAAGATGTATTCTCGCTATTTAAATCATTAACCTCTATATTGCTTTTTTGTATGAATGATTCATGTAATTATAAATTAAATTGCACCTATAATCGAAAAATATATATATATATATATATATATTTATATATATATATATATATATATGTTTTAACAGTTCTGATGAGAGGGGACAAAACCGGTCGACTGGTGTGTGTTTTGTTTTAAATATATCATGGCCTACAATATAAAATTTCTTGTTTTTAATGCCTTAATACGCTTTTGTACCGTTTCAAACATATTTATATATATATATATATATATATATATATATATATATATATATATATATTTATATTAATTTTATCATATAGACAAAAAACATTTAGTTCATAACCATTTTGGTTCTCACCAGTCGAGGTGCAGTTGAAATGCACTGAAACGAAGTTGCATCTTTGTAGTGAGTAAACTGTTTTTGTCTATATGATAAAATATAATAATTTGAATTAATGCTGTGAACGGTAGAATTTATATATTATTTTCGTTCTCATTGCATTAGACACACACACACACACACACACACACACACACACACACACACACACATATATATGTATATATGTTGGCTTACGAATAATAATATTCTCAAAGGGTGTGGTTAAGTGCCCGTACCTCTTTCAATTTGCGCGCAGTGTTCATTTCCACTTAATTTTTGGTGATCACTGCGTATGTCGGGATGAACATTTGTTCATATATTTACACATACGTAAGATCCTATCTAAGATGTCCTTTTTAGGTAGTTTGGGATGAATGACTAATAAGTTATCCGTGGGGACCCGAACACCACCCAAGTGTCGACCTTTTTTGTCCCAAATGTCAAATTATTTTAACAAAGTTCGTGATTTCTTAAGCACCTTCTGCAAATGATCCGTTAAATGAAATCAGTTGGGACTCCCGATGAAGTTTTCCCTGTTTTTTTTTTCAGTTTTTTTTTTTTTTTTTGCGGTGGAGGTTGGGGATATCTAATCCCTTTTTTTTTTCGCATCTATTTCAAGATAGGAACCGCTCTTTTAAAAGGTCATTACATTTTTCTCGGGTTAGGTGTCGTGTTTCAAAAGCCTGAAGAAATTTAAGACATAAACTTACAACTTAATCTAATACGGTTTATTAAGACTTCGTTTGTCGCCCTCACCCCAATAAGAAAAAGGTTTCACGTTGTTTCCTTCATATCGTCCTTGCAATAGGAAGCCCCCCCCTCAGTCAGTCAGTTAAGTGCCATGCATGATACACGCTTAGGCGATCATGTATCTTTCAATACATGACTGACGAGGCAGATTTTTTTCGCGCAGTATGTTGCCATTTCTTTCTGCGGTAGACCATTTGCCATACAAGGCTATAGAACCAGGTCTGTCCTGCTATTTACCCATAGCTGGGGGAGAAGAAGAGGATTCATACCTTTCCCAAGGGTATTAGCATCTAAGTGAATTTCAGTGTTATGTGTCATGCGTGATACCTAGGCGATCATGTATCTTTCGATACATGACTGATGAGGCAGATTTTTCTCCCGCAGTAGGTTGCCATTTCTTTCTGCGGTTGCCATCTAAGGTTATAGAACCCAGTTTGTCGTACTATTTACCCATAACTGGGCAGAGGAGGAGGAGATTTATATCATCCCCAAGGGTATTATTAGGTTGGTGCAAAAATAATGTCGTTTTTGACGTTAAAAATACGTCAAAAAACGACATTATTACGTCATTATTTTTGCACCAACCGAATAGCACGTAAGTGAATGTAATGGATTCGACTGGAATTCGAACTCGGCTCTACCGATTCCTCAATCCGTGCCGCTATCCATGACTCCACCGTGCCTCCACGAAGCCTCGCAATAATTTGAATTTGACAGTGTGTGTGTGTGTGTGTGTGTGTGTGTGTGTGTGTGTGCGCGTGTGCGCGCGCGCGCGCGCGCGCTTGCTTGCTTGCTTTAACGTTTCGTACTCTCTATGGATGTGCCTTTTGGTGTAATGAATATTGGTATGGTGAGAGAAATCGGAGAGGCGGGTTCGAATCCCAGTCGAGTTCGTTATATCCACTTACGCATAAATACCCCTGGGAAAGGTATGAATACATCTCTTTTCTCCCAACCCCCAGCTATGGACTGAACAGCAGAAGAGATTGGGTTCTTTAACCTTGGTTAGCAACCAGTCGGCCGCAGAAAGCAATGGCAACCTACGGCCTCGCCGGTCATGTATCGAAAGAAATATGATGGCCCAAGCTTGTATCACGTATGGCACTCAACCGATTGATTCTCCATGATTTTGACTTCTTCAGGAATGTTTTAGGTTAATATTATTTTATGTACGGTGTATTTTCAGGATCAGAGCGATCGTGACTTTCGATCCCTTCTAATCATCGCATTTGTTGTGTAACTCTAAGCAGTGATTCGCTTCACATTGTCCCTTATAGTCCATATTCAGCCATCCGTTTACACAATCTTGTTAGGGAGCTTACTCGCTGTTTCTCTACGTCTCTCTTGCCTTCAATATGTTTTGTGAGTGTCAAATTCTCCAAGCACTCTTTCCTCATTACGTGTCCAGGCATTTCAGCCATGTTACCGCGCTGTTTGCCTCTGTCGCACATGCCTTCAAGATATTTTTTGAGATATCACATTCTCCAAAACCCTTTCCACATTGTGACATAGAAATTATTTCAACTTTTTCCTTTCTGATTCTAAGTATACGCGCCATTTTTGTTCCTATTCTTAAAACCCCATCGTTGCTCACAAGCCCCACTCATAGTATCCTCAGCTTCCTTCTGTAGAACCATATCTTTGTTGCCTTAAGTCTCTTCTTCATCTGTGATGCAACTGGTCAGCATTCATGGCCATAATTGATATGACCAAGTATTTCAGCATTCAAATTTCCCTTTATCCAAATACTTTGCTTAGCTTTTGTAAGGCATATTTATTTATTCTAATGCGCCCGTGGAGCCATTGGGGCGACGCTGGAGTAATAGATAGTGGCTCCGGTCGAGGAATTGGAGGGCCGAGTTCGAATTCCTGTTGAGTTCATTACATTTACTTACGTGCTAAGACCCTTGAGAACGGTACGAATCTCTTCCCACCTGCTATGAATAAATGACTAGACAGATTGGGTCCTATAGCCTTGTCTGGAAACCGGTCTAGGAGAGGGAAAGCTCTGAATTCGAACCAGGCTTGGGCTCCGTCAGGCTGTTTTGCCCAAGATACAACACTGCTACCGCGGCTACAATACGTGTAGTGCCTCTACAACCCCAAAGGGTTACAGGATTCGTGATTGTGAATACGCCTTCGGATTTCTGTGCCACATATTCCGTCATCTGTCAAAATACAAATACACAAGGTCCTCGGGTTACGTCGAACACGACTTACGACGTTTCTTGATTACGGCGCCATCTCCGATAATATACGCAGCACGTGGCGCGATATGAAGAAGATGGCGTTGTTTTTTTCACCGGCTGTACGCCATATTGGATTGTGTTACATTCGTCATCTCTTGTGTCGTTTTTGAGGGAATTTTTCCCTTTTCATTATGCCTCCCAAGCGTAAGCCAAACTCGTGGGTGCTTATGGAGGGGAAATTTGACCTACGTCGAAAATCAGGTTAAGTCGTGCCGTAGTCTCAAGTCCCTGGATCAAACCAACACTTTTATCCCCTGGGCCATATGTCCTTGGGAGTTATGAGTTTAATACCTGGCTACACACCACTGCAGTGAACCAAATCTTGGAGTGTTGAGTTAAAGGGAAATAACTGAGAAAAAGGCATGGCACGTCGAATTAGACCAATCTACTCCAGTAGATGAAATAAAGGGTTCAGTTCAAAATTCCAATCGCCTGAAGACGGCCGGCGCGTACAACAGCTGAAACGTCGTGAACATGACAATAAAGATGAGGGCAACAGTCCGAACAATGTAAATAAAATAATTTAAATTACGTATCTCCGAGTCTCGTAGACATAGATCCACTTGTCAGGGTTAAGATAACACTATTGAATTTATTAACAGATATAATAATTGATATATATATATATATATATATATATATATATATATATATATATATATATCTGGTGTACCAGCAAAATTGGGTAACAACAAAATTGTCCAATTGTTGAATTAAGCTTTAAACCGTTGTATCTTAGAAATGATTAAACATATCTTACTGGAATTCTCCGAAATTTTTAGAACACTATTGGACTCTACTTAATAAAAGTGGATGGCTACCCAAATACATGCAATATATATATATATATATATATATATATATATATATATATATATATATATATATATATATATATATTGACAATGACAGCACTATCAAGACGTCTTAAACTCCATTTGTCGGATAAGAGTTCTATCGCACAATATATAAAGACATATTCTTGTCCACATTCACAACACAGGAAAATACTTGTTGACAACACCAATATATCACACCATGAAATTAAATAAAAAAAACTATAAAGTCCAAATGAATGTTTATAACATCAAATCTTCGATAATCTTTCGCGAACGATTATATCTGACCAATAGACGTAACTTAACATAAACAAAACGTATTATGGAATGGATTAAGTCCGACAATTATTTAATATATTTTCTGTTTATACGTTATTTTAGCAAATATTAATTTGAACTTTGCCGACAATACGCTTTTCTATAGCTAAGTTGTATAGCACGTCAGATCAAGTGACGGTTTCCGTATAGGACACAGGTTCTATTCCTGTTGTAGAACGCATCTCGCAATTTCAGGCCGGTAAATGTAATTAATGCTGTTTAATTAAAACCAGAGTTTTTACTTAAATAAATTGTATCCATTAAAATCTATTTCATAGTATATATATATATATATATATATATATATATATATATATATATAGAGAGAGAGAGAGAGAGAGATATAGATAGATAGATAGATAGATAGATAGATAGATACCACATAACACCCTTGAGCGCTTAGCCTTGGAGCAGGTAGAATGGAGATCAACGTGTTTTAGTGGACTCAGCAATTTTCAATCTGCTTGTCTGAATCATCTTCAAGAAGCGAGAGCAAGATCTAAAAGGTCAGTCAATCTAACAGTGATCTCATCTCACAATTCTCACACTTGCTCCATATGTGGCCTCCTTTGTAAATCACTAACGGGTCTTAAATGCCACTTAAGAATATCGCACAAAATTTCATAACTGAAGCAATAAGCTGTCAGATCCTCAAACGTCTAAACCGACGGGGAGTCCATTATATATATATATATATATATATATATATATATATATATATATATATAGATAGATAGATAGATAGGATGGACCAAAACTAAGGATAGACAGTTTTTATGACATTTACACTTGTTTTCATAAAATTTCACAGGAAGCCACAGATATTGCTTTATATATAAATATGTATAGAGTGTCTACAACATTTGGTGAAGCAACTTCAAATAAAATTATAATCGTCTTCAGTATCTGGAGACACGACGTATACTGAATTGATATGTCATCAATAAATAATCAAATTAATTTGTCGAATCAATGATCAAATTGATTTGTGTCTCGTTAATTACATCATGTTCATCAATTTTTATTTATAACGGCTTAAAACTTTTACTTAGTGACACAGACATTGTCAAATGAATAAAAAGACGTAAATGAACTCAGGAAAACTTCTTCGTCTTCTTCATCTTCAGCATCTTCTTCTTCTCTCTTCTTGTTCTTTTTCTTTTTCTTCTCGTCCGACTCTCTTCTTCTTCTTCTTCTTCTTCTTCACATTCTCCTCCTCATCCTCCTCTCTTCTTCTTCTTCTTCCCTTCTATGTCCTGCGTTCCTTCTGGTCATTGGCGATCATGGCTCTCCAAAATATTCACTTCTCTGTAGTTCTTTTTGTTACCTTCACTAAACTCCGTACCGCCATCCATTTATTTTTTTACTTTTAACTGAATGTATGGATTGTTTTATATGTGTATCTAGAGTTAAAGGAATGATTTATTTTCCAAACACGGCCAACACATTTTGGCCATGTTCATAGTTAATTTTATCGAGTGTTCGCCTTTTCTTTTTTTTATTAATAATGCTTCCATTATCTTTAGACATGTAAAAACATATATATGAGACTATTATATGTGTATGAGGATGTGGCAGATAGAGTTTAGTAGGTCTCCGTGTGAACTTAAATGAGACCTAATTGAGCTATGGCCAGAGAGATGTTGCGTGAGTCTTCTTCTTAAACATCTATCTATCTATCTATCTATCTATCTATCTATCTATCTATCTAAGCTTGTTCTTTTCTTTTTTCTGTCTATCTCAATCTGTTAATATCTATCTATCTATCTATCTATCTATCTATCTATCTATCTTCCCTCTCATCCTCTCTCTCTCTCTCTATATATATATATATATATATATATAATTGTACCTTTCTATTTTTTCTATCTATCTATCTATCTATCTATCTATGACTGTTCTTTTTTCTATTTATCTATCTATCTATCTATCTATCTATCTATCTATTTATCTATCTAACTATCTCCCCTCTCATCCCCCCCCTCTCTCTCTCTCTATATATATATATATATATATATATATATAATTATGCCTTTTCTATTTTTTCTATCTATCTATGACTGTTCTTTCTTTCTATCTATCTATCTATCTATCTATCTATCTATCTATCTATCTATCTATCTATCTCCCCTCGCATCCTCTCTCTCTCTATGTATATATATAACTGTACCTTTCTATTTTTTCTATCTATCTATCTATCTATCTATCTATCTATCTATCTATGACTGTTCCTTTCTTTTTCTATCTATCTATCTATCTATCTATCTATCTATCTATCTATCTATCTATCTATCTAAGCCTGTTCTCTTTTTTTCCATCTGTCTATCACAATCTGTTAATATCTATCTATCTATCTAAGCATGTTTTCTTTTTTCTATTTGTCTATCTCTGCTAATATCTATCTATCTATCTATCTATCTATCTATCTATCTATCTATCTGTCTATCTATCTATCTATCTATCTATCTCAACCAGTTCATATCTATCTCTTTCGGCGAAAACGAAGGATAAAAGCAGGAAAGAATGATGTTGCAGAGAGAGTTTGGTAAGTCTTCGTGTTCATTTAAATGAGACCTAATTGAGCTAATTTCGTATTTGGTTCTCTTTTATAAAAGTATCATTAAAGACGACTGGTAAGGTACTATGATAAAACGTTTTTTATTCTAGTTTTCGTTCATTTGTACAAGCATTTTCTTTTCTCGACATAAAGGACGTAAAAACAAACCAAATGTTCTCCATATCCGTTCTTGTTTGGCTATTCTATTAAACATTGTCAATTTTTTTTTTTAAACGAATATTTAGATTTTTTATCTATGTTTATCTACAGTGGTATTTTTTCTTTTCCAAACACGGCGAGTAGGTTATGGCCGTGTTCATAGTTGATATTATTGAATGTTAGATTTTTTTATATGATTAATGCTTCCATCATTTTAGTCGTTTATTTTACATGTGGATGAGTCTACTATGGTCGTATTTTTCCCAATCATGTTGCGGACCGGGTTTGTGAGCTTTCCCTGTGTGTCTAATTGGGCCCTAATCTAGCTATGATCGGAGAGATGTAACGTGAGTCTTCTTGATAAGCATGTAGTTGTATGTCCAACATAATTACTTATTAATTTTTTGATCTGAAATGCAGTTCCTTAAGGGGCATGTAAATTCATAATAATATTGGTCTTCTGTAATTTGAATCTTGGATATATACGCTAGAGTACAGAAGTTTGAAGAAACCTCTGGTAATTTTTTTAAAATTGGACCAAAAAGTAGCTTTTTGTACTTTAAATAAGAGAAAATTATTATACATGATTAAAACAAAATGTGAGACGTGATTTCTTATTAGAACTTTTATACCAAAAAGAAAAAAAGTATTTAATGATTAAATTTTGCTCTCGTCAAAATAGCCTCCTTTAGCCTCAATTACCGCAGCAGAAATTTTTGGCATTCGTTGCAAATGTTTCTGAAAGTATAAGTTTGATAATTGATTCCATTCTTTTTTCAACGACTCTAAGAGTTCTTTTTAGTTTCCCATGATAATTCTGGGGGTGGATTCAAAATTTTGAGCTGCGGTAGATATATATATATATATATATATATATATATATATATATATATATATATATATAGAGAGAGAGAGAGAGAGAGAGAGAGAGATAGAGAATAAGATTCGGAGGTTTTTGTATATTATTTGAATTCTTTGCAACGATGGATTTCTCGCCAATTAAATCATTAACCTTTGCATTTGTTTTTGTGTGAATAATTCATGAATTTGTAAATTGATTGCACGTTTATCGTAATTAAAATAACTGATCCAAGTGCGACTTTTGGATAATAAGTGCGACATTACTGTAATTATTGAACAATATAGTTCATGCCACTTTGACAGAAAATTTACCAGTAAAAAATTCGTATATCACCATATATGTACATGAACGCACAACTGTAAAAAATTTAAAATCAAACTCAGCGTTGCTACTGCGCGCTCCAAAAAACAATAACTCATTTCCAATAGCATTTTCGGATACAACAATAAATATATTTTCGTTGTCCTCTTATTACTAAGAGAAAAAAAACAAGAACAACATCTATTCCATACCTGAAGATGTCTGTAGGAACAGACGAAAGCTTGTAGTAAAAAATAAGAACTAATACGGCAGAAATTTATAGAAACAAGGATCTTTTCATTCATAACGGATTCGGAGGTTTTTGTATATTATTTGAATTGTTTGCGACGATGGATTTCGCCAATTGAATCATTAACCTTTGCATTTGTTTTTGTGTGAATAATTCATGAATATATATATATATATATATATATATATATATATATATATATAAAAAATATAAAAATATATATTTATATAAATAAATTCCCAAGAGGATAAAATCCAAGACAGAGTAAGAATACAATATAGAAGGCTCAAACACTAATATTCCATGGTTATAATTTATTACATTGGAATCGTAATCACGATCCAAATCATCAGACCTACAAATTCAAAAAGAAATTGGAAAATATAACTCCGGGTATAAAAAACAAAATTTAGTGAGTGTATATGCGAGAGTGAGAAACAAGTGTGAGAGGGAAATGTCTGAAAGCTCTAGAGAGAGGGTGTAATAGAAGAAAGAAGAACAGAAAGGCCTAAAAGGTGAAGGAGGATTATATATATATATATATATATATATATATATATATATATATATATATATATATATATATATATATATAAATAAAAGGAAGAACAGTAAGATAGCGGAAAAACATATTTTAAATCAATTTATTTTTATATATATATATATATATATATATATATATATATATATATATATATATATATATTAAAGATTAAATCCTGATCAAATATGGATCGGAATCCTGATAAAATAGAAGAACAAATAGGAAATGTATATCCATCTAACATGTTTAGCTTTTATTAAAGCTTCGTCAGAGATAAAAAGAAAAGAGACTAAATAAAATGACGAAGCCTTAATAGCAGTTAAAGATTCTATATTGATATACGTTTCCTAATTTTTTTTTTATCATTTTATATATATATATATATATATATATATATATATATATATATATATATATATATATATATATATATATATATATATATATAAAGACATTTTATGTTTTAACGTTCTTTTTATAGATACAAGTATTTAAGTAAATGCTCTGTTTATAATAAATAAATAACATTTACCGGCCTGAATGTCGAGAAATTTTCATAGAAAATATTCGTCCTTTGACAGGATTCGAACCTGCATCCTATACGGAACAGTCATTTACGCTGACGTGCCTTGGTGGTTCCGTATAAGATGCAGGTTCGAATCTTGTCAAAGGACGAATATTTTCTAAGAAAATTTCTCGGACATTCAGGCCGGTAAATGTTATTTAATACTGTTTATAAACAGAGCATTTACTTAAATACTTGTATCTATAAAAAGAACGTTAAACATAAAAATGTCTTTAATAAATTAATTGTCGGACTTTGTCCATTTCTTCATATATATATATATATATATATATATATATATATGTGTGTGTGTGTTTTCTGAACGTATGTGAAAGCAGTTTAAAAGATTAATTTTGTCTATAGTTTAAAAAAAAAAAAAAATTAAGCTATTTGAAAAGCGGAAGTCAAACTATGAATCCTGATTGAAAATATGCAATTCCCTGTTTCTTATCTCACTTTCCCTCGACTCATCCGTCCGTTTCATTTATTTTTCCCGCCAAAAGTTTTTTTCTGCAATGATTCGAGCCGAGAACCTTGGTAAATTCCAAGCTGCTGTCTATATTTGCAGATATGGGCGTAAATATTAATTAAAATTTAAAAACAAAAAGTTTAAAAAAAAAAAAAGAATGCTTTTGACACATAAAAAAGAACGAAAAAAAAAAACATACAGTTGGATACTGGAGGGAAAGTGGGAGGGAACAAGCTGTTCCACCCCCGCATTCCAACGAAAAAAAAAAAAAAAGAATCCATTTCTGACCCCCACCTCCAGCACGATACGACATTAACCTCCTTCAATTTCACTTCAGAACAATCTTCCCTCCATTAAACCCCAACTCCTTACAAAACCCTCACCTAACTCCTGCTCGACATGTTTCAACCCCGACAGTCTTGATTAGTTCCCTAGCTATCCTGGTAAACACCCGACCCTCAGCAAATCTCTCTATATCAATATGCTGTCATTTTTCGCGTTTCAACGCCAAGATATTCCGTACGTTTGGTATGGCTTTAGAATCAGATAGACGGAAGAACTGGCATTTTCGAGAAGATCTTGTTTCGCCAGCTCCGGGATACCACATTATCCACCACCAGCGTAAGAAATATTTACACCAGGTGGGTATCCTAGTTTTTTATTGTTTTTTTTTTTAATTGAAAACTGACTTTGACGCCCGCCGAGACGAAACGCCATTTATGTCAACAATTTCAATTCCATGTTCTTCACTTAGTAAGCATCTTGTATTGTTAAAAGGAGAATGGTAAGTCTACTCGCTTGCTATTTTGTCGAATGAGTTGAAGATGCTGCTGCTTTGTGTTTCCATATTGTTTGAAAGATATTGTCTGGCACTATACTTGACGAAGAGATAAGACGAACCTCACTGTTAAAAGTTCCAATGAAAAAGACCATTCTGCTATTTTACTGATTTTTTTTACGGCCCAACTTTGCAGGTTATTTAAAGCCAGAAAATATTTTAAGATTTCAAGAATACTTTTGGGGTGATACTAACGTACTAATATAAGTCTTATTAATTAACCAATACCTGGGGCGAACAAGAGGTGGCTTCATGCCTTTCCCAAGGATATTTGCGCGTAAGTGAATATAACGAACCTAACGGGAATTGGAACTCCGCCCTCCGATTAACAATTCCGAGCCATTATCGATTACACCACCCGCACATTCAAACTTACAGGACCAAGCGGTCACCCATCTAGGTACTGCTCAAGCTCGATGTTGCTTAACTTAACCAGTGTTTCAATGTTATGTGGCCGTAAGCCTCTGTTATTTTGTAATGGATGGTCTATATACGATGTCCTGAACGATGCAAGTAAAACTCTGAATGAATTAAAGTGTACAGCTGAGGCAAATGATTTAGCTGTTTTTTACGGCTTATCAACCCTTTGTCGTTTATTCCAAAAATTTTTGAAACATCTCCCGGCTTCATCTTTGATCTTCAATAGTTTAAATACAATACCAATCGTTTTCTACTGTCGTCTTAATAACTGTTCTTTTAGTGTTCTTTCTCTATAAAATATTTTTTTTTTGTAACATTCTCGAACCGCCTTGAAACTTAGTGTCTTTATTGCCTTGTTTAGGGTGAAATGATTAAAAAAAAGTGATATTTTTAGTGAACAAATATTGCATTAACTAGGTTTTCAAATTATCAATGATTTTTTTCCAGATACAAGTCCTACTGTTTAACCCATAACTAGAGGGGGAAACGACGTGTATTTCCGCATGTGAATGTAAAAAACTCGACTAGAATTCGAACACGGCTTTCCGTTTTGCTCATTCTCAGTCGATATCCATTGCATCACCCACACATGCAACAATGTATATCCAACTAAAAATACTATTTTAAAATAATAAATATGTTTTTTTAAATGATAGGGTGGGGCAGCTTGGCCCCCACTCCTTCCACTATCCAACAATTTCGTTTTTCGTCCTTTTTTATATGTCAAATGCATTCTTTTTTTTTTTTTTGGAATTAATATTTACGCCCATTTCTGCAAATATATACAACAGTTTAGAATTCTTTACACTCATTAATTTCAGTCTGTTATTTTTCCTGAATTATTTTAATTGCAACTACGTCAATCTACGGCCTTCAGCAAACAATTCGGATTTGAAATTAAGATGCAAGAAATACTCTTAAAAGATGCTTAATTGTTAATAATAAACAAAAGAATATAAACAAATATGGCGACGAGCGTGTCAACTGGTTAGATTTGATCTTAATTACCGTGAAAGTGCTTGTAGCCGAAGCGGTAGGGTAGCTATTACAGAACAAACGATTAGAAAGTTACTTCGAGCTATGACATATGGGATGTTGTGGAGAACTATAATTGCAGATGTCCATCAGAGACACGATACATTAAAGAAATATCTTACAGTTTGTATGAATATGGCTGAACAAGAATGGATAGTAAAGATTCAAAATATGCTTACAGAAAAGAAGTTGCAGAGGGCCATGTCCATTCTTGTCCTGATTGGACATGATACAGGGAGAGTTTATGTATGTGTGCGTTTCTGAGGAGGAAATAGGGAGAGAGAGAGAGAGAGAGAGAAAGAGAGAGAGAAAGAGAAAGAGAGAGAAAATACATATATACTGACCATACAATTTTCTTTCAAGAGGTAAATCATATTTATTTTCGTTGACAGTACAATGTTGTATGTGCGGACGGTGTAATTAATGACAGATCGAAATTGGAAAGTCGAGTTCGAATTCCAGTCGGGTTCGTTGCATTCACTTACACACAAGTACTCTTACATTCGTTTCCCTATCCACAGCTATTGATTAAATAGTATGAAAAATCACTGTTATTCTCAAAAAAATGTTTGCTGACAAAAAAATCTAAATATGTTTATTTTTCTTTTAATCATTTGATCCCAATCAAGGCAATAAAGCCACTAAGACGCAAGGGGGGGTTTACTGAGTGTGAGAGATAATGAAAAAAAATATCAGTATTAAGCAGAGAGAACAATAAAAGAACAGGAATTAAAAAGACAGTACATAACGATTGACATTGGATTTCATTTTTTTTTTAAATCAAGAAGCAGGAAACTGGAAGTGCGATAGAAGAAATTGTTAACATAGAACTTACGGTTGCATCTAGCTATTTCGAATGTATCTGCCGCTAACCTAATACGATGGTAAGATTCATAAAGTCTACGTACCATAGAGAAGAGGTTATCAGAACAATTACCATGAAAGTGTTTATAGAAAAGGCCCAGGGAAGCTACATTACTGGGAAAGAGACTGAAGCTTCACGTGAAAATAAATTCAATTAAAATATATGTTAATTGGACAAATGGTCGATTATACAATTTGACAGCTTAACTATTCGTGTATAGTTAGGCGAAATATTGCCTCTGACTCTGTAGAACAATTACGACTGAGTAGTGAGTACGAGCCTCACTTTGTGCCACATCTAAGGTACCCTTAGAAAATCACCTTGGGCACTTCGAAATGGTGTAAGGGTTAGCAGGTTTGTCGCGCTAGAGCACTTGAATAGTGAGTTCGATCCTCACTGGGTCCCACATACATTCGGCTTTGTAAGGTGCACTTAGAAAATTATTTGTGCACCTCAACGTGTTGGTATGGTTAGCAAGCTTGTTTTGCCAGAACAGTTATGACTGAATAGTGAGATTGATCCTCACTTGGTATCCCACAGTTTCGGCCTTGTACCACATCAAAGATATGCTTAGAAAATCGCCTCGGGAATCTCGACGTATGTAATAGTTAGCAAGCTTGTCTCCCTAGAACAATGAATAGTGAGTTCGAACCTCACTGGGCGCCCCATACCTTCGGCTTTGAACAACATCTAAGCTGCACTTAGAAAATAATTTGGATACCTCGACGTGGTGTAATGGTTAACAAGCCTGAATCGCCAGAACGGTTTGCGACTTAGTGAGTTTGATCCTCATCTAAGGAACCCTTTGTAAATCTTTTGGGCACCTTGACGTGGTGTAACGGTTAGCAAGCTTGAATCGCTAGAACAATTGCAGAGAGTTCGATCCTCACTGGGTGCCACATACTTTCATGCTTCATTTAGCCTTTGATTAGAAAACCGCCATATACAAATCTTATTACTGATTAGATTTTAATATACCGGACGCAAGACGATTAAACATTTTGAGGTTTATACCAAGCTCATTCTGTTGAAGTGATCGTTAGAATTTCTGATAGAATAAAGGATGATAATACGCTTACATCTATTTGACTCGACACGATAATCCAATTTTGGGCTGAGTTAATCCATTAAAATGTGATTGTCATTTGGTATTCTTGAAAAATACTTCCGTCAATAAATACAGTGTAACCCGGATATAAGAGAGTTGTAGGGACCGGAGAAGAAGTCTCTTATATCCGGGTTTCTTATATCCGGGTTACACTGTATACAATATTTACGGATCTAGCGCCACCTAGTGAATGACGTCAACATATTACTTAAAGGGAAATCACTTCGAATCGACTGGTGAAAAACAGTTTGTATGCGGTTACAAAAGAAATTCCCTTTTTAAATTATCTTTCTCGTGTTACTTAAATTGTCAGTGTTGTTTGACAGAAAACTGCCTTTGTCAACAGAAGTGTAGTAAAAACTGTTTTTGTAGAATTCGATACGATCTCACAGACTTTCGAGTCGATTGTAAAAATGGAAATTCAACTGATGCAAATGGCTTACCTGCCAATGCGACATTGATCGATCTGAGTGGTAACGATCTGGAATATTTGAGAAATGAAACTTTTACCAGACAAAACCGGGCTGAGATTTTGTATCTAAACCATTCGAAAATTACTGGAATCGGCCAAAGAATTTTTATTACTTTTAACCTTTCTCAAAATATTGCATTTAGAATATAATCTGATCAGGATGTTAGATTCACACAGCTTGTTAGGTTTGTGGAACTTGAAAGAACTGATTCTCAAGCATAACGAAATCGAGAAAATATTGCCAGGAATTTTGAACGGATTTAGAAGTTCTAGTCTTGAGCCATAATAATCTTGTAAAAATTTTAAAAAAAATGTTTACAAAAGAAAAAACCGGCCGAGTCCTTCATATGAAAATCAGGATTCAACGTCTCATCTTTTGGATTTGAAATCAGATCGTAAACACTCGTGACAAAAGCCCAGCTACCCCAGCCACCAAGCGGGTTCTTCGTTTACATCCACATACACAGGCAGGAATTTAGTAATCTTTGCATCGTCTAACGCCCGCATTTGAGAGTAGATCGTAGATTTTGTGTCACGATGCAAGCTGTCGTTGAGTACAATGACTTCACCCGTGAAATTCCTGTCCGTGTCCCGTATGTTATAATCATTTAGTCCCTGGGCTCGCTCTTGACCCGCAACAAATCGAAATTTAGAAAAAAAAAAAAAAAAAAGAAAAATAAAGAAAAATTTCTAAGATCTCACGTGACCCTCCTTGACGTCGCTTGATTGGTTCCGGGTTACGCATTTGATAAGATTCACGTTATGGGGGTTAATTTGTCGATGGCTGATTTGTTAGCACTGCCTGACCCGCATGCATGGGTGTCATTTGTTTTTGTTTCTTACGCGATAAAGATTTTATCGGTTAAATAAAAATAAATTAACCAATCAATCAGGAACAGGATAGGCTGTTTTTTTTTTCTTAGGAAAAAAAGGTACCACCAAAAAAATCAAAAAAAAAAAAAAAAAAAACGCGTATAAATGTCTGTTCAAGAAGAAAGCTATTTCCTGTTCATGATGTAATGTGATAAACTTTGTACCCGAAAGGGCCTGTTTTCACCTTTAACCCTATTCCTTCAGCATTCACCTATACCCGAACAGATAAACAAGTTGTAACTAAACCAAGATTATGCAAATCAAGATAAGACACAATAACGTATTCTCTTTCTTTGTATGTGACGTAATCAAGTCATGTCTCTTCACAGCTTCCTGTCATTTACTTATACTATTTATATTCGGACTATTGTCCTCATCTTTGTTGTTGTTATCACAACGTTTCGGCCGTTGTGCCCTCCGGCCTTCTTCAGGTGTATATCGATCTGGGTAACCTACAAGGAATTCTGAACTGAACACTTTATTGAATCTACGGGAGTAGATTGTTCTCGTTTCACTGTTCATGTCTAGGGATATCATTTAATTCTTATTTTTATTTGTCATTGTTCAGTTATTGTTCGCGTCCTGGGTACAGATTTTCTAAGCGCTGCTTAGATGTGGCACAAGGCTAGAAGGATGGAGCACCCAGTGAGGATCGAACTCACTACTCAGTTGTAATTGTTCTAGCGAGACGACAAGCTTGCTAACCATTACACCACGCCGAGGTGCCCTTCGCGTCCTGGGTATGAACTCTATCCGACGACAAGGCCACTGATCCGGAGACTGAAGGTTTCCAGGAGATTTAAAACACCTCGTAATTGCTGTTGTTTCCAGGTCCGCCAGGGACTGGGTTGGTAGTACCTGCTAGGGTCCCAGCTATGGGCAAATTTTGAACCCCCGAACAAAAACTAACCCATATAAACGGAATAAAAATACATTTTGATGTATAAAAAATTATCACTGAGAAATTATATAAAAAACATAATCACAGCACCTTGTCAGTCGTTTTTAACGAAACATGCCTAAACATGCCTATATATATATATATATATATATATATATATATATATATAAGGGTATTTGAATAATCATAATTCATCGAGTCTAGAAGAATCCTCTACAGAGCACAGAAAGCACTGGACGGCCATTTCGTCCTGTTTTGAGTCTGCTTTGTTACCGAGAGTAGTTGGTCTAGTGGTTATGACACTTGCGTCATATCGTAACGGTCCGGGTGGATGCGCACTGCTGATGAGTCCCAAATATTTGCATTCTGTTGAGGATCCTTCTAAACTCAATGAATTGATTATGATCTATCTATCTATCTATCTATCTATCTATCTATCTATCTATCTCTCTATCTCTCTATCTCTCTCTCTCTCTATATATATATATATATGCTAGAAGCATGGCCCGGCGTTGCCCATGTTTGATTCAAAAATCGTACGACTCATACAGCACTGCATGCACTAACCTGTTTCTTCCCGCGCATAGCGTGACCTTAAATTAATCTGCATTTAGTAAATATCCAACCGGAAAAACATTTTTAAGGGTTGACCGATTGTCCATTTGCACTCTGTTTGGGGGGTGCTCAGAGTTGAAACTTCACATGGTGACTCCCAATGGCCTCCTCATAAATCCGATCGGTTTTCGCTAAAAACCGACATGCGGTTCAGGTGCAATCTGGGCGTATCGGTTTTTGGGTTTTATCGATTTTCCGCGCTCTTTAGGGGTCCGTGGTCATGAAACTTCTGGACAACACTTCTAAAGGTAGACTCTAAGAGGGTGTCAAATCTGGTTGAAATGCAATAATTCCTTCTGTAAGCAGATTTTTTCGATTATCGATTTTTTCGATTATCGATTTTTTCGATTATCGATTTTTTCGATTATCGATTTTTTCGGAACCTGAGTCCGAACTGAAAAATCGGGCTGCGTCATGTCCTTAAGGCAGCCATTTGCCTAGAGCCGCATCCTGAATTTACGACCTGCGTCTTCTATTCCGCAACCGCTATCGTCGCATAGAAATCTTCTATGTCAACATAACAGAATATCAGCTTTGATTGTGAATATCTTTGCTTAAATGCCCATATAACTACTCTGAAGTTTAGAACAAGGAACAACATAATATAATATATACAAATGTTGGACAATTTCTGTGTTTATTTTCTTCCGAAATTAAAGTAACTATACGGAGTTTAGAACGGCTTATGATCAAATATAATAAACATTCGCTGTCTGTTATATTTAACAATATATATTTGAATATATATATATATATATATATATATATAGATAGATAGATAGATAGATAGATAGATTATAAATATAAGGCCTGACGATTGCATATAGCATTAAACCGAATGTCGCCTCTAAGTGTTGACTTCTATGTTCACTTTTATATTTACACGTTCTATCTCTGATATTGAGCACTATATCCCATATATAGCACATCTTAAAACTATATATATATATATATATATATATATATATATATATATATATATATATATATATATATATATGTTAATGTATTATGCGTTTGTTATTTTTTCTTTGTCCTAATATTCGACCAGATTTCTTTGATAAAACTTTCTTTCATTCCGTCATGTTATTTTCAGCCCCCAAAAGTCATTTGTCATCTGGGGCTATTTTTTTAAAATTTATGTATGCTATTTCTGTCTTTCCTGATAGGAGTAAATAGTTGATAGCTTACAAATAAAAGCCCCTCTCCCGACAAAAAAGACTACCATTTAAACAATTGTGATGCCTTAATCTGCCGCTTTTTCAAGATCATCAACAATGACGTGGGTCATCAATCATTCGATACTGATGTCGGGATAACAGACGAACATCCGTGACTTGAAATGGCACCTGGCCCACACATTCAAACATGGAAAATCCACCTCTTTAGTTATATCCAGAGATGAGCGAATATCTATCTAGACAGGCTTTCTTTCTTTATTCTATGTGTTGGGTCTCTTCATATTGGCGATGGCTCTCTAAATTTCCTCTCCTTTTAGGCTATTAATAGATGTGGTCTTTTTTTCGTCTGTCTCAAACACTGCATCGGCATCCAGTCTTCTCAAGCTGGGCATGTAGGTTATGCCTTGCTTTCGACTGTCCCTTTTATCTTCAACCTGTCCTGTTAATTTAAAAGTTTCCCAAGCCCTCTTTCCTCGTGTGTTCTAGAAATTTCAACTGTCTCTTAATGATCTCAAGTATAACTGTGCTTTTTGCTGCCATTGTCTCATCGTTCTTCACATGTCCTGTCAGTAATATTCTCAGCATCCTTCTGTTGCTTCACGTCTTCATATTTTTCTTCATTTGCGAGGAAATTGTCCAGCATTCACTGCTATATAGGAGGACTGATATCACGTAACAATTCAGTACTCTTTTATTTGTTTCTATTGCATCAAGTCTCTTCTTCATCTTTGAGGAGATTGTCCAGCATTCACTACCATATTGGAAAACTGACACCATGTAACAGGTCAGTACTCCTTTCTTTGTTTCTGACGATACTTTTCCGTTTTTTTTTTTACTATTTTTTAAAAGAGCTGAATATGGAGTACTGCAGCCATATATGGTATTCACTTTCCAGTTTCGATTGAGCCTACGTGGCCTTGTGGGTGATGAATTATTTCCGACCCTACAAGCCTTTCCCAAAAATGAAACTTCGCACGCAACCCCCCGCCCGCTGTTCTGTTGCTATTTACATGGAAATTAGTCTTTCCTTAGTTCCACCAGTTCTCACCTTAACGGCTAAGACCCACTATGCCACGCCCTTTGTAGCAAACCACCCCCAATCCCTTCGTATCCCATTAGTGAGATGTAAGTTCCGCCCGAGGAGATTCTTTGCGTGAATCGCTGCTTTGGGGAACTGACTCCTCGATCACTATAATTTTAACCTGTTTAACTTAACTGTTATCATAAACTGTTCCTCTTACTTCTTACTCTGCTACACTCTACCTTGTGCGGTTCTTGTGCCTTTTATAAGATGAACATATAGTAGTCTTATATCACACAAATTCTACCTCATTAAAATTCTACCTCCATTAAGTTCTACCTCATTAAATTCTATCTTATTAAATTCTACTTCATTAAATTCTAGCCCATCAAAATTCTACCTCATTCAATTCTACCCCATTAAGTTCTACCTCATTAAAGTGTAACCAATTAAAATTCTACCTCGTTAAATTATATCCCATTAAGTTCTACCTCATTAAATTCTAAACCATTAGAATTCTACCTAGTTAAATTATGTTTCATTAAGTTCTACCTCATTAAATTTTTCCTCGTTGAAAAAAAAAACAGCCTATCCTGTTTCTGATTGATTGGTTAATTTATTTTTATTTAACCGATAAATCTTTATCGCTTAAGAAACAAAAACAAATGACACCCATGCATGCGGGTCAGGCAGTACTAACAAATCAGCCATCGACAAATTAAGCCCCATAACGTGAATCTTATCAAATGCGTAACCCGGAACCAATCAAGCGACGTCAATTACCTCATTAGAATTCTACCTACATTAAATTCTACCGCATTAAAGTATCCTAATTAAATTAGAATCCATTAAAATTATACCCATTTAGATTTACACTCAGTAACTTTTAGCTGATTATTATCAAACTCAGTGAATTTCTACCCCCGTTAAATTCTACCTCCAATGCAAAACAATAAAACAATATTAATTATAAAATTAATGGTCTAAGAATCATTAAACGTCGTTCAGCCTCAATTCTATATGGGACATCATCAAAATCTAAGAGGTTATCACTAATTATTGATATAATTTTTCTGTTCTATTTTTTGTTATATTAACGACTCTGACACTTTCTTATATGTTAATGGATACATAATGGCCTTCCACTCTTTTCTCACTGGGCAAACTCTTCTGCTACGGCAGCTTATTCAATCCTTGTTGCAGACAACAACACAGGCAGATTTATGTTGATTTAGCACACCAACAGTGACCACTTGTCGTTTATACTGCAACTATGTTGAGGAGACCTTGCTTACAGTTTCTGGCAGAGAGTGCATGATATACATCCATCCCCCCTATGTATATACTGGACTCTGCCATCGTTTTCCATGTATGAGGGTCAAGCAGCTCAGTTCTTAGAATCAGACTACCCGCAAATATCATCTGATTATAAATGTAATGGTGAAGACATGTACAGAACAAACACCAAACCTTTTGAAAGAGTTCAATACAGAGAACTGGGGCACAGTATACCAAAAGATCTCCAAATGACCGTCCGCATGTTTTGAATCCAGAGTTGGTCTTCTCCTAAGCTGATTGCTATCCAAGGCTATAGAACCCAGTCTGTCCTGCTATTTACACGTATCTAAGGGTGGATGGATTCATACCTTTGCCAATGGTATTAGAATGTAAATATATATATATATATATATATATATATATATATATATATATATATATATGAGATAGTTATTGACTTCCAGCTTACATAAGAAGATAATTAGGGCCTTCAAATACTTAGGCCTTAAAATTGAAATATCTTCCAACCTGAAAATAGTCAACTTTTTGGATATTACACTCAATCTATCGAATAATACCTTTAAACACTCTAACCACCCTAAACATGTGATAGATCACATCCCCAAAACTGTGAATACGAGAATAAATAGGCTATCTTCTAGCCAAAAAATCTTTAATGATAATAAATTTATATACAATCAGGCCCTCAAAAATAGTGGTTTTAGACAAGAATTAAGCTTTAATGGAGAACTTGTAAATCAGAATAATAGCAAAACTAAGAACAGGAAAAGGAAGGTAATATGGTTCAACCCACCATATTGCAGACTCTCTAACATTGATATAGGAAGTTTCTTTCTGAAATTAATTGATAAACATTTCCACAGTAAGCATCCACTACGTAAAACTTTCAATAGGAAAAATCTAAAAATTAGTTACTCATGCGTTAGAAATATAGAGAAAATCATATCTTCCCATCATTGCAGAATACTTAGAAACTACCACAGTAATGGAACTCAATCTAGTAACCCTACCTGCAATTGTAGGAATAAAGACCATTGTCCAATCGGGGGTAAATGCAAGTATGAAAACGTAATATACGAGGCAACTATCTTTCCTGAGAAAAATATAAACGAGAAAAAAAGATACATAGGTATATCCGCCGGTGATTGGAAGCAGCGTCTATACAACCATAGACGCTCATTTAGATATAGATGCCCAGTAGACAGACTTCCTTATCCAAACACTACTGGGAACTGGTGGATAAGGATTAAAAAATTTTAAAATGGAGATACCTGTCTAGAAAAAGAACACCTAATAATTTCCGCGATCGGTGTGATCTATGCATGGCGGAAAAATCTTCATTATCAAAGATAAGAATCGAGATGAGCTGCTGAATCTTCGGAATGAGATATTCTCTAAATGTAGACATAAGAAACGTTTCAAAACATGAACACCGTTTTGTAACATGTTGTCACTTATGTCAGCTCCATTTTAGTCCAATAACATCGGGCATGGCATTTTAATGGAATGACTATTATGTTTATTATGTTTATCTGTAAATGTATCATTGTGCACGTTTATGTGATGCGCTATGTATTTTATATATATATATATATATATATATATATATATATATATATTTTACACGCGCAAATGTTTGAATCGTTACTTATTTAGATTTTAACTTTATATATATATATATATGTATCTATATGTGTATTTATGTGCATGTGTATGTATGTGTATATGTATGTATGTGTATATATGTATGTATATGTATGTATGTGTATATATGAATGTATATGTATGTATGTGTATATGCGGATATATGTGTATATGTGTGTATGTGTATATGTTTTGTGTGTATATATGTACGTATGGAGGTGTTTATGTATGTAAGTGTATATGTATAAGTGTGTGTATGTGTGCATATGTATTCATGTATGTGTGTGTATATGTGTGTGTATGTGTATATATATGTATGTGTGTGTATGTATTAGTATGTGTGTATATATATATATGTATATATATATATATGTATGTATGTGTGTATATATGTGTATGTGGGTGTGCGTGTATGAGAAAAGTGTGTGTATATGGATATTGATGAATATGTGTATGTGTGGATATGTGATTATATATTTTTTATATTTTTATATTTTTTATATGTGTGTACACGTATGTATGTGTGTGTGGGGGTACACGCCTACGTGGATGTATATACATGTATATGTTATTGTGTGTATTCACATGTGTCTTTGAACATAGAAATATAGGTCCTTGCTAGATTAGACAATCGTTATATTTATCTTCATATATTTATATTTGATTTGTAACCTGTAGTCGATATTAAATTTGTCAAATTTTCTCAATTACAAAGCGGCCCTTTAAGTAAATGCAATTTTACTTTCCTTCGTCCCATCTCTCCCCTACCTCCTCTTTCCCTTCCCCTCCCTATTATTCTTGCATTAAATTGTCGATGGTGTGTGTATGTCACCACGAAATGTATCTTTATGCATTAGACATCCGTCGACATTCATTCTCTTCTCTTATCTAAAACCCTCCCCACCACCTCTCCTAAAATTCTCTCTGTTAAGGTTCAATCTCTCCCCCCTCCTCATATTTACACTTTCTCTAAATTCTGTTTTCACTTCCGGAGTGTTTTTTTTCTGTTTTCATTTTGAATTTGTAGGTCTGATGAATTGGATCGTATTTACGATTCCAATGGAATAAATTGTGACCATGGAATATTAGTGTTTAAGCCTTTTTATTATCTATCTATCTATCTATCTATCTATCTATCTATCTATCTATCTACACACACACACACACACACACATATATATATATATATATATATATATATATATAACTATATATATATATATATATATATATATATATATATATATATATATATATATATATATAAATCAGTAACAATATTACGGAAATGTATGACAAAGTGGATAAAGTTTTCAAGGGACTTCATCGGATAAAATTTCCATACCTGATGATGTCTGTATGAACAGATGAAAGTACGAGCAAAACAAAAATACCTTATACAAGTTGAATTTATTAAAACAGAGATCACAACATTCATCTACAGGTTCGTGGGTTAATGTCATTTTAATAAATTTGTTTGCGAAGATGTATTGTCGCCATTTATATCATTAACTTCACTAATCTGTTTTTTTTGTGTGAATGATTCATGTAATATATATATATATATATATATATATATATATATATGTGTGTGTGTGTGTGTGTGTGCGTGTGTGTGTATGTGTGTGTGTGTTAGAATTTCTTGGCAAGGCACTGGTACCTTTTAACAGACACAATAAAACCATTTAAAACCACTTGTATTTATCCCGTGTTTATACATACACACACACACACACACACACACACACACACACACACACACACACACACATATATATATATATATATATATATATATATATATATACGTTTGAGCGATATGTCAACAACCTGTAGACTTGAAAATCATATGCCAGATTAGTTCCATATGGCGTTTCTTTTCCGTATCAGCGATCGGATTGTCAATTCTGACAAGACTTCAAAGTGGAAACATAGGACAAGGCAAAAGGGAAAAGGATATTGTAGAAGTCCATCTTTAAAGAAATGCAGTTACCCGATTCTCCGTTAAACTCAGTCGGTAAAATAAATCAAGTGATACACTCAGCCCCCCCCCACCCCACTGTAGACGCGTTCGATTCTGCTCGTCTAATCATAAAATGCCATGTGCCTCGATTTCACATCGCCCAACAGGGACCTAAGCCGACATATTAGGCGCCCAGCGGGGGGGGGGTAAGAGAGGGGGAGTAAGAGAGGGAAGTAAGAGAGGGAGAGTAAGAGAGGGAAAGTAGAGAGGGGGGGGGGAGAAAAAGGGGGGGAGTAAGAGAGGGAAAGAAAAAGAGAGGGAAAGTAAAGAGGGGGAGTAAGAGAGGGAGAGTAAGAGGGGGAAGTAAGAGAGGGAGTAAGAGAGGGGGTAAGAGAGGGAGAGTAAGAGAGGGAAAGGAAGAGAGGGGGAGTAAAAGAGGGGAGTAAGAGAGGGAAAGTAAGAGAGGGAAAATAAGAGAGGGAAAGTAAGAGGGGAAAGTAAGAGGGGAGTAAGAGAGGGGAGTAAGAGAGGAAAGTAAGAGAGGGGGGAGTAAGAGTGAGGGGGAGCCTGGATTTGCATCTGGTTCGACGATTCGTGAATTGAATCCTCAATTCCAGTGGAACAACTATCATTGTTTTTTTTTTTTTTTTTACTTTCGCCAAAAAAATGTTCTTTACAAAGGTTGTTGGGATCAAGAATACACCGAATCCATCTGACACGCTGAGGGGCAACCTACATCAAAAAAGGAGACACCATTTACCCCACACCCTTTCTCTACCATTTTTTCTCCCTTGCAAAAAACAAAACAAAAAAAAACCTTCGTCTAACTTTTCACTCTTCCATAGCAAACCTAGACCAACCTTTTCGAGCCTTGTGCAGACCAAACCTATTTCTACCTTTTAGACTGTCGGGCAAACCCACCCTCCTTCTATCTTTTGGGATCCCCTGCAAAGCAAACATATCAAACTTTCTTTCCTTTCTTCGTGCAACCCTAACTTACAGCTAATTCTATCTTATAGATTTACAAGTCTACCATTCCTCCATGCTTTGAATATTGCTACCACATATGGGCTAGTGCTCCTGCTATACATTTAAAGATTCTTGACAAAATCTAAAGAAGAATCTGCAATTTTATTGATCCTGGCCTGGCATCTCACCTTCAGTCACATTCCCATCGCCGTAATCTAGCTAGTGTTGTACAGAGTGGCCCGAAAGTCTTGTCACACCCTACCATAAATTAATGAGCACAAAAGAATAAGTAATACAAAGCGTATGTACTGGATTCAGTTTATTTTTTTTCACATTCATTGACGCTGTCACACTCCGAGAAGGTCTGCATGAATAGCATCATTAGAAATAGAAAATTATATTTTGTAGGGTATGACAAGACTTTCGGACCACCCTGTACTCTACATCATCCAAATCGACTCAAAACTAGGTTTATCTACACAGTGGTCCGAAAGTCTTGTCACCCCTACCAAAACGTAACGATAACAATACAGTAATACAGTAATACAAAGCAAGGAGAGACTCAGAACTCTAGAAGCGAGTTCAATCTACAGAGTGGTCCGAGATTTATGTCACCCTCTATCAAAAAGTAATTAGAATAATAGAATAATTCATACAGTAACACAAAGGGTATGTACTGGATTCACCTTATTCACTTTCATTGACGCTGTCACACATCGAGAAGGTCTGTGTGAACACCATTTTCGTGGCGGCTGTCTGAAATAGATGATTATATTATGTAGGGGGTGACAAGACTTTGTCACTGTTTTCATCTCCTGTCTCTAAATTAAGATAATGCTTCAAGACAATTCGTAGATAGCAATAAATTCATTTATCTGTAAAAGACAGAAAAGAAAATATATATTATGTCAGCAAAAGAAAACTGAATGTATGGCGATCCGCAAAAGAGATGACCCAAGCTGTAAACTATAAAGTGGGAACAACAAAATCAACCGACCAAAGCAAATATCCGAAGGCACACAGGAATAGCGAAAGACGTTTTCCAGAATCTAAGCAAAGTATTAAGAGATAATTTCGTTAAGAAAAAAAAACAAAGAAAAGAATGCTTTCCTATCCTTTGTGAGTGTGAGTTAACGTTTTCTTTGGTGGGTGGGGGCAGACGCCAAAATAACGTAGGTATCGAAATTTAAAAATTCATAGATAATAATTATATTATATAGGTGTGACAAGATTTTAGGACCACCCTGTATATATTTAAACGCAGTACTACAGGATGATCCGAAAGTCTTGTCACCACCTATCAGTATCGTCCTCTTCGGAGGGGCTAGTTTGCCAAATCTTGCAGTAAGGTCATGTCGCACATCCTCCATGCTCTTGCCAGAATGCACATGATAATGTGTCCATACACTTGCAAACAGCCTCTCTTCCAAACAGTAGGAACTCGTGCCAGCCAAATGAAGTAGAAAATTAACATACATTAAGATTTAAAAAAAAAATATGTATGGATGACAAGACTTTCGGACCACCTTGATTTTTTGTCAACGGGAAAAACATCTGTCAGAAGACAGGTTTTTTCAAAATGACTTTTCACAATTATGTCTGGTCGACTATTTACATTATTCAGACTGTTCTCATCTTTGTTGCAATATTTATTACAACGTATCCAAGTTCTCTACTACCTTAGGACACATGGCACAGTGGATAAAGGCTTTGGTTAGATCCAGTGACAAGATCCAAAGAGTGTAAGTTCAATACCCGGTTAAGGCAGTGGAGAACTTGGAGAGGAGAATTAACAGGAGATAACTGATAACTAACCTTCATTAAACATGGCACTTGAAGCTAGGACAGTCTACCCCAGTGAGCGAAATAAAGGGTTCAGTTCAACATTCCAACTGCCTGAAGAAGGCCGCTGCGTACAACGGCCGAAACGTTGTAATAAATATGGCGACAAAGATAAGGACAATAGTCCGAATAATGTAAATAGTGTACATAATACCTCATCTCAGAAATATAGACAGATACTGAAAGGCCGAAACGTTGTAATAAATATGGCGACAAAGATAAGGACAATAGTCCGAATAATGTAAATAGTGTACATAATACCTTATCTCAGAAATATAGACAGATACTGAAAGGCCGAAACGTTGTAATAAACATGGCGACAAAGATGAGGACAATAGTCCGAATAATGTAAATAGTGTACATAATACCTCATCTCAGAAATATAGACAGATACTGAAGGGCCGAAACGTTGTAATAAATATGGCGACAAAGATAGCAGACAATAGTCTGAATAATGTAAATAGTGTACATAATACCTCATCTCAGAAATATAGACGGATACTGAAGGGCCGAAACGTTGTAATAAATATGGCGACAAAGATAGCAGACAATAGTCTGAATAATGTAAATAGTGTACATAATACCTCATCTCAGAAATATTGACAGATATGTCTGATTGATTGGTCTGGATTTCGCAATCAGTCCTTTCTTCTTCTTCTTCTTCTTTTCATTCTGTGACTGGCTTATGTTCTTTTTGCGAGAGAGATAGAATGCGCGCCATATTGACACGTATATGTACCGAAGAACCATATTATACCGTTACAACTACCCTATTGACGTCAGTCGGCCACACCCAGTTGTTATTTGGTCATCTTTCCCCCTGATGTTTTCCACATATGCTGTTGAGTTTCAGGTCATTATATTGGTAGTTCCTGGTTAGACGGTACCTATCCTGAGTAACAATTATGAATTCTTTAGTTTCTAAGCCTGCCATTCACTGATGATTACCATATGTACTCGCGTGTAAGCCTGACGCGTGAAGCAGTGTGCGATCCCAGAATTCTTTTGTGGAAAACCTGATTCTTATTCTGAGGAATAGAAAAGGCTTAGGCGATCATGTATCTTTCGATACATAACTGACGATGCAGGTTTTTTCCTGCAGTAGGTTGCCATTATTTCTGCGGTAGACCAGTTCCGGTCTGTCCTGCTGTTAACAATAGATGGGGTAGAAGGAGAAGAAGAGGATTCAAAACCAAGACTAATTGGCTCTCTGTGCCGCGCCAGGAATTTTTTCTCCCCGGAATCGATACTTCAAATATACAAAACAACCATTCGCCCTTGCATGGAGTATTGCTGCCATATATGGTCTGGTGCACCTTCTGTTTATCTCGGAGTTCTTGACGGAATATGTAATATAATTGGCCCTGATCTGGCATCTCGTCTACAGTTGGTCTCTCACAGACGCGCCGTCGTCTCTCTCTGTCTTTTCTACAAATACTTTCATGGTAATTGCTCCGATGAGCTGCTTTCACTGGTTCCCAGACTCCATGAATTCAAGCGCCCTACGAGGCTGGCATCCCGCTCCCACCCTTACACCGTAGAAACTTTTAAATGTAGCCGTCTATTCTACTCCTTATAGCTTCATACCTCGCACCTCTCGCCTGTGGAAAACCCTTCCCTATTACTGTTTCCCTGAAAGCTATAATCTCCAACTATTCAATATTCTATTCATGTAATGTCAATCGACACCTCCAGTTACCTTGATCTATCCACTATCCCTCTCCTCATCCTTTCTTCTATCACTCCTATCTGCTCTCGCTCCAAATCTTCTGCAACCCCCTGCATCCTAGTGGCTTCACGCCTTGCTCGGGGCGTAATGCTTAAAAAAAAAAAAATTAGCACGTAAGTGAAGGTAATGGATTCGACTGGAATTCGAACTCGGCACTCCGATTCCTCAATCCGAGCCGCTACCCATTATTCTCGTGTGCCTCCCTAAAAATAGGCTTACCATAGTCAAATATAGCAGTCCTTGTCATTTTTTTTGTACCGAAACATATTTATAGCAAATAAATGTTTTCATTCTTTTTTTGTACTAAGCTACCACAAAATTGTGAAAAAATACTTATCGTAAAATAGCTAATACAAAAATTTAGATACCGTACATTTTTTTTGGTTCATGTCTGACGACGGTAGCTTCTTTACCCGGGGCCTGCCTTCTACACAGCACATACACGCGCACACACACGTACACGTACACATAGTCCAGTGGCCAGAACGTTCGCTTTCTGACCATGAGAAACGTGTTCGAATCTTTCCAGGGTCGACTTGATGGTATCGGTCTGGAGGGGGCAATCCCAGCGTGCGGAACCTTTGGAAAGTTCCTGAAAACCATGCCACAGTTTGACTCTCAAGCCTTGTGAGTGAAATTGGGTAGATGTAACCCTTGAGGGCCGTCGATAACTGTAACTAACGTCTGCTCAGCCTAGTTGTTGTATAAACCACAAAATAGAACAAACACAATATATATATATATATATATATATATATATATATATATATATATATATATATATATATATATATATATGCAGAAATATAGTTTTAAATTGTGCTATATTTGTAGGATAAAGTGCTCAATATCAGAGATAGAGCTTTATTTAGATAAATACATTTTTTTTGGTTCATGTCTGACGACGGTAGCTTCTTTACCCGGGGCCTGCCTTCTACATAGCACATACACGCGCACACACAAGTACAAGTACACGTACACGTACACATAGTCCAGTGGCCAGAACGTTCGCTTTCTGACCATGAGAAACGTGTTCGAAACGTGATCCTGAAATGTCATATTTATATATATATTATAATAAAAATATAAATGTTATATATATATTAGGACGGATAGCTAATCCCAGAATCCTGTTCAGGCGCATTTTGTGTTTGTTCATATTTTGTTCATATTTTGTGGTTTATACTACAACTATGCTGAGCGAACGTATATATATATATATATATATATATATATATATATATATATATATATATATATATATATATGCGTGTTATATATTTATATATATATGTGCGTGTGAGGGCATCTCGTGGTTGGGTAATGGTTAGTAAGCTTGTCTCGCTAGAACATTTACGACTGAGTAGTGAGTTCGGTCCTCACTGGGTGCCCCACACTTTCGGCCTTGTGCCACATCTGAGCTACACTTGGAAAAATCTCTTTATGTGTGTGTGTGTGTGTGTGTGTGTATTTAGGCAGCATATCTTCATTGAACCATGTTTAATTAAATAATATAAACATATTATGTTTATTTAGTTTTATAACAATTCTTTCTAGTTCCCTAACTACCTCCTTGATGTGTGGTAAGGGAAAAGAGGAGGTACGTTGGATATCGGCTAGGATTTCTATGCATATTTAGTTATTATGTATCTGCGTACAGTTAATTATATGAGTATATAAAAAGTATGTTTATTCATTAGTTGGAAATACAATGAATTACAAATTTGTATGTGCTCGAATATTTGTTTTCCTTCATTGTGTGTATATATATATATATATATATATATATATATATGTGTGTGTGTGTGTGTGTGTGTGTGTGTGTGTGTGTGTGTGTGTATTGGGAAAGAGTATTATGGACAAATAATGTAAATATCCTGAAATGGCCATGGCCAGTTTTTAAAATGATCCTAAGCACACTTCAAAATCTACGAAAAATGGCTCGCTGAAAATAATGTAAATATCCGGAAATAGCCAAGTCAGTCCCCAGATTTAAACCCAATCGAGAATTTGTGTCCTTATTTGAAAATTCAAATCCAATCGAGAACTCCGACAAACATCCCGGATCTGAAGACCATATACGAAGAAGAATGGAACAAAACACCAAGTAAAATTTGTGAATCATTAATTGAGACCTAAAAGAAGAGGTTGGTTGGTAGAAGTGAACAATGTCTAATCTACAAAGTATTAAATGAAGATTATGTATCCTTTTTTTTTGTATTGTACGAATACTTTTTTCATCCATTAAAATTGACAAATGGGATTTATTTCTATTGAATCATTTTTTGTTTGTTTCAAATCTATGCATATTCATTTATTATGCATCTGTGTAGAGTTAATTATCGGAAAAGTATGTTTATCCATTAGTTTGAAATACAATAAATTAAAAATTTGTATGTGTACGAATATTTGTTAGAAACACATTGCTGGAGTGGTGAGAAAGAGTTGGATTCTTATACAAGGGTATTTGCGCATAATTGAATATAACGACCTCAATGGAAAATAAAGATCGTCTGTAGGACTAAAAATTCTGAGGTATTGTTCGTAGCACCCCGCTCCACAAATCCAAGATTACAACACCAAGTATTGACAAGCAGTCACTTAGATACATAGATAGATTATATATATATATATATATATATATATATATATATATATATATATAGATAGATAGATAGATAGATAGATAGAAGAAGCAGACTGAGATAGATAGATAGATAGATAGATAGATAGATAGATAGATAGATAGATAGATAGAAGCAGACTGAGATAGATAGATAGATAGATAGATAGATAGAAGCAGACTGAGATAGATAGATAGATAGATAGATAGATAGAAAGAAAGAAAGAAAGAAAGAAAGAAAGAAGCAGACTGAGATAGACAGACAGAGAGACTGAGATAAAATAGATTAGGATGGAGAAGAGAGTAAATTTTGATTCATTTTTTTGAGTTTACTTGCAAAAATAATTCGCACTGCCTGAGCCGATATTCGAACCCGTTTTACCGATTCCGTATTCAGCGCCGACAAGTGTCCCGCCCAAACTCACACGTATGCACGTTAAGTAAATGGAGAATAAATAGCGCTTTTCCTTGAAATTAAGATGAAATCCTGCTGCCTTATGTTTGAATTTCCAACCGTGTCTTATTTCCAACATTCCTGATTCCAGATCACACATTGTAGACATCTGGACATTAAAAGTAGTAGTAGTAGTAATAGTAGTAAATTCACTTCCTCCTCCTCCTCCTCCTTCTTCTTCTTCTAATTATTATCATCATTACTATCCTCCTTGTTGTTGTTGTTCGTCTTCTTCTTATTATTGTTAATATTATCTTCCTCCTACTACTACTCCTTCTTCTTCTTCTTCTTCTTCTTCTTCTTCTCCTCCTCGTCTTCCCTTTCTTCTTCTTCTTCTTCTTTCTTTCTTTCTTTTTCTTCTTCTTCTTCTTCTTCTTCTTATCGTCCTTCTTATTATTATTACTATTATCCTCCTTCTTCTTCTTCTTCTTCTTCTTCTTCTTCTTTTCTTTCTTCTTCTTCTCATCTTCCCTTTCTTCTTCTTCTTCTTCTTCTTCTTCTTCTCGTCTTCCCTTTCTTCTTCTTCTTCTTATCGTCCTTTGTCTTCTTATTATTATTACTATTGTTCTCCTCCTCCCTTCTTCTTCTTCTCGTCTTCTCTTCTTCTTTTTTTTTCTTCTTCTTCTTTCTTCTTCTTCGTCTTCTTCTTCTTCTTCTTATCGTCCTTTGTCTTATTATTATTACTATTGTTCTCCTCCTTCTTCTTCTCGTCTTCTCTTTCTTCTTCTTTTTCTTCTTCTTCTTTCTTCTTCTTCTTCTTTTTCTTCTTCTTCTTCTTCTTCTTCTTCTCGTCCTTTGTCTTATTATTATTATTACTATTGTTCTCCTCCTTCTTCTCTTTCTTCTTGTTCTTCCTCTTTTCTCTTTTTCTTCTTCTTCTGCTGCTGCTCCTCCTCCTAATTATTATTATCATTACTATCCTCCTCCTCCTTGTTGTTGTTCTTCTTTTTCTTGTTTTTCTTGTTTTTCTTCTTCTTGTTCTTGCCCATTTTCTTCTTATTATCATTATTACTATTATCCTCCTCCTCCTCCTTCTTCTTCTGGTAATATTAATCTACTTCTATAAGACACTGAATGCTGACGAAGAATTGAAGCAACAGAAATTTGATTCTGCAGAAAGATACTGAGAATCCCATCACAAGCAACGAAGAATTTTTAAGGAAGAGGGAAGCCGAAAAGAGAATTGGAATTCCTGGAGCACACAATGAGGAAAGAGAGCTTGGAGAATTTCACAAACGCGCGATATATCGATGGCTAAGATACAGAGAGGCAACGAAACGCCACCCGACGAGCTTATGTGACTGGATGGAAGAATGGGGCGTGGGAGAATAGGAAGTAGCTTTTTTTTTTAACGAGGTTGAGTAAAAGCAACGCCATTGTATTTGTAGTTCCTGCTTAGAAGGCATTGATCCTCAGTAGCTGGCTTGGTTCCTTCTAAACAGGAACTACCACTGTAATGTCCTGAAACTCAACAGCAGGTTATTCTGTTGTCGCCTATGTGCAGAACATCTCGAGACAAATGACTACATAACAACTAGGTTTGGCCGACTGGCACCAACAGAATACTTGTACCGTCATGATAGGGCTCCTCAGTACATACCATATATACTCGAGTAGAGTGTAAAATTTTAAGATCAGGTGTACTTAGAGTTTAATATACGATGTATCTTCTAACCTGATATTTGTTATTACTTAATCATTTACTTGGTCATAACAATATGTCAAAATAAAAAGAAAGAATAGTCAAAATTATAATCCAGAGTTCTTTAGCATTTATTTTCAAAAACAGTGCTCGATACACTGTAGAGCAAAATATTATAATTATTATTTAAAAATATGCGAAGCCAAATCTTCCCCATCTATAATAAAGCATCTAACTTCATCCATAGAAAAATGAATAAGTATAAATTCTGCTAATGAAAAAATATTCTATGAACACAGTAATTTTTATAATAAATCTTTAAAGAATAGTGGCTATAAATGCCCTGACATTAATTATATAAAAAAAATGATGATAAAAACTAGAGAAGAAATAGAAGTAGAAAAATCATCCCCTATTCAACAAAATGGTTAGTAGTAACTTAGGACATAATTTTATTGCGTTAATTGATAAACATTTTCCTAGAAATAATACACTTTTCAAAATTTTTAATAAAAATACCTTGAAATTAAGTTATGGTTGTATTGAATGTTTAGAAAAAAATATAAAAAAACATAATAATACAATTTTAAATAAATACTTAATCCTGACTCAAAGAAATAGTGATCCAGAAATAAGAATAAAGAAAAATTATGTAACTGTAGGAATCCTGAAAAATTGTCCATTGAATCATAAATGTCTTACAGAATCTATAGTTTACCAATGCACTATCTCATCTATTGAGAAACCTAATATTGAAAAAAATTATATTGGAAGCACTAAAAATGGGTTTAAATTAAGATGGGACCAACATCTGCCTTCCTTCAATAATATTATGTATCGCAACCAAACATCCCTATCCAAATATTTTTGGCATTTAAAAGAAACAATTAAAACACCCACAATAAAATGGAAAATAATAAAAAAAAAAGAACATGTAGACCTTTAAATGACCCACGTCTTTTGTGCCTACATGAAAAGTTATGTATTATTAAGTTTCTGAAAAATAAAGATCTATTAAATCAAAGAAATGAAATATCAGCTTTTTGTAGACATTGTATTATATTTTCTTTAAAATATAATCAATTAAAAAAATTGCATAATTATATATCTATTATTTGATCAAAAATAAGAAGGTTTTAAAATGCTTAATTAAATTCTAATAGTTTAATTTTACAATACCGTATATAGTTTATTAGTAAATATAATAAATATAGTATTTTAGATCTTTATAAGTAAAAATATAAATATAAAATACACGACTTAATCCAATTTGAAAGTCTCTTTAACAAAATCCCAATGTATTTTATAAAATAAGAAAATAAATAAAAAATAAATAAAAAATGACACATGTATTGTAGTTTATCTTAAAAACCTGACATTGATGACACGTTCTCATATAAGGAAGCTAGTATCAACAGACAGAAATTAAAAAGCCTAGTCTAACTTTTAACCGACACTTACTTTGCCAGCTTAAATTATACTTGTATCTCGATTCGTCAAATAAACCACACCCCCTTAAAAAATTTTGAATTCACATTTCACCACCAAATTAAACTATATAATGCTATTTAGTTTATAAAAAGAATAAATCATTCTTTCGAAAGTTATTCAGCATCGCTTGAAAATGAAATGAAATTTAAAAATTTCAGTTTAATTTTAAGATTTAGGTTTTGGTATCAAAACATGTAAATTTCTGTGTCGCGATGAATACATATTTTAAATAATAATCATAATATATATATATATATATATATATATATATATATATATATATATATATGAATTTATTGGAGAATAGATGATTTTGTTTTCGATATCGACTTTATATTAAAGTCAATCCGACTCTATCGAGACAAGTTTCAAAGACAAATGTATTGTAGACAACTTTCTTTTTTCATCCAATTTGTCTTATCTTCATAATTATTAAGAAAATTAAGTATTCCCAAGCGGTCACCCATTTATGTACAAACCAAGCGTGACGTTGCTTAACTTAGGTGATCGTACGGGGAACTGTGTTTCAACGTGATGTGGCCGTAAGCCCATTATGCCAGTTGTACATCTAGGCTTGCAGCACCTGGTATTCCCAAATGGTCACCCATTTAGTTACTAACCAGACTCGACATTGCTTAACTTCGGTGATCGAACGGGAACTGGTGTTTCAACGTGATGTGGCCGTAAACCCATTATGCCATCTGTACATCTAGGCTTACAGCACTTGGTATTCACAATTGATCACCCATTTAGGTACTAACCAGGCTTGACGTTGCTTAACGTCGGTGCTGTATTTCAACGTGATGTGGCCGTAAGCCTGTTTTAATAAGATCCCCCCCAAAATATAATATTTACACTGTATACATAACTGAAAATTGTTTCTCTTGCCATTATGATCCAAACCACGCTCATTTTATTATTCAGTGAATAAACTCGGATTATTATCTTCATCTTTGTTGTTTATACAAGAACAATTCAGCTGTTATAGACTCCGGCCTTCTACGACATTCTAATCTGCGTCAAGTAATTCACGAGACCCATATGGTCTTTATTTATTAACTATATGTTTAGCGTATATTGATGTCAGAACAGATAAGGTGGAATATTGAAGAGTTAAAAGTTACCGTGAGCAACAAAATACAGGAAGCTGTGAAGAGCCATGATCCTCTATATTCTCAAAGGACGTGAGGTGTTTATGTAGCCTATGTCAGAGTTTATCAAATTATCTGTCTAATCTCATTTCGACCAATAATTGCATACAAGCGTGAGGCGCCTGAATTTTGATCTGAAATATTCACTATATAATGTTCTACACCCTTGTGCAAATTAATTGAAACAACTGCTTTAGTTTACTTTCTTTCACCACACGAAAATTTTAACGCTGCGCGAACACACTAGTAAGCCTTACCAGTGAGCAAATCAAAATACTATAGACTGGCCCGGAAACTCTCCTGATTTAAATCCAATTGAAAATCTATGGTCAATCTGCAAGGAACGACTTCGTGGAATGGGCATATGAAGTACTAACATGTGCATTCATATTCACCCATCTCTAAAGGAAAGATTATTACTTTGTTTTTAATTTTCATTAAATACCTTTCAAATGGTATAAGCTCTCAACTTGATATCTATGGTGGTGACACAACCATTTATTCCTGTGTTGGCAGTATGTCCGATTAGTTCGATAAGATCAAATTGCCGGCTGATGTAAAAAAAAAACCCTTCAGTCCGTTGTTAACTGGGGCAAAGTTTGGCTTGTTTATTTTAACGCCTGTAAAACTAAACTTCTCACCATTAATCATCTGAGAGACCCCTTCTTTACCTTCCACTAGCATGGCTGATACTAACCTCCAGGAGACTAACTCGTTGTGCCTTCACGAGATAACATTCTCGGCTGACATGAACTGGAAAGACTATATTGAATCCATTGCTAGGATTTCTGCTAAGAAAGTTGGTTCCCTGTGTCGTGCTCGATGATTTTTCTCTCCAGAATGTATCGTATATATCTATAAGTCCAACAATTGTCCATGCTTAGAATATTGCTGCCACATATGGTCCAGTGCTCCTGCTATATATTTAGAGATCCTTCATAAAATTCAAAGAAGAATCTGCAATATTATTGGACCTGACCAAGCGCCTCGGCTTCAGTCACTTTGCCACTGCCGTAAGGTTGCCATTTCTATAAATATTTCCATGGCAACAGTTCGGATGCGCTCTTCGATTGGTACTTACACTTTAGGAATTTAAGTACAGTGCAAGACTAACGACGAGGTTTCATCAATTTACAGTCGAATTGGCTCGATGTAACCTTAAGATCTCAGCTAACAGTTTCTTTGCATCGCACTTCTTGATTGTGGAGCTCTTTTCCGTCTCCATGCTTTCCAGTCTATTTTAATCTTAAAAAATATAAATACGATGTCAATTGCTATCTATTATCTTTCTTACGCTTCTATTGTTCTCGCTCCTTAGTAACGTTTCTATTTCGTAATTCTTCCACACCCTGTGACCCCCTTGTGTCTTAGTGGCTTTACTGCCTTGCTTGGGGTGAATCCGATTAAAAAACAAGTATTTATTGTGCAAAATGAACCCCTTTTCTCATTATGCTATAGTAGACGATCTTTTTAATAAGCAGTTCGTTTGCAAGAAACTCTACTCATATTTAACCGCTCGCTATTGGGTAGAATGTTTAGAGTAGACTTGGATGGTGAACAGTGTAATAGAACGAAGCTCCATAATTCTAAACCATGGAGACAATCACGGGAAACCATGCCTCTGTCTTTTCCAAGAAGGATGCCATGGAGAGTCACGATTCCATACATCCTGAAGGATATGGCATTAAAATGAAAACAATTCAAAATATGACTAAATTATAAGCACCTCCATTACTGACATCAATGTGAGATAAGCAAATAAAAAAAGGCAAAATAACAAAAAGTAAAACAGAAAACTCAAAAGAAAATACTTATTAATTCCGTTATTTTATACTGTATTCAAGAATTCTATCAATTTTAGTAGTTTCGTTTTCTGAAATGACTTTCATATTATGTTTATTGGCTAATAAAAAATGTCAGCAGACATTTCAGTAATATGAGTACGAATTCTTGTGCAAATGTTGAGCAACCTGAGCATTGATCAAAATGTGAAATTGCATATAGTACAAAAAAAAATAAAATAAAATAAATAAAGAAAATAAAATAAAATAAAATAAAACAAGCATAAAAATTTTAGAAAAGGAAATAAAATTTTAAAATCAAGCATTTTCCCTAGTCTTTTGAATAGACGTTTATCCTCGTTCCTGTTTAGGGATTGGCTTTCTTCTAAAAATGATTCTATACTTCTAACATTTGTCTTTTGAAAGGAGAAGGTTTATCCCTTGTTGCCTGTTTAGATATTTTCCTTCTAAAGTTTTCAACTCTATCTTTAACGTTTCCTCCCCGGTCTTTTTGAACAGGAGTAGAGGTTTATCCCTTGTTCCCTGTTTAGAATTGGGTTTCCTTCCTTCTAAAGTTTACTCTATACTTCTAACGTTTCCTTATCTTTTTGAGGTTTATCCCTTGTTGCCTGTTTAGGATTGGGTTCCGCTTTCTAAAAGTTTCAACTCTATACTTCTAACGTCTCTCCCCGGTCTTTTTTATCCTTGTTCCTGTTTAGAATTGCTTTCTTCTAAAATCTCAACTCTTCTAACGTCTCCTCCTTATTTTTGAACAGGAGAGGTTTATCCTTGTTGCCCGTTTAATTGGGTTTCTTCCTTCTCCTCCTTCTAACGTCTCCTCCCCGGTCTTTTGAACAGAAGTAAAGGTTTATCCTGTTTAGAATTGCTTCCTTCTAAAGTCCCTTCTAACGTCTCCTCCTTTCTTTTTTTTGAACAGGAGTAGGATCCCTTGTTGCCTGTTTGGGTTGCTTCCTTCTAAAGTCTACTTCAACTCTATACTTCTAACGTCTCCTCCCCGGTCTTTTGAACAGAAGTTTATCCCTTTGTTCCTGTTTAGTTCCCTGTTTAGAATTTCTTCCTTCCTTCTAAAGTCTACTTCAACTCTATATTTTAACGTCCTCCCCTTTTTTGAACAGGGTAGAGGTTTATCCCTTGTTGCCTGTTTAGGATTGGGTTTTTCTTCAACTCTATACTTCTAACGTCTCCTCCCCGGTCTTTTGAACAGAAGTAAAGGTTTATCCTTGTTCCCTGTTTAGAATTGGTGCTTTCCTTCTAAAGTCTCTTCAACTCTATACTTCTAACGTCTCCTCCCTTATCTTTTGAACAGGAGTAGAGGTTTATCCCTTGTTGCCTGTTTAGGATTGGGTTTCACTTCCTTCTAAAGTCCTCAACTCTATAAACGTCTCCTCCCTATCTTTTGAACAGGAGTAGAGGTTTATCCCTTGTTCTGTTTAGAATGGGTTTTGCTTCCTTCTAAAGTCTCTTCTAACTCTATACTTCTAACGTCTCCTCCCCTTTTTGAACAGGAGTAGAGGTTTATCCCTTGTTCCCTGTTTAGAATTGGGTTTCGCTTCCTTCTAAAGTCTACTTCAACTCTATACTTTAACGTCTCCTCCCCGGTCTTTGAACAGAAGTAAAGGTTTATCCTTGTTCCCTGTTTAGAATTGGGTTTCCTTCCTTCTAAAGTCTACTTCAACTCTATATTTAACGTCTCCTCCCTTATCTTTTTGAACAGGAGTAGAGGTTTATCCTTGTTGCCTGTTTAGGATTGGGTTTCTGCTTCCTTCTAAAGTCTCACTTCAACTCTATACTTAACGTCTCCCTCCCCGGTCTTTTGAACTAAAGGTTTATCCCTTTGTTTTTTTTTTAGAACGTCTTCTAAAGTCTCCAACTCCTTCTAACGTCTCCTCCCTTATCTTTTGAACAGGAGTAGAGGTTTATCCCTTGTTGCCTGTTTAGGATTGGGTTTCCGCTTCCTTCTAAAGTCTACTTCAACTCTATACTTCTAACGTCTCCTCCCTTATCTTTTGAACAGGAGTAGAGGTTTATCCCTTGTTCCCTGTTTAGAATTGGGTTTTCGCTTCCTTCTAAAGTCTACTTCAACTCTATACTTCTAACGTCTCCTCCCCGGTCTTTTGAACAGGAGTAGAGGTTTATCCCTTGTTCCCTGTTTAGAATTGGGTTTTCGCTTCCTTCTAAAGTCTACTTCAACTCTATACTTCTAACGTCTCCTCCCCGGTCTTTTGAACAGAAGTAAAGGTTTATCCCTTGTTCCCTGTTTAGAATTGGGTTTTCGCTTCCTTCTAAAGTCTACTTCAACTTATATTTCTAACGTCTCCTCCTTATCTTTTGAACAGGAGTAGAGGTTTATCCCTTGTTGCCTGTTAAGGATTGGGTTTCCGCTTCCTTCTAAAGTCTTTCAACTTAACGTCTCCTCCCGGTTTTTGAACAGGAGTAGAGGTTTATCCCTTGTTCCCTGTTTAGAATTGGGTTTTCGCTTCCTTCTAAAGTCTACTTCAACTCTATACTTCTAACGTCTCCTCCCTTATCTTTTGAACAGGAGTAGAGGTTTATCCCTTGTTGCCTGTTTAGGATTGGGTTTCCGCTTCCTTCTAAAGTCTACTTCAACTCCTTTAACATCTCCCCGGTTTTTGAACAGGATAGAGGTTTATCCTTGTTCCCTGTTTAGAATTGGGTTTGCTTCCTTCTAAAGTCTACTTCAACTCTATACTTCTAACGTCTCCTAATATCTTTTGAACAGGAGTAGAGGTTTAAGGATTGGGTTTTCGCTTCCTTCTAAAGTCTACTTCAATCTATACTTCTAACGTCTCCTCCCCGGTCTTTTGAACAGGAGTAGAGGTTTATCCTTGTTCCCTGTTTAGAATTGGGTTTCGCTTCCTTCTAAAGTCTACTTCAATTCTAACGTCTCCTCCCTTATCTTTTGAACAAAGAGGTTTAAGGAAAAAGTCTACTTCAACTCTATACTTCTAACGTCTCCTCCCTTATCTTTTTGAACAGGAGTAGAGGTTTATCCTTGTTCCCTGTTTAGAATTGGGTTTTCGCTTCCTTCTAAAGTCTACTTCAACTCTATACTTCTAACGTCTCCTCCCCGGTCTTTGAACAGGAGTAGAGGTTTATCCCTTGTTCCCTGTTTAGAATTGGGTTTCCTTCCTTCTAAAGTCTACTTCAACTCTATACTTCTAACGTCTCCTCCCTTATCTTTTGAACAGGAGAAGGTTTATCCTTGTTGCCTGTTTAGGAGTTTCTTCCTTTCTAAAAGTCTACTTCAACTCTATACTTCTAACGTCTCTTCCCCGGTCTTTTGAACAGGAGTAGAGGTTTATCCCTTGTTCCCTGTTTAGAATTGGGTTTTCGCTTCCTTCTAAAGTCTACTTCAACTCTATACTTCTAACGTCTCCTCCCCGGTCTTTTGAACAGAAGTAAAGGTTTATCCCTTGTTCCCTTTTTTAGAATTTTTTTTCGCTTCCTTCTAAAGTCTACTTCAACTCTATTTAACGTCTCCTCCTTATCTTTTGAACAGGAGTAGAGGTTTATCCCTTGTTGCCTGTTTAGGATTGGGTTTCCGCTTCCTTCTAAAGTCCTTTCAACTCTATACTTCTAACGTCTCCTCCCGGTCTTTTTTGAACAGGAGTAGAGGTTTATCCCTTGTTCCCTGTTTAGAATTGGGTTCGCTTCCTTCTAAAGTCTACTTCAACTCTATATTTTCTAACGTCTCCTCCTTATCTTTTGAACAGGAGTAGAGGTTTATCCCTTGTTGCCTGTTTAGGATTGGGTTTCCGCTTCCTTCTAAAGTCTCTCAACTCTATCTTTAACGTCTCCTCCTTATCTTTTGAACAGGAGTAGAGGTTTATCCCTTGTTGCCTGTTTAGGATTGGGTTTCTGCTTCCTTCTAAAGTCGACTTCTATACTTCTAACGTCTCCTCCCTGTCTTTTGAACAGGAGTAGAGGTTTATCCCTTGTTCCATGTTTAGGATAAGTTCCGCTTCCTTCTAAAGTCTACTTCAACTCTATACTTCTAACGTCTACTCCTCTGTCTTTTGAACAAGAGTAGAAATTTATCCTTTGTTCCATGTTTAGGGTTGGGTTTCCGCTTCCTTCTAAATCAACTCTATACGTTAGACGTATAGAGTTTCAACTCTATACGTCTAACGTCTCCTCCCCGGTCTTTTGAACAGGAGTAAAGATTTATCCCTTGTTCCCTGTTTAGGATTGGATTTCCGCTTCCTTCTAAAATCTACTTCAACTCTATACTTCTAACATCTCTTCTCCTGTCTTTTGAAGTTTCCTTCCAAAGCCTTTTCCTAATGTAACCCTCTACCTTGAGTAGCAGTTGGGCCTTATACAGAGTGATGATCATTGTAAATAAAAAAAAAAAAAAAAAAAGAAAAATTCCCAAACGTAAAAATTGAATATTAATACCTGTGCAAATATGAAGCAACTCGAAACAAAATACCAATAATATTACTAGTATAAAATTAAATAAAGATTTACGTAATACAGCATTGAATGTAGTAGTCATGAAATCTACCAATTCTATTAGCTAAGTTACATTAAAATGTCTTTCTTTTCTCCATGGTGCAGCAGAAAGATGTCTCTCATTCTTCCGGAAACACCTCGCACATAATGGTGAAACACTTACATTGGTGTCTTCATCTCACAAATATCTTTCCATAATGGTGGAGGTATTCTGCTGTGCTCTGCAATTATTAAACTCAAGCATAAAAAATGACACAACTTGAGAACTTAATCCTGCATGAAAATGAAGCAACCCAAATACTATATTTATGTGGCTATAAGAGATTAAGGATCATGGCTCTCCACAGCCTCCTATCGTTTATAACTCTAAGCAAAAATTAAGCAACTTTGTTAAGATAGATTGTTTAAGTGGAAATATTATATTATATTATTAAAGAAAATTACCTATTTAAAATCAGGCTATTTTTCTCCGTGTGTTTCAGAAGTAATCCCATGACACCGTCTAAAATCTATCCTTTTCTCTCCGGGCATGGTGACATATTTAAAAGAAAAAACCTTTTCGTCTCCAGATATAGTTACATTGAAATGTCTTTTTTTTTTTTCTGTTTCTGAAATCAAAGCCTGAAAAATTTAAGCGACCATTAAAGAAACATTAGTACGCGGTTTTTTGTTTTTTTTTATGCAATAATGAGGCAATCCGAGAACGGATCTAAATTCTATGTTGCTTTCATATATATATATATATATATATATATATATATATATATCAAAACCAAAACTAAATATTATTTTATTAAACAATATTACCTATTTGATTTGAAAATATCATTTTTCTCTCTACATCTAAAAAAAAAAAAGAAGCAATTTCATGACACTGGCTAAAATCCGTTCTTTTTTTCCCAAGGCATGGTCGCATATTTTTAACATAAACCCTTTAATCGCTCGATGTAATTACATTGAAATGTCTTTCTTTTATATTTAATGAAAAACTTTTTTCAAAAAATATAAGCAGCTACATAGCAAGACCAGTCGCAAAATAAATAATAATAATTAATAAAAATTAACCCATATATGTGTCAGTTGATATTCTAAGCGTAGCCTAGATGTATCACATGGCCGAGAGTATGGGACTTCAGTGAGGATCGAACTCACGTTTCAGTCGGTAGTGATCTAGTGAAACAAGATTACACCCTGTCGAAGTGACCAAATAAAGGACTAAGCGTTGTTTAGATGTGGCACAAGGCCGAAAATATGAAGCACCCTTTTGAGGATCGAACTCACTACTCAGTCGCAATTGTTCTAGCGAGACAAGTTTGTTAACCATTACATCAGGTCGAAGTCCCCCAGCTCATATGTCGGCTAGAATACAAAGCTATTTAAAAAAAAAAAAATATTATGTATAAAGCTATATTTAGCTGTCCCCCCCCCCACGAGGGGTCACATGTGGCAAAATGCCGAGTTTTACGTGGTCACCCGAGCCCGTAGGCCCGGCCAAAAATATAGCCTTCGACCCGCCAAGGCGGGTTCGAGAGCTGTCATATCCTCCCCGAACGAAACCTTGCCCTTCGGCAAAGCTTCGTTCGGGTTCCTCCCTGCTAATGCAGAGAGTTAGACAGACGGCGGCTGCTGTAAGTTTAAGACAGCTATTATGTATAAAGCAAGACAACTAAACTGAACAAAGTACTAGTATCCTTTTCTTTGTGACCAAAGAAATCCACTTGTCTTGCAATATTCTGCCTAGCTTTTGAAATGTGGCTTTGGCCATTCCAATACGTCTACTGATCTCAGCTTCCTCGTTCAAAACACTTTCCTAGATATTAAATTTCCGCGCCTGCTTGATTTTAGTGTCCCCAACCTGTAAACCGCATTTCGGGTTCATCCTTTTACTGATGACCATGCATTCTCTCTTGTAGTTTTTACTTAGACCATTCTTCTCAATAATTTAAATAAGTTGCCAACCTTTGATGATTAACAACTGGAGAAGCTTGTAAATTCTACGTCAATTTAAGAAATTCTATTTACGTAATATTCTTCTCATGATCATAATTTTCAAAGTCATTGCTGACTGTTGATGACATATGTTTGCTTTGGTTTGTTTAACGGCATATCAACACCTTATTGGTCATTTAAAGCTGAAATTTAATTTTCTTTGGAATTTTGGTAATTATTTTTCAAAAATGTAATGCCAGTAATTTTTCTCTTCTTTCCCAGTAATCTGTTGTTGGTAATGTTTTAAATTTTGTAAATGTATTGGTGGTATTCTTACAACAAAAATGTATTTTTATAGATTCATAACGTTTTGAACTCATTTCACAGGTTCACTAATTGCCCATAGCTGGGACCCTATCATGTACTACCACTCTGAGCCATGGCGGACCTGAGAAAAACAGCAATTAAGAGGTGGCGCCACTCTCCTCAAAACCTCCGACTCAGAGTCTTTGCTGCCCGATGTAGTTCATCGTCTTAACCAGGAAAAGACATACACCTTTGTGCAAATTAATTGAAACAACCAGTTTAGTTTCCTTTCTTTCATCATACGGTCAGTTTTACAACCACTGGAGTGACAGGGTGTAATCGATTTCTATTTTTTCCTCAGATTAGGATATTTGCAGTGGTGTGCAGTAATATGAATCTATTTTCGGGGTGTATGATAAAATTTTTTGATCCTTGATAAATATTGTGTCACTCGTGACTGCATCAGATTTCCATCACACCTAGACACTATTGTGTTGACTGTCGATTAGTTGTCCTACAGCCAATGTCTGCGATGGACTTTACTCCAAGGAAGCATACGAAAATTGTAACGCTGCACGAATACACTGGCAAGCCTGTCCAGTGAGCAAATCAGAGTACTATCGACTGGCTCGGAAACTCTCCTAATTTAAATCCGTTTGGAAATCTATGGTCAACCTGCAAGGAACGACTTCGTGGAATGGACATACGAAGTACTAACATGTGCACTGGGTCAGGTTTCATTGAAAAAATACGCAAAAAAAATAAATAAATAAAAATAACGGAATTATTCATTTGTTTAATTTGTACAAGGGTATATATTTACTATCTCTGATCCACATAAGTTTTCATGCTATAATTCCCTCAATAGATAACTCAAGAGTCACTCATGTTACATCGTCAAACCCAGGCCGAGACGTATGTAAGTGAATGACAAAAAAGATTATTCATTCAATTGTGCTGTATGTTGTTGAATATATTTAAAACCAGAGTTGGGGATTTTCTTTAGTTTTTTGTCCAATTATTGAGGTTTCTAATATTTGGGCGTTTTCCTTTTAAACTTAATATTATACCGTGAAAATTTCACAGCTTTATGGTTTTCATTTTCAGATTAATTTGAATTCTTCAGTTAATGATTTAATAAGCTCATGGCGAGTTCTAAGACAATAAAATACCGGTATAATTTTTTTTTCCTTATCACATCGTTAATGATTGAAGAAGAATTGCAATGACAGAGTTCTACGACAATAAAATATCCATGGTTCTAGAAATTCCTATATCACATCGTTTTATATCTGAGCTTAACAACTTTAACAAAATATTGCAATGACAGTCATAAATATAAATAAAGTGGGTACAAATGAAAAGATTCGAATTTGGCTACTTGGTTCTACGACAATAAAATATCCATAGAAATTCCCATATCACATCGTTTTATATCTGAGCTTAACAACTTTAACAAAATATTACAATGACAGTCATAAATATAAATAAAGTAGGTACAAATGAAAACATTCGAATTTGGCTACTTGGTTCTACGACAATAAAATATCCATAGAAATTCCCATATCACATCGTTAAATATCTGAGCTTAACAATTATTCAAACTATTGTCCTCATCTTTGTTGCCATATTTATTACAACGTTTCGGTCGTTGTACGCTCCGGCCTTCTTCAGGTGATTGGAATGCCAAACTGAACCTTTATTTCGCTCACTGGGGTAGACTGTTCTAGTTCCACATCAAGGACACATGGGACATTGGATAAAGGCGTTGGTTAGATCCAGAGACAGAACCGAAAGAGTGTGAGTTCAATACCCGGTTAAGGCAGTGGAGAACTTTCAGAGAGAAACTTAACAGGAGGTAACTGATAACTGACATCCATTAGACATGGCACGTGGAACGAGAACAGTCTACCTCGGTGAGCGAAATAAAGGGTTAAGTTCGACATTCCAACCAACTGAAGAAGGCCTGAACGTACAACGGCCGAAACGTTGTAATAAAGATGGCGACAAAGATGAGGACAATAGTCCGAACAATGTAAATAATGTACATAATACCTCATCTCAGAAATATAGACAGATACTGAAATGGTAATCTTTATAACATCAACAAAATACAATACTCGCCAGCGGCGTGAAGTACGTAAACCACTGCTAGTGGTGAACTACTTAGACAGCGTATTACCCCCACTTACAACAGTGTCCAATGTATTTATGAGGATTGGGACATACACATTAGTGTTCATAGGTACGCTATATAAAACTATCTCAGTCTGTTCACATCTATCACGTTCTGTTTCTATCTATCTATTTATCTATATCAGTTTATTTCTATCTATCTATCTATCTATCTATCTATCTATCTATCTATCTATCTATCTATCATAACCTAGAAATGGTTGCTGAATGAGGAACGTATTTATGAGAATAGGGACATAACTATTAGTGTTCATAGGTAAGCTATATAACACTGTCTCAGTCTGAATATCTCGTTCTATGTATTTATCCATATCAGTTTGTTCATATCTATCTATCTATCTATCTATCTATCTATCTATCTATCTATCTATCTATCTATCATAACCTAGAAATGGTTACTGAATGAGGAATAATCAAAACGGAGGTTGAAAGTGAAATAGTAATCTTTATAAAATCAACAAAATACAATACTCGCCAGCGGCGTAAAGTAGGTAAACCACTGATGATATTCAGTCACCCCCCACGAGGGGTGTCATGTGGCACAAGGCCTTTTTAACGTGGGCATTCCCGAGCCATTAGGCTCGGCCGTAATATTCCATTTGAACCCGTATAAACGGGTTCTGGGCCGAGTTTTACCTCCCCGAAGGAGACTCCGCCCTTCGGCGTAGCCTCCTTCGGGTTCCTCCCGCCCGTAGGAAGAGAGTTTAACCGAACAGTCGCTCAGAAAGTGAACTACTGATAGTGGCGGACTACTTAGACAGCATATTACCCTCCTTAAAATAGTGTCCAACGTATTTATGAGGATTGGAATATATTCGTCAGTGTTCATAGTATATAACAAGTTCTACGCTATCAGTTTCTTCTATCGCACTTCTTGCTTGTGGAACTTTCTTCCGTCTTCGTGCGTCTCAGTCAAATTCTTCAAAAATTTAAATGCAATGTCACTAGTGATCTTCTGTCTTCATAATCATTGTTCTTTTATTTTCCTCCCTGCTTAATCGCCTATTTTTCTCATATTCTCTAATCACTTAATCCCTTCCATCTTAGTGGCTTTATTGCCTTGCTTGGGAGCGAAATGAAGTACTCATATATTTATATTAGGAACAGGACGTAGACAATTTGTTTGTATATTATTATCCGATATATTTCATGGCAGATTTAGGGTATGTCGTATAGGCCAAGGATTCGTAAATAGCAAATACTATACACAAAGGAATGTTGAAAAAAAAGAGAGAAAGTGTTTTTTAAATAGGCCACAGGGGTCTTGGATTTCAAAAAAATAAAATAAGCGTTGAATTTGTCATTGCACAAAGCAGGCTTTCTAGTATCAGGGGAATAATCAATGGAACATTTGGGGTCCTATTTTTTTTAATACTTTTTTTAGGTTACTTACGTATTTCAAATTTTGCTGTTGTAAGATGTTTTCTGCATTTTTCTGTTAAATATGTGGGTGTGTTACTGTGTTATGGCGGTGTCATTCGGTGGACTGAGAAGCAAAAATCCGGAAAAAGAAATTAAAACGAATGGTCGCGATATGTAAATTAATATTCTAATATTACCTTATAATTCTTTGTGTGGGAACAACCACCTTCATATACATACATACATACATACATACATATATATATATATATATATATATATATATATATATATATATATATATATATATATATATAAGAAACCATATTTTAAATCAGTTAATGCAAGAAATCATATTTTAAATACAGTTAATTCAAAATATTAATGCATTGTAAATTTGCATTGAGCATTGTTTAGTAAAAATAAAAATATCAATAAGAACACCGGATTATATATCTTAATGTTCTTTCTTTTATTTACACACACACACACACACACACACACACACAACACACACACACATATATATATATATATATATATATATATATATATATATATATATATATATATATATATATATGGTTAAATGGATAAATTGTCGTCTAAATGACGCAAAATGAAAATAACATTGACATCTCATTTTAACAGATATACTTACAAGAATTTACACAAAGATATCTTGAAATACTAAAGAATAAATTTTTTTTAGTAAAATCGCCATTGGCTTCAACCTCAGCTTCCAGACGACCTCGGAATCTCCTGCAACATTTATGGACGGTCTCCTTGTTTTAGTTGGTGAATGTTACTATAATCCTTGCCTTCAGTTCATCTTTGGTGTTAAAAGTAGTTTTGTTGGTTTCTCACTCAACTGCGCCCAACACTTAATAATCAAGAGGGTTGTAGCCTGGAGAGTTAGTTGGCCAAATTTAAGGGGTAATGTCGTCGGAGAAATTATCTGACAGCCATTACTTGGTTCTCCTGCTTGTGTAGCATGACATACGGTCTTCCAGCAGAACCCCTCTTGACTCAGGGCAGCAATACCTCCTCAATGTAGGCCTCCATGATGATTCTGAGGCCCTGTTGGAAGATGAATGGAGGCATAACTTTGCTATCACTAATGATCACTCCAAACACCTTCGTAATCACCATTAGACTTATCCATCTGTTTCCGAATCCTCCTAAATGTCGTCAGATGGACAACCAAACACTCTGAAATGTTCGTAGTGGAGCTTCCGGCGCGAATGCCAACTGATATTTAGCTACCCCCACACGAGGGTTACATGTGGCACAAGGCCGGGTTTAATGTGGGATCTCCGAGCCCGTAGGCTCGGCCAAAAATATTCCCTCTTTGAACCCGCATAAACGGGTTCAGGGGCACACCGAACGAGACTCTGCTCTCCGGCGGAGCCTCGTCCGGGTTCCTCTCCGCCCGAAGACAGAGAGTTAGACTGTTAGCCAAGTTATTCCTGGCGGTGTAAATTGTGTCATAGTGGCCTTTTTCGCACAGATGTTGCCCTACTGACCTTAATATTCTGTGCAGTCGGCAGAATCAAAAACGAACATCGCTTGAGTGATGTTAAAAACACCAGCGACTAAAATGAACAGCACATGTGATTCAAGGAGAAAATAATTAAATAATAAAGACGTTGGCATTCCACAATACATCGAACAAAAGGTTAGGAAGGAAATTGCCATCAATACTGGAAACAGCGAGTGAAATTAATGGACTTAAGAAACATATTTTCCTGAAAAATTATTATAAGAAAAAGATTTAATAAATTTCAACGGATAGCAGCATTGGCTATTCAGTCAATGAATACAGAATGTTGCCTTATAAGGAAACGGCTAATATTATCATTACCATTAGAGATGAGGAGAACAGTTACGACACTTTGATCCCAGTTCGATGGCTAATGAGTGAAGAAAAGCGTACCTCATTTAGCACTGGCTGCTCAGTCAATGAACGTAGAATGTTGCCTTATATGGAAACAGCTATTGCTATCATTACCATTAGAGATGAGGAGACCAGATACTACACTTTGATCCCAGTCTGATGGCCGGAGATAGAAGAAAAGTGTAATTCGAGTAGAACTGGCTGCTCGGCCAATGAATGTAGAATGTTGCCTTATAAGGGAACGGCTAATGTTAGCATTACCTTTAGAGCTGAGGAGACCAGATACGGCACTCTGATCCCAGTTCAATGGCCAGGGAGAGAAGAAAAGCGTACCTCGATTAGCATTGGCTATTGGGCCAATGAATCTAGAATGTTGGAGTCGACAAAATCAAAAACAATCAACATGCACGCGCAAAATTAAAAAATATGAAATGGCAACAACTTACCCATCGATTATTATATATATATATATATATATATATATATATATATATATATATATATACGGAATTCATAGATTTTATCTTAAATTCGATATTATTTCTTTTTACTCTAAACATCTAGTTAGTGGATACGCATATTTGGGTAGACGCCCCGTGTAAATTATGTCTACCGGCCTGCGCATTCGAAAGACTTAATAAAGAAAATGTGCTCGTCGAAAGTGTGCCCCGTTTACACACCATATCAGACATTGTTTTATCCAAACAAGGATGTACGCTTTCGAAAGACGATAAAGGGCACAAGTCTCCCGTATTCGCAGGCCGGTCGATGTATTCCAACTTATTAAAAGAAATAAACGTGCCTGTTACTCATAACGTTATCCACTAAAATAACGTTTATATATATATATATATATATATATATATATATATATATATATATAATATTACAGTTCAAAAATTTGAAACTAATATAAGTAATTTTTTTTAAATTGGCCCCAAAAATAATTACTTTGTACTTTAAATAAGAGAAAATTAATATACATGGTTAAAAAGTGAGACATGAGTTTTATTAGAAATTTTATCATGACAAAAAAGAAAAGCATTTTATGATTAAATTTTGCTCTCGTCAAAATATCCTCCTTTAGCCTTGATTAATGCAACATAAATTTCTTAAAGAATAAATTTGATAATTGATTCCATTCTTTTTCAGTGACTCTAAGAGCTGTTTTTCATCTTTTGGGAAGAAAGTTTTCACTCTTCTTTCAAGATCATCCCATGCTAAATTTGAAGGTGGCTTCAAATTTTTTAACTGTAGTATATATATATATATATATATATATATATATATATATATGTGTGTGTGTATGTGTGTGTGTGTGTGTGTGTGTGTGTGTGTGTGTGTGTGTAAACGGTGGTATTCGTTTGGAAAAACCACGGATGACTCGACTTCCAGTAGAACAAATGGGTACCCGAGGAAAAATGGCGAATAAAAATGAAAGAACCAAGAACATTAAACCAAGGCGAAAACAATCGTCCAGTGTTCAAGCTCCAAGTCCAAAGAAAAAAAACCAAAACGAGTAAAAACACAGCTACGTAAAGTGCTCAATACACTAAGTAGAACAAAACCTAAGATAATCCTAAGGACCCAGGCAAATCTACCTAGGTTTCACCTAAACGGATCCTCAGGGTAATGCAACCTGAAAAGGGAAATTCTGGAAAAGAATTCATAGCTAAAACCAAAAATAACCATGACCACGTGACAAAAAAAATAAAATAAAATAATTACGCCAAACAACGGTCGGGAGGCGGGAATATTTTTTCTTTTCAGTCAGCATCACCCTGACGATCCATTTATGTCAAACCTAGGTGGGTTTGCCTGGCTCCCTTAAGATATATATATATATATATATATATATATATATATATATATATATATATATATTATAATTTTTGTAGACTTTTTATATTTTTAAATAAAAGAATATTATTATTCATAGTTAAAAAAGTAAGACATTAGTTTTTATTAGAAATGTTATTATGACAAAAAAGAAAAGAAAGAATTTTATGATTAAATTTTGCTCTCGTCAAAATAGCCTCCTTTAGCCTCAATTACTGCAGCACAAATTTTTGGCATCCGTTGCAAATGTTTGTCAAAGTATCAGTTTGATTATTGATTCCATTCTTTTTTCAATGACTCTAAGAGATATTTTTCAATATTTTTTTTGTCACTATTCTGTCAAGTTTGTTCCATGCTAATTTTGTGGGTGGTTTCAAACTTTTGAAATGTAGCTACGGCACTTTTCCAATGATTTTTTTCTTGTTTTATGTATCAATCCCTCTACAACGTATGCGATTATGGCGCTCCACTACTTCCTCTCTTTTGTTTTTACTCTAAGTAACCTTTGACTCTTTACCTTACCATTTTGTCCTATTTTGCTATCTCTTCAAACAAATTCGTTGTTTTCCACTGCTTCTCATGTTGTTATTTTTGCCCTGTGTGTGTTAAATTCGCCAAGCCGCCTTTGTCTCATTATGTGCCTCATTATATTTCAATGTTTTCATTCTGATGGTAAGTATACGTTTCTTTTTTTCTTTCTTTTTTCCTGAAGACTTCTTCGATGCTTGTACATTTTTTTGCTAGCATTCGTTGGTATGACCACATCTCAGTTTCTTTGTGTCATCAAATCCAGCATAAAAAACACTTTTCTCTTATTTTTCGCTTGCATTTTTGTGTTTACCTATAAAAGAATCTCCGGGACCCTACAAATTATGATGACGTTTGTTTCACAATTCAAATGCATGTGAAACATGATTAACCAATGAAAATCAAACAATACAAAAGTAAAATTTACAGAATGTCTTTTTTTTTCTCCATATTCTATTCTCTGAGAAAGATTAATAAAAGTGAAACTTGTTAGATTGATAAACGTATCCTATTATTTATATTATCATTCTGTTGGATTCCGATCCATATTTGATCAATATTTGATCCCAACTCATCAAAACAGTGTATGATTGAACCCGATAATTGTCGAATGTTTGTGATAGAGTGCTTTCTTCGTTCTTGTAGCCATTTTCAAGATCCCAGCTTATGGAGGTAGATATGTAGGCTCATTTATATTCGGGTTCTTTTTAAAAGACCTTATCCTTGTTATCATCTATTATAACATGTGTTATAGAGGAAAACACACCTATTCTATAGTTAATAGACTCTCCCACCTATAATAAGTAGCAGTAGTAAGAGTGGGTCGGTCTGAGTTCAGTCTGAAGTCGGACGACCAGCTGATCGGTTGAACTCTCTGCTTCGGGCGGGAAGGAACCTGAACGAGGCTACGCCGAAGGGCGGATTCTCTTTCGGGGAGGTAAACCGACCCTGAACCCGTTTATACGGGTTCAAAGAGCATATTTTTGGCCGAGCCCACGGGCTCGGAGATCCCACGTTAAACCGGCCTTGTGCCACATGATGCCCTCGTGGGGGGGTGACTAAATACCGTCGCTCAGTGGGTCAGTCAGGCTGACCGGCTGATCGGTTGAACTCTCTGCCTTCAGGCGGGGAGGAACCCGACAGAGGCTACGCCCAAGGGTGGATTCTCTTTCGGGGAGGTAAACCGACCCTGAACCCATTTATACGGGTTCAATGGGCATATTTTTGGCCGAGCCCACGGGCTCCGAGATCCCACATTAAACCGGCCTTGTGCTACATGATGCCATCGTGGGAGGGGGTGACTAAATATAGTCGCTCAGTGGGTCGGTCAGTCAGTCGATGTCGGACGACCGTTAGTCGGATATTAAAGTATCAGCGACCACCACTAGATTTCTCTGCGTCATTACATATTATATCAAGTTCCTAACGTTTTGTACGTCGAACCTATTTTAGGACAGACTTAGTACAAATACAAGCCTCCTCTGTGAAACCACTCCATAACAACATGCAACAAACGAGAAATCTCTAATTGTATTAATGGTTGTTGGATTCTGTTGAACCGACAGTTTCAAACTTGCAGATTTAGCTTAGTGTCGGACTTTCGGATTTTATGGTTAAGGGCTTCTATTTGTTAGGAAAGAAAGTGCTGTCGTATTGGAAGTTTAAAAAGGAACAAATATTTCTTTAGTCTGAAATGATATATTTCCCCAAGATAATATTAATATTTATTGTCGATAATATAATCCCATCTACTGTGTAATTTCTAGTCGTAAAGTTATTCAGGTTTTGATGCAAAGAGACGCAATAACCCGATTTAAGTGTTGTAATGACCCGAAAAATAATAGGTGGAGCAAGGATAGGAGAGTAAGGAGGATGAAAGAAAACACTTTCCTTTCTAAATCCTGTGACAATAATCTGAAGAGATGATAGTCAGATGGAGCAAGATCAGAAGAGTAAGCAGGATCAATTCAATCCTTTTCTCTCTCTGACATGTTTCAATAATCTGAAAAGATGATATTCAAATCGAGCAAAGTTAGGAAAGTAAGGAAGGTGAGGCTAAACTTTTTTCCCTCTAAAATATATTACAATGATCTAAAAAGATGATAGTCAGATAGAGCAATGCCAGGAGTGTAAGGAGGATGAGGTCAAACTGCTTTTCATTTTAAAATATATTGCCATGACCTGAAAAAATGATAGTCAGACGGAGCACTGTTAGGAGATTGAGGAGGATGAGGCCAAACGCTTTCCCTTCTAAATCGTGTTGCAATGGTTTGGAAAGATTAGACCAGCTGTTGCAAGACCATGAGAGTAAGGAGGATGAGGCCAAACATTTTCCCTCTAAAAATGTTACAATGATCTGAAAAGATGATAGTCAAATGGAGCAAAGTCAGGAGGGTGAGGAGGATGTAGTCAAATTGTTTCTCCTCTAAAACATATTACAATGATCCAAAAAGATAATAGCCAAATAAAGCAAGGTCAGGAGAGTGAGGTGAATGAGGCAAAACTCTTTCCCTTCTAAACCATGTTGCAATGATCAGAAAAGATGATAACCAGATGGAGCAAGACCAGGAGAGTAAGGAGGATGTAGTCAAATTGTTTCCCCCTCTAAAACATGTTTTAATAATATGAAAAGATGATAGTCAGATGGAGCAAGACCAGGAGAGTAAGGAGCATATAGTCAAATTGTTTTCCCCTCTAAAACATGTTTTTATAATATGAAATGATGATAGTCAGATGGAGCAAGACCAGGAGAATAAGGAGGATGTAGTCAAATTGTTTCCCCCTCTAAAACATGTTTTAATAATATGAAAAGATGATAGTCAGATGGAGCAAGACCAGGAGGATGTAGTCAAATTGTTTCCCCCTCTAAAACATGTTTTAATAATATGAAAAGATGATAGTCAGATGGAGCAAGACCAGGAGAGTAAGGAGGGTGTAGTCAAATTGTTCCCCCCTCTAAAACATGTTTTAATAATATGAAAAGATGATAGTCAGGTGGAGCAAGGCCAGGTGCTGAGGAAAAAAACTCTTTCTCTTCCAAATCATATTTTGGTGCAATATTCTCCAATTGGTGACAATACTTCAACGTATTAAATGTTTCGTTTTGGGTTATCAGTTCATGATAAGCACCAACCGTCACAGCCCATCAAACACACAGTCCTTGTTTGTGGATGGATTTTCCTTTTCCAGTGGGTGTTAACAACTGTTGTTTTTGTTGGCTATGTTTATAGTAAAAGTAGATTTTCATTGCTGAAATGTACTTTTTTTTCTACTTTTAATCAACGGCGATAATTCTAACCAGGAAATATTCGATAGAAGTTCTAACCTTCAATGACGAGCAGATAGCAATTCCCAGATTGGGACCAGAAGTAATGATATGGTGAATGAGCCGCTGGAAAAGCTTAGGCACATTTTCAATATTTATGAAGGTGTTTTATTATAAAAATGTCACTTGTGTTAAACTATTCTGCTTATTCTAGTGATGTTTACATTTTTCTTAAGTACGGTTACCGGAGACACAGTATTAACAGGAATCCGTCTTCCAGACCCGAGGGAGATTTTCGGGATAAATAATTTCGCATTCCAAACTGACCGAGCTATCGTTGCCATTTCCGAACTCTTAAAGCTTTAGACGGGACAATTATTTTTTTCAACGCCATCAACTACTGGAATAGTTGATCATGTCCGTGACCAAATTTCGTCCTCTCGACAAAGTCTTCGCCTCAAGAACTGCTGGGGGAACTAGAGATATCTTGTGTACGGTTTGGAATCTATAATTTATGTGCTGTCGGGTATGAAGAACCTATCGGCTCAATGGTTGACAAAATATTTGAATAACGACCCACCAGAAATTATATCGAGTGAATACCAACAAATTGTCTCTGAAGAATTTTCAGCGATCTCGTGATAACGTTTTTTTAGGGTGGGGAGCAAACTATTGATGAAATATATTTAAACTAGTATGTTCCGGCTACTAAACAACTGTCCACGCAATAGTGACAATTGGTTTTATCCATGACCAAAGAAATCCAAGATCTCAAAAGGTCATTGTCACGGTTTGGGTGGTTAAGGTATTTTTTTTTTTACGATTGATTGTCTTTAAACAGATAATTCAGAACACCATGCTAACATTGAGAGAACAAAAAGCGCTATCCAATCCGGACAAAGCATCTTTGTCGTGTTCTGAGTTCCATAGACATCCTTGCTCTTTGCTTTTTTGAATTCATACAGTCTGATATCTGAATCTGACAGACAAGAACTGCAATGGTGTCATACCAAAACGGGAGATTATGTTGCTCGCAAGGGTGACATGGTGACATGAAGCGAATAATTTTAGTGTCATCTATCTATCTATCTATCTCTCTCTCTCTCTCTCTCTCTCTCATCTATCTATATATATATATATATATATATATACATATATATATATATATAAATATATATATATATAAATATATATATATATATAAATATATATATATATATAAATATATATGATATATCTAAATCTATCTATCTATATATATATATGATATATTTAAATCTATCTATCTATATATATATACATCTAATTTCAATCTATCTATCTATATATATGATATATCTAAATCAATCTATCTATATATATATATGATATATCTAAATCTATCTATCTATATATCTATCTATATATCTAAATCTATCTATCTATCTATCTATCTCTCTATATATATATATATATATATATATATATATATATATATATATATATATGACTATATATGTGCTCCCGGATATACGATTGAGCTCTCTAGGAAAGGGAGTTTAAAGAACAGTAGCTCCTACTGCTATTAAGCATTAATCTTCAAGTAAATTTAATTGAGTTCTCCGAGCCGCTGGCGTATTTTATATAGAGAAAAATGTTTAAATTCCCTTCCTTTCTGCCGTGAGATTATGGCCTAGAGGTAAGACATCTGACTGATGGGGGTTTCGACCCCGACTTGAAGCAATCGGACGTCTAGCCACACTGAGGAGCTGTGATACAACGAAACAGTCTGTCTGTGGAACTCTCAATCTCTCTCACTCTCTCTTTCCCTCTCTCTCTCCCTCTCTCTCTCTCTCTCTCTATATATATATATATATATATATATATATACAGATAAGATGAGAACGAATAGAGTACAATTCCAACGTTCGTAACATTTAAATAAAATCAGGGCTCAATACAAAGTACAAGAATATTCTTTATTTTTGGATATTACATCGAAAACAAAATCGCTACACAAACCTTATATCCACCCGATCTTTTCTTTTTTTCGTAAAAAGAGATTTATTTTGCTTTTAACTCTGGTTAAATAGTTCACTCGCCATGAATTTACAATTACCTGATGAGATGCGTTGTATGCGCGCATCGAAACACGACTGCAATTCTGTAACGATTCTGACATGCTTTCGATGTAATATGTAAAAATAAAGTATATATATATATAAGTGCATTGGGGGAAATTTAGATGATGATTAGTTGGAGGCCTAATACAAATCCTGTTTACATAGAGAAGGCTTTTAATGATAGAATATAAATGGCCTCCAACACTTTTAGGTGGTAATTTGAACGGGACTTGCTAAGAATGGTAAAAGAGTCCACACTAAAACTAGCAGCACAATTATGGCTATTTATTAGGTGTTCTGCGATGGAAGACCCATATGTACTTGTGAAAATGTCCAAGGTGTGTACTTAAGTTTTTTTCGATTTTCGCTGGAACGTGTTGTTTTATTCCAGCACGTTTTAGATCATATATATATATATATATATATATATATATATATATATATATATATATATATATATATATATATATTTGGATGAATTTTAAGTGGCCTTGGTTTTAATTTTTATTCATTTTTTTTTTAACTTTTTATAGGCACTACGTTGTATTCAGCACTTTTTAACTGCCAACTTTTTTTATAGTTGATATTTACCAATTACGATTGCGTTTCGTTATATATATATATATATATATATATATATATATATATATATATATATATATATATATATCTAAAACATGCTAATCAAAAGAGAAAGAAATTTAGTCAGAATGAAAATTGCCGCTATTGAATTTTATCAAAAAATCCACGACGTAGCCTCTTTCCAGTCTGACCTTTCCTGAAAGAAAGACTATTTTCCCAAGCCAACGTACCCGATCACAAATATATTGAAAAATCGAAAGAAAATATTTAAATCCATTACCTTCATGTTTTTGAAGATGTAAAGCACATACGTCTATCCCAAAGTATAACAATTTGATCACAATTTAAGAAATATTCATTTATCAAAAAATATATATTTATGAATATTCTCGCTTACGTTTGTCTTCCCAGACATTGAATTATGCCATTTTGAGACCCTCACATGTTTTGACTAACCTATCAACCACCTAATGAATTTTCATGAACGTTCTCAAATATAAAAGCCTCGATAAACCAATGGCATCCTTGCTTTTGTATATAAACACGTGCAAGAAAATAAATCCTATATTTGCCTTGATGAGAGTATGAAACGCGTCGGCTAAGAATAATTTTTTCTATTGTCTGTTTTTATTCATTTTGTTCCTTTACAGATACATTCTATCGGCAAATAATTTACACATGCACACGACAGAAGGGTGCTGGGAATTTTAGAACTATTTTTTCTATCTAGCTTAATTCATTTGGAGTCTTTTTCTTGTTCTTGCTATCACTTTTGGAAGTAGGCATTCTACAGCATCTGTCTATATTTCTGAGATGTGGTATTATGCGCACTATTTACATTATTCGGACTATTGTCCTCATCTTTGTCGCCATATTTATTACAACGTTTCGGCCTTTCAGTATCTGTCTATATTTCTGAGATGTATTATGTACACTATTTACATTATTCGGACTATTGTCCTCATCTTTGTCGCCATATTTATTACAATTTCGGCCTTTGAGTCTATATTTTCTGAGATGAGGTATTATGTACACTATTTACATTATTCGGACTATTGTCCTCATCTTTGTCGCCATATTTATTACAACATTTCGGCCTTTCAGTACCCTGTCTATATTTCTGAGATGAGGTATTATGTACACTATTTACATTCGGACTATTGTCCTCATCTTTGTCGCCATATTTATTACAACATTTCGGCCGTTCAGTATCTGTCTATATTTCTGAGATGAGGTATTATGTACACTATTTATTATTCAGACTATTGTCCTCATCTTTGTCGCCATATTTATTACAACGTTTCGGCCTTCAGTATCTGTCTATATTTCTGAGATGAGGTATTATGTACACTATTTACATTATTCGGACTATTGTCCTCATCTTTGTCGCCATATTTATTACAACGTTTCGGCCGAATAATGTAAATAATGTAGGCATTCTACACTGTGACATTAGAAGGTCTGCCAGGAATGGTGAAATGTTGCAAGAGCCATGGCGCAAATTTACTGTAGATTACCTTGCGGTTAAGGCCCTCTCTAGACTTTTACGTCGTAGTGAAAAAAAGAGAAAAATTACCAGCAATACATATTTATAGTAAAAACTAGCAGTAGAGCCCGGCGTTGCCCGGGGATATAACAGTAAGGGATAGATCAAGTATCAACCATCATAAAGACTGAAAAATAAAATTGACAAAGATTATTGTTTAAGGTTGACGGACACGCATGTCTTAATTAGTTTTTTTTTTTTTTTTTTACGAATTGGTCAAACACAAACTCAAACAAAAACATTGTTTTCAATCGTTATGAGTCTCCCAATTGAATAGAATAATTTTATAAGCAATTGTCTTGTAAATGGAATTTTTAAAGCATTCTGAATGTTAAAAAGAAAGAAAAAAGTGTGCAAGAGAATAAGAAACACTACCTGCCAAAAAAAAAAAAATAATGTGAAGTTTTGTTTTATCGGCTGAAAAATATAGGAAATCCGATGTGAGCTGTCCCCCTTCCATTTTCACGATGTCTCTTATTCGTGTTTTCAAATTGATTTTGTGCAAAAACAATTATATTTTTCCCATTTTTGGTGCTGTTAGAACCACCACAAGGTAAATTTATGTAGTCCTTTGAAGTTTTGTTGAAATCGGTTGAAAAATGTAGGAAATCCGATCCAATATATAAACGTTACACACACACACACACACACACACACACACACAATCTGCGTTTTATAAGATACGAGCAATTCATAATCATATTAAAATTGTCAACAATAAATGTATAGCTGGCCACTCATATTCGAGGAAATCCATCTACTAGGGCCGCAAGGCAAATCCTATTGCAGACGCTTGCTCAGACGGATTTGTGTTTACTCAACATTCACACGGCTCATCTGTGGTTTATAATGCAACTAGGCTGAGCATATCTTATTAACAGTTTACAGCACGTCCACGATGACATGTGACTTCGTGCTAGCACTGCTATAGACGGCGTCATAGGGTTACGTCTACCCAATTTCACTCACAAGGCTTGGGAAACTAACCCGTGGTATGGTTTTCAGGCACTTTCCAAACGTTCCGCACGCTGGGCGGGGGGCGACTCCTCCAGTCCTATAGAATCAGGAAGTCTCCTTCCTGACAAATCGACCATGGTGAGATTCGAACCCTTGTTTTATAGTCAGATTGCGAACGTTCTAACCATATAAAATTACCAACAGTTCATATTTATAGTAAAATTATCAACACTATACGTTTATATTACCACCTACGACTACTTGATCATTTCCATCAGCGCTGTCTCCATACCATCCTCAACATTCCTTGGAGTGACTTCGTCACCAAAGTCGAAGTCCTCGAACAGGCGGAAATCGCCAGCATTGAAGCCATGTTCCTGAAGTCACAACTACGCTGGGCACGGCACGTCTCCAGAATAGAGGACCATTGCCTGCTCAAGATAGCCCTGTACGGCCACTGTGACAGAGGAGCACCAAAGAAGCGTTTTAAGGACTCCCTCAAGAAGTCCCCCGGTACCTGCCACATTAACCGTCGCCAATGGTTGACACTTGCTACTGGCGCCTCACCGTCCACCAGGCGGTCTCCACCTTTGAGGACTCTCACAGAGCCCAACTGAAGGAGAAACGCCGCGAGAGGAAGGACCAAGAAGCCTCAGCATCTACACCAGACCAGACCAGACCAGACCAGACCAGACCAGACCTTTAATTGCAGTGTCACTGCAGCCGGACTTACCTGTCCCGCATCGGCCTAGTCGGTCATCAGCGTGCCTGCAGTCGACGTGGATAGACCATTTCGTTCGCGAAGACAGGCCAAGAGAGATAGATAGATAGATAGATAGATAGATAGATAGATAGATAGATGCGAACAGGGAAGACAGAAACAGTCTGACACAGATAGATAAATATATAGATAGATAGATCGATAGATAGATAAATAGATAGATAGATAGAGAAAGAAAGAGAGAGAGAGTATACGTTTATATTAAAATTACCGACAATACATTTTATCTGTAGTTGAAGGCATACAACAGGGTTTAAAATATGTACATTTGGACATTAAATAACCTATAGAAGTTGATATGCCGCTAAAGAAAAACCAACCAATCAACCAATAGCAGTAAAGCCTTGCGTCTTAGTGGCATTATCGCCTTGTTTAAGTGAAATGATTAAAAAGAAACTTGAAAGAAAGTGTTAAAAAACAACAACAAAGAAACCAGATGTCAAGGGTCAATTAAAGTTTATTGAGACATTTGGTGGGAGTCATGTTATAGATAGATATGCACGAGGGGAAATTATGAGAGGTCCGAGAAACAGTTAGATATATTTGAAACTAAAATAATAAAAAAAAAGACCGAACAAAGCTGTTTATTTATGTCTGCGGCCAAACATATCGCATTTTATAACACAACATCAGGGTTTATTTAAATCTTTTTACGATGTTTAATTTACTTTCATACTGTTTTCAATGAGACATTGTGTAGATGCGTCGAAAGCACAAGAAATCTCCGCATATGCCTGAACAGACATCGTTTCTCTCAAGAAAAACACAAGTGAACATTATATATATATATATATATATATATATATATATATATATATATATATATATCTCTGTGTGTTTTGTTCAATATGATAGGCAAGCAAAATTTAATGATTTCTCTAATATGCTTACATTTTTCCGGTTGGTGGAAGCTGGGGAGTGTTATAATTGTCCGTTGTGTCTGTTGCTACAAACCTTGTCGGCCACTATTTCATCCATTTTCAAGGGTTTCTTTTGTTGAGAGTTGTTAAGTTGTTTTCATGTTTGTCTGTTTAAGATCAAACCCATAGAAAATGGCTAATTTTCCTCCTTGTCTTCCAAGGATTAGTCTAACGCCAAAATTAATCGACTCAAATATGCGAAGTCTTTAATAATAATAATAATAACAATTATTATTATTATTATTATTATCACAGTGTAACCCGGATATAAGAGAGTTGTCGGGACCGGAGAAGAAGTCTCTTATATCCGGGTTTCTCTTATATCCGGGTTTGGTCTATTTTATATACATTAACACAGGCTCTAAATTGGGACCAGAGAAAATCTCTCTTATATCCGGGTTTCTCTTATATCTGGGTTACACTATATTATTATTATTATTATTATTATTATTATTGTAACCCGGATATAAGAGAGTTGTCGGGACCAGAGATGAAGTCTCTTATATCCGGGTTTCTCTTATATCCGGGTTTGGTCTATTTTATATACATTAACACAGGCTCTAAATTGGGACCAGAGAAAATCTCTCTTATATCCGGGTTTCTCTTATATCCGGGTTACACTATATTATTATTATTATTAATATTATTATTATCTATACACTACCAAATGGAAAAAGTCCGTCAATTATTTTAATACATTATATTTTTATACGTTATTTATATAGACACAAATATTTAAATAAATGTTCTGTTTATAATAAACGTATATTATTATAAAGAAAGCATTTACTTAAATATTTGTGTCTATATAAATAATGTATAACAATAAAAAAAATTGCCCATTTCGTAGTGTGTGACGTCATTTTTTACCCTTTGATTAGATTTGATCGCCCGAGGGAAATCATAGAAAATTGTAGTTTAAAAGCAATAAAATCGATCTTGCTAACCAAACACTTCCTCTGTAGCTAAACTGGTATAGCACGACAGGCTATATGCCGGTTCTGTGTAAGATACACTTTCGATACCTGTCGGAGGACAAATATTTTCTATGAAAATTTCTAGGACGTTCAGGCCGGTAAATGTTGTTAATACTGTTTATTATAAACAGAACATTTACTTAAATATTTGTGTCTATATAAATAACGTATGACAAAACAATTATCTACCATTATATATATAATAGTAGACAATGAGGTCAACACTGAGCCTTCACAGTCTGTTTCATACTTGAACGCAATCTGTTGACATCAATGTTCACTTTTATAGATAGAGAGGGAGAGAGATATATATTTTAAAGGTACCTCGAAAGATTCGATAAAAAAATGAGCATACATGTTTAAAAAAAACCCAGTAAACTTAATAAAAACAAAATTATATCATTATGATCTTTACGTTATTATTAAGAGGAAATAACAAAATATTTTTTCATTATTAAATTATGTTTTTGATCATTTTTATAATGTACGAAACTTTGTTTAAAAGTTTGTTTGTTCGTGCGTCAGCGATCCACCAAAGGGTATTATAACAAATTTTAGCGTCTTATATATTATGTATGTGTGTGTGTGTGTGTGTGTGTGTGTGTGTGTGTGTGTGTGGGTGTATATATATATATATATATATATATATATATATATATATATATATATATATATATGTGTGTGTGTGTGTGTGTGTGTGTGTGTCTGTATATATATATATATATATATATATATATATTATATATATGTTTTATATATGTGTTTGTGTGTGTATATATATATACATTATATATATGTCTTATATATATGTGTATATATATATATATATATATATATATATATATATATATCTTATATGTGCTGTGTGTGTGTGTATATATATATATATATATATATATATATATATATATATTTTTCACACACACACACACACACACATATATATATATATATATATATATATATATATATATATATTGGATTGATGTGAGTATGTGACCCTGGGTTTCATGCTATTTGCGATCGTCTCGTCAGACAAACTGATTAATTTTTAAATTTTGGGATTTATTTATGGTTTCATATATATAATATATAAATAATATGTATAAAAATTGCATATATATATATATATATTTTACATTAGTTAAAGATCAAATGCCGATCGGAATCCCATAGGATGTTAAAATTAAGAATAATATAAGAAACATGTATCAATCTAACATGTTTCACTTTTATTATAGTTTCGTCCCACTACTCGCTGAGCAGTATATATATATATATATATATATATATATATATATATATATATATATATATATATATATATATGTATGTGTGTGTGTGTGTGTGTGTGTGTGTAATAAAAATATATATAACACGTCTACTAGGGCGGTTAGCCAATTCCTTATTCAAACGCTCGCTCAGGCACACACACACACATATATATATATACACAAACACAAATTAAAGGCTACTTGAATACGCGACCTTAGTTTCAGCCACATGGCCCTGAGGTCAAAACCATGGTCGCGTATTTAACTCACCTCTTCATTTTTAAATTTAAAAGCTCTACATATTATTTTTACCTTTATTTTATTTTCCCACGTGTATTGAGCACTTTTTATACAATTGTTTCCTGGTCTAATTCAAATCTGACCATTAACTCTTATATATATATATTAAAGTCATTTTTATGTTTAACGTTCTTTTAAATAGATACAAGTATTTAAGTAAATGCTCTGTTTATAATAAACAGTATTAAATAACATTTACCGGCCTGAATGTCCGAGAAATTTTCATAGAAAATATTCGTCCTTTGACAGGATTCGAACCTGCATCCTATACGGAACCGTCATTTACGTTGACGTGCCTTAACCGACTCGGCCACAAAGGAGCGTTCTGTAGGCAAGGTCGAATTTACTGCTTATAGGAAAATTTCTCGGACATTCAGGCCGGCAAATGTTATTTAATACTGTTTATTATAAACAGAGCATTTACTTAAATACTTGTATCTATGAAAAAGAACGTTAAACATAAAAAAATGTCTTTAATAAATAAATTGTCGGACTTTGTTCTATATATATATATATATATATATATATATATATATATATATATATATATATATATATATATATACAGTGAAAGTGATTATGTGAAAGGGATCGTGGCAATTTATGTCAAATGCTCCATGCATGCGCACGATCACTGGATATGTACACGTGGCGTCATAACAAAGTGCTGTAATTGGTCCTGGACTTAATACACAGTGTGAAGCAGCCAACAAACAGCCTGTAACGACCGGAGAACCTAAGATCCGTTTTCAAAAGAAAGGTGAATGCTTTGTGCGGAAGACGCAAATAACTCGCAACATGACACTACTGAGTGGCGCCATTCATTGGAGGCTGGTTGTTGATCTTAGAACACCTCTGCAATTTCCGGTACACATCATTCAGACAGTCGCACGCTCTGACATTGTAGCATTGTTTGATTCAAAGAAGTGTGTCCTCCTAGTAGAATTAAAGGTACCACGGGAAGAGAACGGGGAGGAGACGCACGATCGAAAGAAAAAGACGCTAGAAATCACTGCAATCCGACTGCATAGAAAAGGATGGACATGTCATGTATTACCTATTGAGGCTGGGTGCCCTGGATTCCTTGGACGGTCAATCGTTTCCTTCATTTTGAAGGTGGGCATCACTAGCCGGAACTTAAAGCGTGCTTCACATCGTCTCCAGACCATAGCTCCACAGGCATCGAATTGGATCTGGTGAAGATTCCAAATAGATAAAGTTAATTAATCCATGCGCGCAACACAATGCAACTTCCGACGTGAAATACATTTGTTTCCCTTCTATTCTGCGTCATTAATAACGGTTGCTACGAGCGCTTTGTCTATTTTAACACAACGTTGAAAATTTCAGTTGTAGTTGTAAAAAGAAATCGCAAGAGACTAACATGTATACAAAAACAATACCCTGTCCGGTGGCAAAAGCTGCTGGTGGCGCCAGGGGTGGCGGTACCGCCTTAGCCACCGAAACAGTGTTGCCTCCACTGGTGGACGGTTGTCGAGAGCAGAGTATCGCACATGCTTTCACACGTTGTATTTAGAGAATAGTGAGAGGATAGCAGCTCAGATTGAGTAATAGTAGAGCCGAGTTCGAATTCCAGTCGAATCCATTGAATTTACTAACGTGCTAATACCCTTGAGAAAGGTATTAACCCTCTTCTTCTCCCTCCAGCTATGGGTAAATAGCAGGACAGACTAGGTTCTATAGCTTTGGAAGGCAACTGTTCTAGGAGAAGGACAACTCTGAATTAAAAAAAAAACAAAAAAAAAACTTGGGGACCTTGTGGCACGTAGTGCACCAGGTCTCTTTATTCGGCATTTAAAGTGTGGTTGGTTCTGCACAAAGGCTTCAACATTTTAATCAAATAATATGTACTCTTATCTGGGCTGTCGGTTTCTACGAACTGAGCTGCTTCACCTTCATACGTCGAATACGACGGGAGAGTCCACCATATATATATATATATATATATATATATATATATATATATATATATATATATATGTATATATATAAGTAAAAAAAATCGGTTAAAAAGATTCTGTACAAAACTTATTCTTTAGACTAAAACGATCATTGGAAAAAAGGCACCTGATATTTAATATCACGATATTTATTTATAATATAAGAATTTTTACAAAGAAAAATTAAAACTTTCTTACTTACAACTGGATTTTCAGTGTTTTTGTCTTAGAAAAATAATTTGTCGTTTTCCTTTTTTCAAAAAAACATTTTACTTTAACCAGTTGCGCTTAACTTTTCAAAAAGTTTTTAACTGCTTCTCTCTCCACGTGTTGATGCTTATGTTTTGTAACAATGAAAAAATTAAAATCAATCATTTTAGTATATATATATATATATATATATATATATATATATATATATATATATATATATATGGTAATCCGTTGGTATAATCCAGGTGAGTCCTATTAACACAACATAGAATTTGAAATATGTTAAAACTCACAAAAGAGAGTTCTATGTTTATTCATAATAGACAGAGCAAATTTACTTTACAACTGGAATTGCGATACCTTTCGTAAATGACCATTTTCAGCTACGAATTTTAATTTTAAAATTCGCAGAATCTTTCAAACTGTTTCTGGTATCGGCTTATAGTGTACTCTCCACTACAAGCCGATACCAGAAATAGTTTTGAAAATTCCTGCGAATTTTAAAATTAAAATTTGTAAGTGAAAAATGGTCATTTACAAAAGGCATCGTTATTCAATTTTAAAGTATATATATATATATATTAAATATATATATATATATATATATATATATGAGATGATTGCTATTTTATATATCAAGAACAATGACACTATAAAGGACGTAACGAGTCATAAGAAAATTTTTACACTTGTTATATATATATACTTCCACTGTATATATATATATATATATATATATATATATGTGTGTGTGTGTGTGTCTGTGTGTGTGTGTGTGTATGTGCAAAGCTGTGCATGTTGGTACGGAACGAACGGAATAAGATACTTTCATTTAAATACTCTTCATTGTCTATTATATATATATATATATATATATATATATATATATATATATATATATATATATATATATATATATATATATAAACTTGTAACTCTTATCTATAAAATTGTTGTAAAACACACTTCCCTTTCTTCAGTGATAATTTCTTGTAAAGCTGTCTGCAATTACCAGTATAAAAAATGTAGCCATATTTCAACATACTGGCCCGGCTAACGAACTTAGATATGCGATGCTTTGTCCATTCATTGGCGCCAGGGGAGAGCGACGGCCGATCCCATTAAACAGGGAATTAAATGATAAAGATATTGGCCATCGACTGAATTGGACATGTTTATGACTTTGCAAATCTTGGCCATTAGAAAAAAACCCAGTATATTTTGATATGGATTAAAAATCTTGAGATATCAAAGAGCAGGTAACTGTACGTATCCAAGTGGGACCACGTAACCCACTACTACCTGCCGTATAATGGGGTCATCAGCGTCTAAACCAACAGGATTGCAAACAGGACCTGTCATAAGAGCGACTGGGTCTTCTTGTAGCAACAACAGCCATCTAGAACAATGAGGTACACTTTGCGTCATCGCTATGCATACAACCAATGTAGTGATCGCAAGGTGTTGCAAGGTGGACGGCTTCCTAGTCAGAAGTTTACCACCGGGGCGTGAGGGTTACCCTGATGGAATCAACGGTCACGGTTCCCTGAAGAAGTCGGACCTTAGTGTTGACATGGAGAGGAATGGGCTCCGACATGATTAATTGCTTTGCAGAGACTTGTAATTGTGGAGAGTATCGAGTCGGGAACTTTGACCAAATATTCTTTTTACTATTTTACAAGGTTTCTCTCAAGACATTTTCATCGATTTTGTTGTCTTCTTCTCAAAGTTTGAGCCGAAGCATCATCCAGTCTTCCATATGACGAAATTCTGATCCTTTTACGGTTTGGACAATTTTTGCCGTTACACCCAGGATATGCAGCTTCCAGGGTTGTCCATTAGGGGAGTTTGATTTTTGACTTCGTCTGATGAGAAAAGTACTGACGCTAAAACTTAGATGCATAGCTTTCATATATCTTTGAGCATTAAGTTTTAAGGATCGTCTGAAAAACATGTAGAGAAATACCTAATTTCCGCAGGTTTTTGCTTACAAATTAGCTCATAACTAGCAGCATGACCCGGCGTTGCCCGTGCTTGATTCAAAAATCGTACGACTCATACAGCAATCGCTATCACTTGACTTAAAATATTTTTGCCCTTAATTGCCTTTAAAGGAGTGCCCTTTGCCGTGCTGATGTTGCTACATGCCTTACTTCTTGCCTATCTCACACTGCGAATTTTTTCTAAACTCTATACTAAACATTAAATCTGTTACGAAAAAAGAACTAAACAAAATGAACACAAAACGATCAGCTTTAAAAAAGGACTCGTAACTGGAAAAACCGAATAAAAAAATGTTAACAAGAAATACTTTTTCACATTCAACCCAGTTCTGCGGAATCAGAATCAACGTTGAGCAGTTTAAGAAGGGAAGAAAGGAAGAAAGGGGGTTGTTAATTAACGCTTAAATCTCTTCACTATGAATTGAGCACTATGGTAGCCGGGAATGCTTATATATCGTATATGATGTGTTAAAAATTCCTTTTCTCCGTTGCGCGCGCTGGTAGCCTAAGGGTGAGCGAGTGAGATTGATATGAAATCGGTCGGGTTTCGATCTCCAACATGAAGCAATCGATTGTCTAGCTTAGAAAGGTCGAAACATTCTGTGGATGAACATATGTATATATATATATATATATATATATATATTTCAATAAAGGTGCAATTAATTTACAAATTCATGAATTATTCATACAAATACAAAGGTTAATGATTTAATTGGCGAGAAATCCTTCGTCGCGAACAATTCAAATAATATACAAAAACCCCGAACCTGTTTATGCATGAATCCTTGTTTTATAAATTTCAGTTGCATAAGTTTTTGTATATTATTTGAATTGTTCGCGATGATGGATTTCTCGCCAATTAAATCATTAACCTTTGTATTTGTTTTTGTATGAATAATTCATGAATATATATATATATATATATATATATATATATATATATATATATATATATGTATGTATGTACATACATACACACGTGTGTGTGTGTGTATAGGGGCTGCAGACGTAGGGATACAGTACGTATTGTACCAGTATTTGTCTAATCAATACCATACGTTTTGTTTTCAATTAGAGTATACCTACTTTTGCACACACACATACATACATACATACATACATACACACACAAACACACACACACACACACACACACACATATATATATATATATATATAGATTCTTGGCTTGGTTTCGCGAACGAAGATTTATGACTGCTGATGGCCGATTAGGCTGATGCAGGACATGCAAGTTCGACTGCAGTTAAAGGCCTGGTCAAGTCTGATATATATATATATATATATATATATATATATATATATATATATATATATATATATTAAACGTCATTTTTTGTGGATGCTGTATTTGAGTAGGCGCTTCGTATATTATAACCTGTATTTATTTCCTCTACGGGTCTGCCAACTCGAGAACACAAAGAAAATATGCTCGCCGCCATAGCGATCAGGATTCGAAACCGTGTCCCGTCTCCGGCCTTGGCAGGATAAACGACTTTCCGCTTTTATAATCCAGTCCGTCTTCCGATTTCGAGGCGCTCCTATCGACGGACTCAGATCGTAAAAACGACGGCGCTCAAAATATCTCAAGCAAAAATACTGATCCGATTTCCTTGTACGGGCAAGTTTCGCTTTCACACGGGTTCTTGTGATTCTACGCATGATTTTCGGACGAAATTCAAGAAACCACGCCTCGAGCAAAGCAAAGCGCGCACACACACACACACACACACACACACACACGTAAATCAAAACGCACGCACATATACATACACTTATCTTCAGTATTATTCGCAAGCATACACATCCTCACCCTCACGCCTATATACTATGAACACGTACATTGAATAAATTGTTGACATATTTTATGTGTCGTGACGATTCAGAACGTAAGTGAACATTGCTCTCCACAACTTCCTGTCATTCATAACTCTTAATAAATTCTGTCTTATTTACATTATTAACATTGTTCGGACTGTTTTTCGTCGGCTTTATAGTCATATCGTTCACGACGTTTCGGACGTTGTACGCTCCGGCTTTCTTCAGGTGATTGGAATTAATGTAAATAATTACAATACCTCATCTCAAATATAGACAGACATTGAAGGATCGGTACGGAATTGATATACCGAAAATATGGAGATAATTAGAAAAGTTAATGCAATATAGACAAATTTGGTGCTTATTTCTCCTAAACCCTGATCAGCCATCTATATACCAAAAGTTCAGCAAGTATATTATGCCTTGTTTGCCTCTGTCCCTTATGGCCAAAATTAGTCCTGTGGTCCCCCAACTGCATCTTGGTGGCTTTATCGCCTTCATTGAGGTAAGATGATGAAAAGAAAGTCTGTCCATCTTCGTAATAACAAACATTAGCTCTCGCTGAATAATATTTTTTCCTTGGACATGTTTGGTAACTATTTTGTTCAATTTGAATTTTTTTTTCTTTAAAAAAAAAATATAAAAATATCGTTAAGTGAAATCCTGCAAAAACAAAGAAATTCTTTCATAAAGAATTTTTCTTTTTCATGAAAAACAATCTTTTGCGGGAAAATTTTCGAATGAAAATTGCCACCACAAGTTCAGCATCATAAAACCTGCTGTATGTCTAGAGATTCTTTATAAAATCCAACCGTTCTGGGTATGACGATGGACTAAATCCGACACCTTTCTGGGTAAGACGTTAAACTACATCCGCCTCCTGGGTAAGACGTTAAACTACATCCGCCTCCTGGGTAAAAAGTTAAACTACATCCGCCTCCTGGGTAAGACGTTAAACTACATACGCGTCCTGGGTAAGACGATAAACTACATCCGTGTCCTGGGTAAGACGTTAAACTACACCCGCGTCCTGAGTAAGACGATAAACTACATCCGTGTCCTGGGTAAGACGATAAACTACATACGCGTCCTGGGTAAGACGATAAACTACATCCGTGTCCTGGGTAAGACGTTAAACTACATCCGTGTCCTGGGTAAGATGATAAACTACATCCGTGTCCTGGGTAAGACGTTAAACTACATCCGCGTCCTGGGTAAGACGATAAACTACATCCAGCAGCAAGGCTTCTGATCAGGAGGTTTTGAGGAGCGTGGTACCACCTCTTAATTGCTGGTATTCCCAGGTCAACCCTGACCCGGTGTGGTAGCACCTGTTAGGGTCTCAGCTATGGGAAAATAGTTAACTATTACCAGCAATACATTTTTGAAAAAAATTATTACTACCAATACAATTTTGAAGGGAAAATGTTACCAGAAACAGATTTTTGACAAAACAATATATATTACCAGCAATAAAAAAAATTGTCGGTATTAAATAACCCATTGAGGTTGAGATGCCGTAAAACAAAATAAACCAAACCAAACCAAAATCCGACGTTAAGGCCTTTGATTAGAATGTTTTTAGGAGTGTGGAACCACCTTTTAATTCCTGGTGTTCCCAGGTCCAACCTGACCTGAGGTGGTAGCACCTATCAGTGTTGCGGCTATGTGGAAATATCTAACACCACAAAAGGGGGCACAATACATTTTTGGAAAAAAAATTATTACCAGCAATAAAAATCTTGTCAGCATTATATAATCCATTGAAACTGATATGTCGTAAAACAAGCCAAACCAAACCAAACCAAACTATACATCTACAAAAGAAATTACTAGCTATACATTTTTGAAAAAAAAAAATATTGCCAGCAATAAAAATCTTGTCAGCATTAAATAACCCATTGAGGTTGATACATCGTAAAACAAACCAAACCAATCTATACATTTCTGAAAAAAAAATTACCAGCAATATATTTTTGAAAAAAAAAAAAATTACCAGCAATAAAAATCTTGTCGACAATATATACCCATAGAGGTTGATATGCCGTAAAAAACAAAACAAACCAAATCAACCCAGACCAAACTATAAAATCCAAAGAAGAATCAGCAATATTATTGGTCCTGACCTGGCTTCTCGGCTTCAGTAATTTTCCCACCGTCATAAAGTTGCTTCCCTTTGCCTTTTCTATAAATATTTTCATGGTAATTATTCGGATGAGTTCTTCGCTATGGTATTTGGTGTTTTATCCCCCCACCACTTCACAGACAATGAAATGTACATATGTGGACTAGTTGGGACTTACACAGAAACAATAAGGTATTATGATGGATGTAGTAAGAAAAGTAAGTAAGAATGTGTTGTTTTCGTGTAAGAAGTATTGTGGCGTGTTTGGGTCAGTGTATGTGGCTAGCTAAGTTTAACGTTAAGATAGAACAAGACCGGCCTTTTCTCTATTCCTCATTTTTGGCCTTGTGCCACATTTCTGTACATAGCAAAATAAATATCGCTCTTCTTGATATTCACCACTTTAACCATTAAATAGAGCATACCTTAAAACTATATTTTATTAAATATATATATATATATATATATATATATATATATATATATATAGAGAGAGAGAGAGAGAGAGAGAGAGAGATAGATAGATAGATAGATAGATAGATAGATAGATATAATATCTTGACCGTGTTTTGAAAAAAAAATGAAAACATTTTATAAAATATACATACAACAAACTATTTCTTATTTTAACAGTTAAAATCTAATCCTTGAAAATGGCTAAATGTATAGCCGAAAGCGCTCGGATAAAAAGAACATTCGGACAGTTTTTTATATAATTTATCATCCGAAAAGAAATAAATTATTAGATCGCATGAGAAATTGTATAAACAACTAAATAAAAGCACCTTGTCTGTCGTTTTCAATGAAATGTGCATGTAAGAAGGATTGCTGCCTAAATACAGAAATATATATATATATATATATATATATAATATATATATATATATATATATATATATATAGTGAATATTGAACATTAAAACTTAGAGGCGACAGTCTGTTTCATGCTAGACGCAAATGTCAGGCCACGAGTTCTGTTTATTTTTCTCGGCTATTTATATATACGTGTCAGTGGTGCATTTTGTGTAGTCTATTTTGGCGGTTATTTTGCCGGAAGTCGTTTATTTGTTTATTTTTTGGGGGGGGGGGGGTAAATTATTTTGCTTGTCTTTATTTGTATTTTTTTTATAAATAAAAAATTCAACAGCACTCGTGGTCTGACGATTGCGTCTAGCATGAAACAGCCTGTCGCCTCTAAGTGATGACTTCAATGCTCACTTTTATATTTAAACACGTTCTATCTCTGATATTGAGCACTTTATCCCATAAACATCTCACACCTTAAAACTATATATATATATATATATATATATATATATATATATATATATATATGCGAGTTTCATTGAAGATGATTGCTTTTACAAGGTACTTCGATTAAGATTTTATTTAATTTTCTTCTGTTCATATAAGGCAGTGGATCTCAACCTTTTTTTACCCATGGACCCCTTTCCCTTCTTTTTATCTTGGTGGACCCCTTCATAGCTATTGGACATAAGAACAATTTTCTATTCTTCACTAATATAAATTTTAAGGTTTTAATTATCAAAGAAATAGTATACGATTAAGCTTTTATTTTTAAATGAAAACTAATTTAATACAAATAAAATATTCTACTATAATTATAATAATAATTATTATTACTATTTTAATTAACACAACAATTGAGTTTTGCCTGTGGACCCCCGGAAATATTACATGGACCCCTAGGGTCCATGTAGACCCCGGTTGAGAACCACTGATATAAGGGTTTACTTTTCTGGGCACAGAATGTGTAAAAATTGTTCAAATGGTCTCTATATCCAAGCGTTTCAGTTTATAATTTTCCGTTTTAACTAAATGTATGGATTTTTATGTATGTATCCATACTTATAAGAATTTTCCAAACACGGTCAGCATACTGTGGCCGTGTTCATCGTTGATGTTCTTAATTCTTAACTTTTATTTTATTATTAGAGTTTCTATTATTTTTAGTCGTTTCTTTACATATGGATAAGGTTATTATCATTGTATTTTCTTCAAGTATGTGTCGGATGAAGTTTGGTAGATTTATGTACGCTTTTAAATGAATCTTAACTGAGCGATCCGATTGATCTTAATCACAGTACCTTGTCAGTCGTATTGAATGAAACTTGTATAAATGAGGGATTGATATATATATATATATATATATATATATATATATATATATATGTGTGTGTGTGTGTGTGTGTGTGTGTGTGTGTGTGTGTGTGTGTGTGTGTGTGTGTATAACTCATATTTATCTGAATCTCACTCTTTAAAACCGTTATTAAACTTCTCTCTTTAATTCTTTTTTCCTCAACCTCACTTTAGTCCCTTTACTGTTCTTCCTCTTTCTTTATACCTCTCTCTAGATCTTTCATATATTTCCCTCTCACCTTTGTTTCTCACGCTTACATATAAACTTTCACTGAAATTTGGGCATTTAAACTCGGCGATATATTTTCTGTTTTCTTTTTTGTATGTCTAATGAATTGGATCGGGATTACGATTCCAATGTAATAAATTATAACCATGAAATATTAGTGTTTGAGCTTTTTATATTATATTCTTGCTCTGTCATGTACATAGAGCTCTACTTGGGTTTAATACGCTTGAAAAATATATATATATATATATATATATATATATATATATATATATATATATGAAGAAAAATATATACGGAAAAAACAAACAAAAATCCTTATATACAATTATGCTGTTTTAATGTTAATATGTCAACGTCGGACGTTTCGGTCTAATAAACCATCTTCAGGACATATTCAGAAATTATAACATTATCAATACAACATGACAATGGCGATGTACATAAGAAAAAGACTTATCCAAACAGAATAACTGAAAATATATATATATATATATATATATATATATATATTGACCATTAAATATTATCAATATATATATATATATATATATATATAACGCGTATAAATGAAGTTAACATTATTCAGAAAGAGGGTTACGCAAAAGCGTCTCTCTTTTTTAAAATTTTTGAATTTAATGTAACTACGACAACAAAAACATTTCGCTTTAATTGTTTGCCTTGATAAAGTCGGAAGACGAAACGCGTCGGCAGAAAGTATGATTTTTTTCCTTTTGTTATATTTATTATATATATATATATATATATATATATATACCGTCATCCACAAACAGACTGTTTCGCTGTTTCACAGCTCATCAGTGTGGCTAGACATCCGGTTGCCTCAAGCTAGGGTCGAAACCCGACTGAACTGGTGTCAGTCGGAGTTTATATATGTCCAGGTAAATAAGAAGAAATGCAGTATAACTCCACTGTAGGTAACACTGAATTTAAAAGAGGACACAATATAGAGAGAGTTATATATTATATATATATATATATATATATATATATATATATATATATATATATATATATATATATATATATATATATATATATATATATTATTAGGGTGTTTGTCTTCTTTGGGGATAGCCTATCAAACGTGACAGGCATCTAGTCTGAAATAATCAACAAAGGCCGTGAGAAAACCAGTTTCAATCTTTTATCATTTGTTCGTGTTTTCCCCTAAAACAGTTTGACTCAACGGGTAATTGTCAGTTGATGCTGACCCGAGAGCAGAACTTTAGATAAAGAACTCTCGAGGGCTGAGATGCTGAATTAACCCCCCCCGCGCCAGCACGCCCCCATCCCCCGCCTACCAGAATATTTTAGCTTAAATTTAATTCCGCCCGAAAGGATTGCCAATAGGAAAACAATATATTTGATGGCGATTATAGACTGGCAGGGGAAATCTTCTGGTTGCGGGAAGAAGAAAAAAAAATGATAAAATAAAAACCTTTTAGATAGCTTAAAAGTCTGGTTTGTTAATTATTATTGGAAATGTCGGATTCTCCCTGGGCTCGAACTCCGTATTCTGTACACCAACGGGAGGTGAGTAAAATGTTTTAAATCACGAGGCAGGCCGCGGTGTATGTTACTTTACGTTAGAATCTGACGTAGCGAGAGTATCCCGGGTCACCTAGAAAGAATAGATTTCAAGCAAATTGTCTGTGATCGCTTTACAGTAGATGACTTTATATATTTCAAATATGTATTCAACCTCTCATTTAAAAAAAATAAATAATAAATAAAATAGAGGACTCTGGGAATTTTTGTACAAACCTAACCCCGCACATGCGCATACATACACGGTATATTTAGTAGGTTCAAGTTTTTTATGTTTGAGTCACCGGTCGTCGATGTTTGTTTATGAAATCTCTTTATGTCCAACCGGTCTATCCCATCTAAAATCTATCTCTCTCTCTATCATTCTCACTTTCTCAATCGGATCTTCTCAATTTAGGTCTGCCATCAATGAGCACTTTATTTAGTTGTTTTGGATCACGGGTTTTTTTTTCTTTGGGCCTTGAACTCGTATTGGACGATTATTTCAGTTCCATCTTTCTATCTATCTTTTTTATTTCAAATCAACACATCGAAGTTTTTCTATCTATCTATCTCTTTATATATAGTTAAACCTAGAAATTGTTTGGAGCCAGACAAACCTATAAAGGTTTCACTGTTTAAACGGATCTTCAGGAAGGCCGCGTGAGCGTATATGACGGTTTTGGTGAAAAACCTTGGTCATTTAGGTTAAATACTGGTTCTATAAATAAACAACGTTAAACATAAATAAAAATGATTTTTAATAAATAAATTGTCGGACCTCGTCCATTTAACTATTCGATGTTTAGCAGTTGGTGAATGTACGAGATTTATGAAGATTGTAGTTTATAACAGTAAATTTAGTTGCTTGTCACCATAAGGAAAATGGTTGGTTAAAGGCACGTCAGCGTATATGACGGTTCCGTATAGGGGGTGAACGAATATTTTCTGAAATTTCTCGGACATTCAGGCTGCAAATGTTATTTAATACTGTTTATTAAACAGAGCATTTGCTTTATTTAGTTGTTTTGGATACTCATTTGCATCGGGTTATGAATTTTTTTTTTTGGGCCTTGAACTCGTATGCTGGACGATTATTGAACGAATATTTTCTATGTTAACGTACATGTTCTTGGTTATCTATAAAATAACAACGTTAAACATAAATAAAATTTTTTTTTGGACCTCGTTTTCTTAACATATGGTCATTTGTTTACAAATCATGTGGAGAGCAGTTATGAATTTACAAATTCAACACAGTTTATAACATTTTTTTCATAAGGAGCGTATATACGGTTCCGTTTGCAGGTTATATATTTATAAGATTTCTTGGACATTCAGGTAAATGTTATTTAATACTGTTTATCATAAACAGAGCATAAAATAATAAAATAACGTTAAAATAAATAAAATGTCTTTAATAATAATATATATATATATATATATATATATATATATATATATATATATATATGAATAATAAGAAAATAAAAAATAAAAAAAAATTAAAATCATAAGACACACTGGGTTGTAGATTAATATTGTTTTCGTTTTTTTATTATTATTCCATTTAGATTACTCAACTAGTTTCGACCGAAATGGCCATCATCGGGAGAGAAATATTTCTGCCTTGATGGAGAAAATCAAAACTCTCTCTCTCTCTCTCTATATATATATATATATATATATATATATATATATATATATATATATATATATATTGAACAATAAAAAATAAAAAATTAAAATCTTTAGACACACTGGGTTGTAGATCAATATTCTTTCGTTTTTTTATTATTATTATTCCATTTAGATTCCTCGACTAGTTTCGACCGAAATGGCCATCATCGGGAGGAGAAATATATATAGTCGACTCTCCCGTCGAGATTCGACGTATGAGAGTCAAGCAGATCAGTTTCCAGGAAACCGACAGCCCGACACCGGCACATGAGATTTGATTATAGCGGAGAAGGCTTCGTGCAAGACCATCCACACTTTTTGGGACGAATACAGAGACCTGGTGCACCAAGTACCACAAGGTTCCCAAAGCGACCCTCCAACTTTTTGAATTCAGAGTTGTCCTTCTCCTAGACCAGTTGCCATCTAAGGCTACAGAACCCAGTCTGTCCTGCTATTTTACCCATAGCTGGAGGGAGAGGAAGAGGATTCATACCTTTCCCAAGGGTATTAGCACGTAAGTGAATGTAATGGATTCGACTGGAATTCGAACTCGGCTCTGCGATTTCTCAAACCAAGCCGCTATCCACGGTGGAGTAATGGATATATATATATATATGTATATATATATATATATATATATATATATATATATATATATATATGTGTGTTATATATGTGTGTGTGTGTGTGTGTGTGTGTGTGTGTGTGTGTGAAGAAATATAGTTTTAAGGAGTGCAAAAGTGCTCAATATCAGAGACAGAGCTTATGTAAGTATAAATATAAAAGTGAACATTGAAGTCAATACTCAGAGGCGACAGGCTGTTTCATGCTGGACGCCATCGTCAGGCCGCGGATGCTGGATTTTTCCTCGGCTATATATATATATATATATATATATATATATATATATATATGATTCATTGGTGCATTGTGGGTAATCAATTCTAGCCACTCCCGCAAAAATAACCGCCACGTGTGCTAACGTGATTCGCCGTTCCTCCATGATCAAGGTATCCACCTTCTGGATATGTTCTCTCTGTGTTGATGGGCGACCAGGCCGATTTCCGTCCGCCACACTTGTTATTCCGGCTTTAAAGTGTTCCGTCCACCCATACACCTTTCGTTGATTCAGGATGTGTGACAATTCAGCGTCAACATCCGGCGATGGTTTTCTGCATTTTTGACTCCCCTACCTGCCCATAGAAAGTACATTACGGCGGGTTGTTCCTCGATCTTGCGATCGCTGAGTGGCGTGTCCATACGTCTGATCTCGTTGCTCCCTGACATTCGACTAAATGATGGAATGCTACGCGCGGTGTCATCCTATGCGCACGCGTCGTGTCGAGAGTCAGTGTCTCCCCGGTTTTACTGCGTAATTTCAAAATTGTCTTTACTCTTTGATTTATTTTAAGCTTTTGACTTTATCTACTTTATTTAGTGATTGTGTGTCCAGTTTTTGTGGGCGTCTTTCTCTTTGGGGGTCAGTTTGTATGCCCTTTCGTCTTTCCCTCCCGAGACCAGTGAACTGATTATGAGCCAAGAGCAGGGTCTCTCTCTCTCTCTCTCTCTCTCTCTCTCTCTCTCTCTATATATATATATATATATATATATATATATATATATATATATATATATATATATATATAGTTGGATAAAGAATGAATTTGAACAAAAAAAAAAAATTATCATTATCTACCAATTGTTCAATGAAATAGGAGTCAAGATTAAGACCTCCAAAATAGGAAATATAATCTGGAACTTGAGTGAAAGCATTGATGGCACCGACACTAAATCCATCTTGAAAATTCAGGATGTGGAATTCGGAAATACCAAACACTTCTCGGTGTAGGGATCGGTTATAACAAATTTAATATAGGAGATAGGGAAATTGAATATGGAGTTACTTGCGCTAGAGCTAGTTTCGCCCAATACCGCCAATTGCTACTAAACCAAAACATTAACCTGAAAACCCGAGTTATGTTCTTAAATAGTCTCGTCAGATCGAGACTTTCATATGGTTATCATGAATGACGCCAAACACTTTCAGAAATACCTAAACTGTCAGCTGTATACAAACGCTTTCTCTGATCAATGATTAAAAATGCTTTTGAGCGAATGAAGCTTGTGGAAATTGGTAAAGACGTTCCTTCTTCGAACTACGAGAACTGGCGCTACATAATCACAGACAAAGAACAGCACCAAATAATAGAAACCACGTCACTTGAAGGATTTTAATTAGGTTAGTGTTTTTTAAATATTAAATATTTTGTGGAATGGACAATTATGGTGTTACACCAGGTATATTTATCTATCTATCTATATTTTTTTTCATTTTCAGGAGTGTGTATACATTGTTTTTTTTTGTCGGTTTATGTTTATATATACACTGTGAGGTAATTGAATGTCAATTGTCCTGATACATTTTCATCTATGGTACCTAGACTGTATGAATTATAAGCGCAGTACTAGATTGGCGGCAAGGTCTCATCATTTTAAACTTGACATTGCTAGATGTCACCGAGAGTTGTCTGGTAACAGTTTCTTTCCTGGCCTGTGGGACTTTCTTCTATATATATATATATATATATATGTATATGTGTGTGCGTGTGTTTGTGTGTGTATGCGTGCGTGTGTGTGTGTCTGTATCTGTGTGTGTCTCTGTATCTGTGTGTGTGTGTTTGTGTGTGTCTTTAAGTATGAAGGACAAGGAAGATTTTATTCATTTTTAAATTCAGTTTTCCCAGCGTGCTTACACTTTTCCGCCTGTTGGGATTCGAGGAGTACAAGAACTGTCCATTTCTTGGTTTGTCCAACATGTCCGTTATATATAACGAAAGCTTTTTAAAAAAAAAAGGTTGCTGCCCAAACACACACACACACACACACACATATATATATATATATATATATATATATATATATATAAAGTGGACACATTGATCAACACCAACCTGCGACAGGCTGTTTGATTCTTGAATGCAATCGTCAGGTTATGAGTGTTATGAAGATATAGACCGAGCTTGTGAGCAACGATGTGATCTTAGAGAGGAGGGTTATAGTTAATATCAGGAAGAGACAGCTGAAGTTTCTGGCACACATGATGAGGAAGGATGGAGGGCCTGGAAAATCTGATACTCACGGGTCGAATAGAGGCAAAGAGAGACAAGGAAAACAACACATGACATAACTAGCGGGCTTTAGCCGGTGGATGAGAGAATTTAGTCTGGGGAGGAGGCAGAGGGAAGGAAATTGCTGAGAGCTACAATAGATAGAGGGAGGTGGAGAGCCATGATCGCCTACGTCCTGATAGAACATGGCACATAAAAAGAAGAAAGAAAAGACTTTGCCATGACTATTTGAATATGATGGTTAATGGTGCATTATGGGTAGCAAGGTCTATTGTATTATCTTAACGGTTATTTTGGGAGCGGTAACGGTTATGTTTTAAACATAAATAATTGCAGATCCGGATGCGTTTATTTGTAACTATTTTATAGTGTTGTTTGCTAACTTTTTATTCATTATTTATTATTGGTTACTTAATTATTTTTATTGGTTAATATTATTACATTTAATTGTATTTATGCGTGCATTCGTAGCTTACTAATTTTTTTTATTTTTTAATTAAGTTATTTATTTCGATTTTTGTTTATTTTATTTATTTATGTTTCTTGTAACTTGTTTACCTTATTTGATTAGTTTAAGCTTTTGGCTTTGTCTAAAGCATGTTGCAGTATCTGCTTTGTATATATAGCAGTGTTTCTCAAACGGTACGCCCGGGCGTATTAATGCGCCCTGAAAGGTAACCATGTCAGCCCCAAGTTAACACAAGAATAATTCATGAATTATTTTTCTACATTTAAAAAAAATCTTTAATTTTAAATTGCTCGAGACACCGAGCAACGTAATGTCTTCCAAATAAATGGCAGAGTCCCTTTTCCAGACATAGGGTCTTCCAGCAGCCACCCTCTAGACTCAGGACAGCACTACCTCCTCAAGGCACTTGTTGTAGGCTTCCGTATTGAGTCTGAGGATCTCACCAAGAAATTCGGGCGGCCTTTTCTTATCAGAACGATCAAAGTCAGTTTTCCGAACTGCGGCACGTTTCGTAATCATCATTAGACTCACCCAACTCTTTCCGAATCCTCTGCACTGTCCTCAGATTGACACACAAACACTTTAAAATGTTCGTATTGGCGCTTCCGGCGCGAATGCCAAGCAGTAAAGCATGCCGTTTGGAAAATTCTGGTCGCGTGAATTGCTTCATGATGCTCTTTTTCTCACTGACTAACCCTGCTATACTGTGCAGTCGATAAAATCAAAAACAAACAAACAAAACGCATGCGCGAAATTAAAAATATAAAATCGTGACAATTTATCCATCGCACCCTATATACATATATATATATATATATATATATATATATATATATATTAGGGGAAAGATATGGTCACTTTTGATGCAAAAATTACTATGCTTCGTCACGTGATCATAATCAACAAATCAAATCGTTCAGACCATTACACCCGGGTTTCGAATCTTACCAAGATTGAGTTGTGAAGGGTGCGATGTCTTGATAATATCGTCCTGTGCAGTAAGTTTGGAGTTTGCTAGTTAGTTGGGAAATGGCTGAAAACCATACCACTTGTTGACCGAAGCAAGAAGAGAAATTGCGTTGAAGAGACTGTAAGGAAGCCGTCGATGGTCATGCTAGGACGAAAAGACAATTTGTCGGGGTCATGAGCTCGAGTGTATTGACCTTGATCAAACTGGTAATCCCACCAGATAATACGCTCACTCTCCCAGAACATCTGAGGTCCGTTCAGCATATCTGTAGTATAAACCACAGTTTGAACGGGCCTATGCAAATAGTTTGAAAACCTAGCAGAAAGTCATAATCGCATAGGAGTCGCGAGTTGTACAATTTAAATAAACCGAACAACAACATGGCTTTGTTATTAAGATTTTTTATTTTTATTGTCGTTTAAGTTATTTTGTGCATCAACCACAAAATAAATAACAGATTTTTAAGGCACAGATTTTAAATGACACTGCGACTACAACTCATATCACGTAGCATTCGATATATATATATATATATATATATATATATATATATATATATATATATATATATATATATATATGCGTGTGTGTGTGTGTGTGTGTGTGTGTGTGTGTGTGTGTGTGAGAGAAAGAGAGAGAGAGAGAGAAAGAAATGGAAGGATAAGTTTCAAATCGTATTATCGCTTATGTGACGTGGACCTGCTATAAGGTGTCGTCATCTTTGGTGATTATTTGCTTGGCTCTAATTGGTTAAAAATAAAGTCATGGCTCTCCAATGAATAAATGTTTCAGGGGTGGGAGTCAACAAAGGGATGGGGTGGCAGCTGACAATGAGAGTACCATTTCTAGCCAGCATTCTAATGGCTGCCGCAATTTTAAGGTTGTTGAAGACAATCGCGGACAAGATCTTCTTTCATGCTGACTTGCTTTCTCGTTTCTTATTTTTCTTTCTTTGGATTGATTCTCTATCTTCCTTTTCTTTTCTTTTTTTTTTTTGGTCCACGTTTTTCTTTCATTTTTCTTTCTTGCTTTCTTTCTTTTTTCTTTCTTCCTTTCCATTGTTTCTATATCTTCCGTTTCTTTTTATTCATGTTTTTCTTCCATTTTTTTCTTTCTTTCTTTCTTTCTTTCTTTCTTTCTTTCTTTCTTTCTTTCTTTCTTTCTTTCAAGTTTATTTCTTTTCTCACGGCATATTTGTTTGTTTCTTTTTTCTTTCTTTCACATTTTCGTTTCTTTTTTTTTCACTGTTTCTTCCCCCGCCATACAGTTTTTCTCCATGGCTGCATTTCTCTTTTTTTTTCTTCTTTTTCTTTTCTTCTCCGTTTCTGTTTCTTTTCTCTTTTTTTTTTTCTTGCTTTCTTTCTTTCTTTCTTTCTTTCTTTCTTTCTTTCTTTCTTTCTTTCTTTCTTTCCATTGCTTTGATATCTTCATTTTCTTTATGTCCATGTTTCTCTTTCTTTCTTTCTTTCTTTCTCTTTCTTTCTTTCTTTCTTTCTTTCTTTCTTTCTTTCTTTCTTTCTGTTAGTTTTCTTTGTGTCCATGTTTTTCTTTCTGTAGATCTTTCTTTATTTTACTTTTCTTTCTTTCTTTCTTTCTTTCTTTCTTTCTTTCTTTCTTTCTTTCTTTCTTTCTTTCTTTCTTTCTATTTATAATTTATTCACATCTTTATTTGTTTGTTTCTTCCTCCCCATTTTCTTTCCAGGTTTCTTTCTCGCTTTCTTTCCCTTCATTTTCCGTTTCTTTCTTTAGTTTTTTACCACTTTCTTTCTATCTTTCTTTCTATTTCATTTTCCATTATTCCCCCTTTTTTTCTGTCCATGACATCCTCACCCCAACCAACGTCGGATTTCTTTCGTTGTTCCTGAGAAAAATTGCTAATCGCTGAAAAGGATAATGAACGCACCAGTAAATCCGATTAATGCAATGAGAATAAATGAAGAAAGAAAAATAGTGGGGCAAATAGGGGAGAAGGGTTCGAGAGATAATACCAAAGAATCCGTATTACCATTTCCCATGGAGTAATTAGTACACGGCTGACAATTCAACCATTCCGACCGCATATCTGCGACAACAAGGCTCTCAGGTGTTTCAGGGTAACCCCATATCCAAGAAGTCATCCTTCCCCAATCAAATTGCTCACCTCCGAATTTTCTTCTTTAAGCGTCTCTAAATTTTTTCCCATCGTTATGTTCATCTACCCGCTCCCTATTCACTGTGTCCCTCGTACCTCTCCTTCTGGGATGTTTTTTTCCCACGATCTTGTGGCTCTTTGCGAATATTTACCCCTTTTGAATGCAGTTTTTTTTTTCTCTTAGAGAACATGTGTTTTGTCTGTGTCTGCTTTTGTGGAAGCGCCTGAAACTGGGTGAACTAATTCTTTTGCTTCTTTTTTTTTTTTTTCGAAGATACCCATCCTATTGAGTTACACATAATATTAGCAATGACCCATGAATTTTCTTTTTCCTTCTATATATATATATATATATATATATATATATATATATATATATATGCATACGAGGGTCGTTCAAAAAGTTTCAACCCTCAACAAGAAAGAAGAGCCATAGCTGAATATTTTTGTTGTGGAAACATACTACCACTTCTTATAAAACGAGAAAGCTAATTCAGATTTCTTTTGCTTTTTCATTCGAAGAAACCCCTGCTATTCAATTACACATAATATTAGCAATGACCCATGAAATTTTATTTTATATATATATATATATATATATATATATATATATATATATATATATATATATACGTATGTGTGTGTGTTCAGAAAGTTTTAAGCCTCACTAAGAAAAAATAGCCATAGCTGAACATTTTGTTGTGGCAACACACTACCACTTTTTATAAAACGAGAAAAGCTAATTCAGATTTCTGTCTAAGTTTCTGTGCAGGTGAGGCCCATACAAAGTTGAGAGGTGTACGACAAATCTAAAAATGGACAAGACAGATGCCCGAAAAGTCATAAAGTATCTGGAAAAGAAAGTTATAACACCCAAGGAAATCCATAAGGACATGGTTCAGACTCTTGCATACGACTCTCCTGCCTATGCATCTGTGAAGAAGTCAGCTGCGAAATTCGAGCAGGACTGCGCAGAAGGTGACCCTCGGCCAGGTCGTCCGAAAACATCAACGACTGAGGAACTAGTTGATGCTATTCACCGTATCGTTTTGGATGACAGTCGCTATTGTCCAGCAGATAGTTAAGTCTATAAGCATTATTTCTGGTTCGGTCCATACTGTTTTGATTGATGTAATGGGAATGAGCAAAAAGCGTCCTAAGAATGCTGACACCATACCAAAACTGAAACGGGTTGATATTTTCAGGACACTTGATTCCCTTTCTGGCTAACTCTGAGAATTTCCACTACAGATGAAATCTGGGTTCGCTAATTCGAACCTGACTCAAAGATTCAAAGCAAACAGTAGAAACTCTGGTTTTCTACCCACCAAATAAATTCAAGCAGGCTTCTGTTTTTGGCGATTCTAAAAGTCGTAATCTTAATAGATTAACTGGAAAATAAAAATAAAAAAAAACAATGGATCAGAATTAAAAAAACCTGAAGGAAACAATCAAATCGAAATGCAGAGGGAAGTTGAGGGCAAACGTGTCCTTGCTATAGGATAACACGCCCGTTCATACTGTCAGGTTGCAGTAACTGAAGCAGTCAACTGTGACTTTTAATTGCTACCCCAAACCCTTTACTCACCAGACTTAGTTCCATCTGACGTTTTCTGTTTCCTTAGCCCAAATCCCATCTCGAGGTCGATATTTTTAAAACAATCATGAGACCGTGTGTGATGTGTTCTACATTCAACACCAACACTTGATAAGACACCATAAGTGTTGAAACAAAATAGCTACTTTTGTAGTGATTTTATAACATATTTATGTTATAATTTTCGAATAAATAATTATATTTTCTCTTCTCTGTATTGACCACTCTTCCAAGAATAGAATTTGTTGGTTATTCGAATTTATTCCGTATGCACCAATCCTATACTTGGGTATATATATATATATATATATATATATTGAACAACAAAAAAATATTAAAAAATTAAAAACTTCAGACACACTAGGTTGTAGATTAATATTCTTTCGTTTTTTTATTATTATTATTATTTCATTTAGATTCCTCGACTAGTTTCGTCCAAAATGGCCATCATCGGGAGAAGAAATATTTCTGCTTGCTGGTAGAAGTAAACTACAGAAATGAATGTCTTGATGGTATATATATATATATATATATATATATATATATATATATATATATATATATATATATATATATAAAACTAAAAGATATAAATATAAATATAAACTATATAAAGAATATATATATAAAACTGACTTTATCAAGGTAAGTTTTAAATCGAAATGTTTTTTAGTTACATTAAATTCAAATTTAAAGAGAACGCTCGTGTGTAGGCCTTCTTCTTGATGTTTATAACTTTTTTTTTTTTTTACTAAGAATTGGTTTCAATTTTCCATGTCGACACATTGTTAAATTTAAACTTGCCTTGATAAAGTCGGATTGGCGAAACGCGTCGGCAAAGACTAAGAAATATATTTTCCAATTGTCTTCTTTTTATCCAAATTGTCTTATCAGCAGAATTATTCTGAGAAATTTAACACACACACACACACACACACACACATATATATATATATATAAAAGCCTATATTACTGTTCATGTGTAAAAATGAAATTGTAATACCTATGTTTCCTTCAGATCAGTCCTGTTGTATGGTGGCTGGACAGTTTCATCCTCAAGAGAAATTTGGTTCTACAGAAAGAAAATGAGAATCCCAACGATCCAGGAGTAAGTAACAAAGAATTCTCAAGAAAAATAAATAAGAAGGGCACTTGTACTTAGAATCAGAACAAAATAGTTGAAATTCCTTGGACATATAATCAAGATTGAGGGCTTGGAGAATTTGACACGCACAAGGCACATCAAAATCAAAAAGGACAGTGGTCCTCATACCTGGTGAGGTTCGGAGGCTTGACAAATGGAAAAAAAATTGAGTAGCAGGTTACAGAGAACTGTGATCGCACACAGCCTGAAGGAAGTCTACACAAAGAAGAAGAAAAAAAAAAGAAGAAAAAGAGCAACGAACGAACAAGCTTGGGTAAATGGTTGGATGAACAGGGATTAGGATAGATGTCTAAAAACAAGCATTTACTAAGAGATAAAAAGGGAAGGAAACTGCGGAGAGCCACGAACGCCTACGTCAAGAAGACATATAGAAGTTAGAACAAGCTTGGGTATATTGTTTGCAGACCAGGTGATTAGGAGAGATATCTAAAAGCAAATGTTTTCTAAGAGCTACAAAGGAAACTGCGGAGAGCCACGATCGTCTACGTCAAGTAGGGACACAACACAGAAGAAGAACGAGATTGGGTAAATGGTTGGCTGAACAGGGATGAGGAGTGATAGCTAAACGCAAGCATTTAATCGGAGATAAAAAGGGCAGGAAACTGCGGAGAGTCACGATCGCCTACGTCAAGAACGGGCACAACACATAGAAAAAGTACAAGGTTGAACTGGGATTAGGAGAGATATCTAAAAGTAAACATTTACTCAGTGCTACAAAGGCCAGGGTACTATCGAGAACCATGATTGCCAACGTCATTTGGGGACACAACAGATCGGCAGACAGACAGACAGACAGACAGAAGAAGAAGAAGAAGAAAAAGAAGAAGAAGAAGAAGTGGAAGAAGAAGAAGAAGAAGAAGAAGAAGAAGAAGAAGAAGAAGAAGAAGAAGCTTGTGTAAATGGTTGGCAGAACTGGGGTTAGGAGAGATATCTAAAAGAAACATTTACTCAGTGTCAGTGCTACAAAGGCCAGGGTACTATCGAGAACCATGATTGCCAACGTCATTTGGAGACACAACAGATCGACAGACAGACTGACAGACAGACTAGAAGAAGAAGAAGAAGAACAACAACAACAAAAAGAAGAAGAAGAAGAAGAAGAAGAAGAAGAAGAAGAAGAAGAAGCTTGTGTAAATGGTTGGCAGAACAGGGGTTAGGAGAGATATCGAAAAGACAAACAATTACTAAGAGCTACAAAGGGCAAGAAACTGTGGAGAGCCACGATCGTCTACGTCATGAAGCCACACAACAAACAGAGAAAGAAGGAAAAGCTTGTGTAAATATTTGGTAGAACAGTGACTAGTAGAGATAGCTAAAATGAAACATTTACTAAAAACAATACAAAGCAGGAAATTGTGAAGAGCCACGATCGTCTACTTCATAAAGACACACAACAGAGAAGGAAGAACTTGCGGAAACGGTTGGCAGAACATGACTGAGGAGACATACGTAACAGCAAACATTTACTAAGAGCTACAAAGGGTAGGAAAGTGTGGAGAGCCATGAACACCAACATCATGAAGAGACACAACACATAGAAAAAAGAACGTGATTGTGTAAATGATTGACAGAACAGGGATTAGGAGAGATAGCTAAAAGACAAATATTTACTAAGAGCTACAAAGGGCAGGAAAGTGTGGAGAGCCACGATCGCCTGCATTATGAAGGGACGTAACACATCGAATAAGAACTAGCTTAAGCAAATGTTTGGTTGAACTGGTATTAGGTTAAATAGCTAAAAAAAACATTTACTAAGAGCACTATTTACATTATTCGGACTATTGTCCTCATCTTTGTCGCCATTATTATTACAACGTTTCGGCCGTTATACACTTCGGCCTTCTTCTAGTGGTTGGAATGTCGAACTGAACTCTTTATTTCGCTCACTGGGGTAGACTGTCCTAGTTCCACGTGCCATGTTTAATGGAGGTCAGTTATCTCCTGGTAATTCCCCTCGCTAATTTCTCCACTGCCTTAACCGAGTATTGAACTCATACACATTGGGTCCTATAACTGTATCTAACCAAAGCCTTTATCCACTATGCCATGAGTCTGATTCCACAGAGGGTGGTGATCTCCCTTTTCTCTCGATATGTGGGATAAGCGAGTACAAGAGGAGGACAACAACACTCAGAAAACAGTCTGCCTGCATTATGTGAAGGGCTTATCAGAGAAAATACAAAGGATCTGCTGTCTAGATAACTGATAACTGACATCCATTAAACATGGCACGTAGAGCTAGAACAGTCTACCCCAGTGAGCGAAATAAATGGTTCAGTTCGAGATTCCAACCACCTGAAGAAGGCCGGATCGTACAACGGCCGAAACGTTGCAATAAATATGGCAAGAAAGATGAGAACAATAGTCAAATAATAACAGCCAAAAAAAAACCCCAAAATACACGCGATCTACAATCATTTCCCCTGTATACGAGACGCGGAAGCGAAAATCGCGTCGCAGCTCGTGACGTCCCACGTGACCACTGGAGAGTGAAAACGAGAAGTATTAAGTATGGGAAGCCGTTGGTATAGACCAATGGCTTCTGTTATTAAATTATAGGCATTTAAGAATATTTGTGGAGATTTCTTAGTTTATTTTGTCCAGGTTAGGTTTCAACTGTTTTATTTATATAGCTTCAAGAATTTTTAGTTTTTGTTTATTGATTTCATGTTTAAGTATAGTTGTGTTTTCAACAAGGATTTTCCGGAATTGTGTACGCGGCGAGGCATGTTGTTTTAAATGCCTAAAAATGTTAGGGTTATCATTTAAATGTTAAGTCAAAACTTTTCTACATCATTTAATGAAACATGCATCAATATATATATATATATATATATATATATATATATATATATATATATATATATATATATATATATTCCATCTCAGACAGATACAAGCTATTAAATAAACGAACTGAACTGAACAAAATGCAGACAGGACAACAAATTTTTACTACGTTACTTAAAAATCGAAAACCAAAATCAAACAAGAAGAAATAAAATAAAATAAAAAATTAAAATAAATTAATCCAAATCGATAAATATGTAAATTATTTAGGTAAAAATTAAACAAATTAACAAACCATGAACGCAAACATAAAAACACGAAAAAATATTAATAACAACCAACAATAAAATAATGAATCATGATCGATAAAAAAAAAAGTTTGCTGTATAAAACAGCCAAAAAAAAAAAACCCCAAAATACACGCGGATCTACAATCATTTCACCTGAAAAGACCCTGAAACCTAACCGTTACCAGCCACATAAATAACCTTGACAATAATACAACAGGCCTATCAAGTATATATAAACAGTCGGGCAAAATCACAACGCACACGGTCTGGCGGTTACGTTTAAAAATGAAAGAGAATGTTGCCAGTTTGTGCTGACTTCAATCTCTACTTATATATATATATACATACATACATATATATATATATATATATATATATATGTGTGTGTGTGTGTGTGTGTGTGTGTGTGTGTGTGTGTGTGTGGTTTTCGTTAAATATGACAGACAAGGAAAATTTTAATCATTTTTTATTTATTTTTTTCCAGATTTCTTACATCATTTTCCTTATCTGTCATATTCAACGAGAGATGTTTAAAAGAAAGGTGGCTGCCCAAATATATATATATATATATGCAGTCATTTTTGATTAAAAAGAACCAACAAGGTCTGTCTGTTAAATTTTTTATAATATTATACAAAACGCGCGCGCACACACACACACACACACACACACACACACACATATATATATATAAGAAAAATATAAATGTAAAACAATTACTTTCAAGAATGAAGCAGACACTCGCCACTTGGTGTTGACAGAAGTGTCTATATTTATATACTGTATCCTGGATATTCACAGCTTTTGCCATATTGTATACATTGAAATATATATATATATATATATATATATATATATATATATATATAAACGAACAGAGAGAGACAGAGGGACAGAGAGAGAGATATATTGTATATATTGAAAATATATATATATATATATATATATATATATATATATACGAACAGAGAGACAGAGAGAGACAGAGAGATATTTTAATCCGTAAGGTGTGGGTGTTTTCTAGTTGTGTTCGATGAGTTTTCACCAGGAAATATTTCCGTTTCCTAATTACTAAAATGATGACAAATCCTTGTTAAAACTGGATAAACTTGAAATTTTACATCAGATTAATTTAAAAATATTTGTTAATATGTCAAAAAAGTATTTTTAAACAATATTCACTTGAAAATATTTTTTATATATATCAAAAAGTATTTTAAATATTTTAAATTTTGTTTAAAGAAAGCCGAAATATAAATAATGATTCGACAAACAACTGGACGAAACAGCAAAGCGGGATCTCTTTGTGTCTGTCTTTAAATTAAAAATATTGTAATTATATGATTTTTGTGTTTGAAGAAAGTTAAAATAAAAATACTTACTGTATAAACAAGTCGTATTTTTAAATCTTATCCACTTGAAATATTTTTTAAATCAGATTAAAGTAAAATATTTCAAAATATTTAAAATATTGTTTGTTTAAAGAAAGCTGAAATATAAATAATGATTCGACAAACAACTGGACGAAACAGCAAAGCGGGATCTCTTTGTGTGTCTCTAACTTGAAAATATTTTAATTAAAAACATTGTATGTTTGAAGAAAGTTAAAATAAAAGTACTTACTATATAAACAAGTATTTTTCAATCTTATTCACTTAAATCATTATGTACCGGACCCACGCACCACACAATCACGCATGCACGCACGCAATCACAAACATTTAGTATTATATAGATATGTAGAGGCGTGAATGTGCATAGATATGTGTAAATATCTCTATGTTCTGGTTCATGAAAGTCATTTTAACGTTTTCTCATAATAATCCTTGCCGGCTTTTTAAACAGTAGTAGGGATTTATCTCTTGTTTCTTATGTGTTTATATCTCTCTGAGATGAGGTATTATGATTACTTGCATTATTTACATTAATCGGACTCTTATCCTCATCTCCATTGCCGCATTCACAACGTTTCGACCGTTGTACGCTCCGGCCTTCTTCAGGAGATTGGAATTTCGAATTGAACACTTTATTTCGCCCACCGGAGTAGATTGTTCCAATTCCACGTGTCATGTCTACTCCGGATGTCTCAGTTATTTTCCCTTTTACTCAACTCTCAGTTTTGGTTCACCCTTGCTGTGGCCTGGTATTGAACTCACAATTCTTCGCGTCTAGTCACTGGATCTAAGCAACGTCTTTATCCTTTAGCCCTTGAGTTGTGAGTTCAATACCAGGCTACAACAGGGGTGAACCAAAATTGGAGAGTTGATTTAAACTCAGACATCCGGAAGAGGTATGGCACGTGGAATTAGAACAATCTACCCCGGTGGACGAAATAAAGGGTTCGCCCGAAATTCTCATCTCCTGAAGAAAGATGGAGCGTACAACGGCCGAAACTTTTGTTTCCTGTTTAGGATTGGGATTGGGTTTCCGGTTCCTTCTGAAGTCTTTTTCGTTCTCTTTCACTCCCAGTAGCCCCCTTGCGTCTTAATAGCATTATCGCCTTGCCGGAGGGGAGGGATTATTAAAACAAACTTTGTGCAAAAGCTGTCTATATTCTACGACATTTCTATTGGGTGATGCCATAGAGCATTCAAATTTTGGGGAGACGTAACGAGAAAGGAGGGTTTGGAAAATTTGACACGCACTAGACATGTCGAGAGGAAAAATAGATAAGTAGAGTCAGCGGGCCAAATACTTGAGGTGCTTGTGAGAATGGATTCTTCAGTGAGGAGTTGGATGGATGGAAAAAGAACACTGTTAGGAGCTACAAGGGATAGAATGTTGTGGAGAGACGTAATCGCCCACGTCCTGAAGGGAGACATTAGAACAAAGAAGAAAATCTTGATCGTCCGAGACATTTAATAAAAGTATTACCACTTATATCATTTTCATTGCTTCTAATAACATTTTTTGTTTTGTTTTTTTTTCATTATTTTGTATTTATTTTTGTTGGTGCATTGAAAAAAATCAAGTCAGTCTAAATGTAGGAGTGAAGAGCAGTGGTTAGCGAGGTTGATGGGTGCTGTTCTGGCTTCAAGGAAAGTGCGTGAAAATGTCCTGTAGGGGTAGATAGAGTAAAGATGGCGTCAGGCTAGGAAGGAAGGAAATAATAGAGGCAAAAGGGAAGAAGAATAAGAATTAAAAAAAACTGTTTGCAAAAGAAGAAGAAAAACGGTGATTATAAATAATAATAATAATAATAATAGTCATAGTGGAGTTAGTGATAGCATTTAGGTGCATAAATGAATTAAGCTTTGGAAAAACGAACATACTTTTGATACACCCAAATGTAATAATAATAATAATAATAATAATAATAATAATAATAATGAGAAGAAAAAGAACACGAAAAACAAGAAATAAGAAAAGAAATAGAAGAAAAATAAGGTTGATGTAAAAAAGAATAATAATAATAATAAGAAGAAGAAGAAGAAGATGGAAAAAAGAAGAAGAAAAGAAGAAGAAAAGAAGATGAAAAGAACAGCGGTAATAATAATAATAATAATAATAATAATAATAAGAAGAAGAAGAAGAAGAAGAAGAAGAAGAAGAAGAAGAAAGAGGAGGAGTCGAAGAAGAGGATGAAAAGGAAGAAGAAGAAAGTGGAAGAGGAATGCAAGAAAAAGAACACGATGAAGAAAAAGCTCACAACGATTAATAATAATAATAATAATGATAATAGAAGAAGAAGAAGAAGAAGAAGAAGAAGAAGAAGAAGAAGAAGAAGAAAACAAGACTTGATGTAGGGTGCGAGGCGCTGGTCGGGTGGGAGGGATCCCAAAAAGCGTGAGAAAGTTACTGTGGATATGTTCGCAAAAACGCAGGATACGCCTCGACTCGTCTTTGATGCTTTTGCCCGTGTCCCCACAGTGTTAAGAGCATCAACAACATCATCCAATGCCAGCATCCCGATCTTATCCTACGTCACCAGTACACCCGATAAAGAAGAAGAACGAAAAAAAAAAGTAAGTAAAAAATATTAAAACCCTTTACTTCACTCTACCCCATAGGCACTTGTCCCTTTCAAACGTTGGCAGCCGATTCGAGAAAATCAACAGAGGTACAAATAACCCAAGAAGTTGAAACTGTTTTCTTTTCATCACACTTACTAGTGGTATTGCTTCACGGCGTTGTATTTCTGTCAATCCGTTCTTTCCGACAAGGTGCGCACACGGAAACATATACACACATACATTATATTATATATATATATATATATATATATATATATATATTACCTAAAACAGACCGTTCACATTTATATTTATATAAGTTCTCTCCTGGGTATGGAGAAATTTCATCCATAATATAGCATACCTTAAAAGTATATTTTTATCATATATATATATATATAAAAGAAAGAGGTTGTAGTGGTATGTAGAGAAAAGTATGTATATTAAAAAGGAGAGAAGAGAGGTGCCGCAAACGTTTTTGGTTGTAATGTGTTTTTTTTTTAGAAAAAAATTCAAGAAAGACATTCGGATTACTAACACAAAAATAGAGAATGTCTCATATCGAGAATATTTAACATTGAAAACATAAGGGAAAAAAATTAACTATTTTTAATAATATGTGGAAATCTCTGCTTTTACCTGAAGACGGTCGGGAGACGAGAAACACGTGTAGTAAAATTATGGAAAATAAAGCATAATATTTTTTTCTCAAAAAACACACATTACAACCAAAAAAGTTTGCGGCACCTCTTTCTGCTTTTTTTTTATATATATATATATATATATATATATATATATATATATATATATTATAATTCTCACTAGACAGATATGCACATTACCATCCGATGCCTGCTTAGACATACAATAATCTTCAAACCTCCATATATATATATATATATATATATATATATATATATATATATATATATATATATATATATATATATATATATATAATTATACGTTTATCTGTTTATACGTTAGCTTTTATGGGCATCAACTTATTTGAATATATATATATATATATATATATATATATCAATAGGAATTAAGATTAGTTCTTGGTAATAGCTATTTCATCGACAAATTAAAAATAATTTGCAGGATTTTCAAAGCACCAGATGGATAAGATGTGAATCAGTTTTGATATTATTATTAATAAGATTCACTTGGATTATTTACCAACGGATTATTATTTTATATATATATATATATATATATATATATATATATATATATATATATATAGTGCTCTTCGATAAAACTCACCTGATTTTTTTTTACTAAAAATATTTTTGTCTATTGTTTTAGGGTTAAAATAATTTTATTGTTACTAATATAAAGACCCCTTCTCGACAACCTAGGAAAAAAAGTTTATTCATCCTAAGATATTCTATTGATAATTATAAATTTGGATATAAATGAGATTCAGGAAAAAACTCTGTGCAAAAAAAAAAGTGACTCAGATATCGCATTCTAATGATTAAACTGGTAAATTTAAAGAACTTTTGACAAAATATTGAAAACAATTTTACAATACACTCAGAACAATATTCTAGAGAATTCTAGAACAGCTTAAATTAAATCTAGAGTATTCCAGAATATTCCAGAAAGCCTCATACAGTATAAAAACAGCTTGAAATAGCCACTCAAGTCACTAACCAGATGAAAGGGTACAAACACGCATCAGAATCACTTAAGGCATATATTATTGCCTTCTCAAAAGCAGGCAAGTCTACGAGAGAAATTGCAGAAATTGCTATAACCTCACAATCAACTGTCTCTCGAGTGTTTATGGCACATAATGATGCCACTCCTGCTCCAAGGAAGGAAACAAGGGGACGAAAGAAAAAGATTGATGATAGAACTGGCAGGGTAATCAAGAGAGAAGTTGCGAAGAATAGGACTATAACTAGCCATGAAATTGCAGCCAGTCTAAGCGAAGAGCAAGATGTCTTGCCTTTTCAACAGTCCGCCAGAACAAGCCTACAAATCTTGTTAGAACAAGGCTACAAATCTTGTACCCGAAGGTTTAAGCCACTAATAAGCAAAGCCAACAAAGCCAAGAGACTTGAATGGGCTCACTATTACAAAAATTTCACCGTAGAAGACTGGAAGAATGTTCTCTTCTCCGATGAAACGAAAGTTGAGCTAAATTCAAAGGATAAAGTGAGTCACTTTTATCGAACAGCACTATATATATATATATATATATATATATATATATATATATATATATATATAATTTATTTTAGGATATTACATCAAAAGCGTAAAAAAACGCTACACAGATGCAATCAATCATGTTTCGATGCATATTAAAATATCTCATCAGGATTCTAATGAGATCTGTTAATACGCATCGAAACATGATTGCATTTGTGTAGCGTTTATTTTACATGTTTTTTGGTGTAATATCCTAAAATAAAGAACATTGCTCTATTTTTGTATTGAGCATTTTTTAAATTGAATGTTACGAACGTCAGAATTGGACCCTATTTGTTCTCATTTTACATATATATATATATATATATATATATATATATATATATATATATATACATGTGTGTGTGTGTGATAACCTTTAAATCTAAAGGATCACTCTTAAAAGCTGGGGGCTAGTCTTATACCACAATTCTCAAAAAGAAACCTTAAATTCTAAGTGATGTTTGTCGGTAGGCTAACCTCAGCCTCGGTGCCATAACCAATAACGAAGATGAAATGATTCACATTATCAAATGAACTGATAATGAAAGTACTAAGACAGTTTCTACCTTATATATTACGGGCATAACTTCATAATAAATCACCTATTCGAAGAATAGTTCCATATCAATGAAATCAACTTATATCCATGCAAGCTCAGCTGAGAAAATGTAAACATCGAGTTATGATTACTTTCACAGCAATGGAATATACTTTTATCGTAGTATTATTAGCTGTATTTTGTGATTGTCGATGAAGTATAAGTAAATGGCCATTAGTACACCAGGCTGTTTGTAACTGTTTAGATATAGGGAAAGAATAATAATAATCAGTATTCGCAATAGATCACGTGATGAAACGAAAACAAAACAATGGTTTCCCTTTTAGAAGACGTTTGTAGGTAATATGTGATATAGAATCGGTTTTGTTTTTTAGTTTATTCTGAAATTCTAAGAATAAAGTAACTAACAATATTTCCAAGAACATCATCTTCACATAATAAGCAGTCGACTAATACAACAGGTATAAGATAAATTCATGAAAATGTGCTATATTTTTTGACCACGTCTGCTCTAAAAGTCGCCTTATACGCGGAAATATACGGTGTATACTAAGTATCATTAAACACCACATGTCCGACACAAATTCCGTAAAACTTGTAAAACTTATAATATATAACAGAAAATGGGAAGCTGCAAACCTTGTCACTAATCAAAATAACCCCATCAAATATAAACTAGCGACGAGCAATGTAGTATATCAAGTTCACTGTATTTCTTGTCATAAATCAATTACCTTTATTGGATATACTACCACCTCCTTGGGTAGACGTCTCACATGTCACTTATCTTTTCTTTCTTTTTCATGTGCCATGGCTTTTCAACAAGTTCCTTCCCTCTTCTTCTTCCCCCAGACCACGTTCTGTCATGCACTTGCTTAAGCCCACCAGGTATGTCACGGGTTGTTTTCCCTTGTCTTTCGTTCCCTATATTCGACTCGTGAGTATCAGATTCTCCAGGCCCTCCTTCCTCATTATGTGTCCCTGAAACTTCAGCTGCCTCTTCCTGATATTAAGTATGAGACTCCTCTTTGTTTGAAGCCTCTTTACGATCTCATCGTTGCTCAAACGCTCGGTTCATGATATCCTTATCATCCTTCTGTAGAACCACATCTCTGTCGCCTCGAGTCTCTTCTTCATCTTTGAGAAAATCATCCAACATTCGCTGCCGTAAAGAAGAACAGATGTCACGTAACAGTTCAGTATTCTTTTCTTTGTTGCCAAAGAAATCCTCCTGTTTCGTAATACTCTGCCCAGGTTTTGGAATGCGTCCTTGGCCATCCCAATACATCTACGGATCTCAGTGTCGCAATTATCGTCTTCTGTCAATACGCTTCTCAGGTATTTAAACTTCCGCGCCTGCTTGATTCTAGTGTCCCCGACCTTCAAATCACATTTCAGGCTCATCCTCCTACTGATGACCATGCATTCTGTATTCTCGTAGTTTATGCTTAGTCATTTCTTCTCACGCTGCGTCGCTACCTTCTGTGGAAAATTTTGTAAATTCTTTTCCGTGTTTGAAAAACATCTCTCCACCGACGATTTATAAGATTCCTTAATTCTTGTCGAAAACAACAATTCTATATAAATAAAAACACCAGAAGTATCTCGCTGTAAGAGAAGCCCTGTATATAAAACATTTCACACCAACTACCAACCTCACATTATTCAACAGTGACAATGTGGTGTTGAAAGTTTTTTTTTTTAAATATAGGAAGAATTCCAGCCGTGCCCAACAAGCGAAGCGCGGAACAAATCCTCCTCCTATTTTTCAAAAAAATACAAGAACCCGTCTTATACAGTCAAGAAAAGAAATTAGAAGTACCCAAAAATAAACCCCCGTGAAAATGGCTAACGAAGTGGTCGAAAAAATCATTTTTTTCTGAAGTTATTGAATATCGCTTGAAAAATGGAACAATAATTTTAGTTCCGAAACATTGAAGTTTCTGTGTCGCGATTAAAAAATAGTTTTAAATATTATTATTATTATTATTATTATTATTATATGCCATAAAACCTTCCATTTCCGTCACTGGAAAGTCTCCCATAAAAGGTCTTAATCTACATGTAAATTCTTTTATTCCTTTTATGGAAAACTTTCCAATATCGGAAGTGGAAGTTATACTTCGATAACTGCATTTCTGAATAAAATATTTCAGCCGGATCGTGACTGCCCACCTGATGAAACGTTAAAAAAGTTTTTTTAAAGTTGAAACAAGATGTATAGTTTTGTAGTGGGTATGTGCATGTTCTAATGTAACACTGCATAGTATATATATATATATATATATATATACTGCGAGGTACAAGATGTGACATTACGAAGTAACGGTCTTGAAGTGAAGTTCATGAGGAATAAAACCCACACTGCTCGACTTCATCTCAAGGGTATCTCCTTCAAGCTCCGGATTGTGCAGGTGATCCGGGAGAGGCCTTACGTGGCCCAGCAGGATTCTGCTCCATGGAATTTCAATTTTTCTTTTTTGCCTACCAGTTCCTGGCAGAAAAGTTTCACGATCTTATCACCCCAGCCACCAAATGATCTCCTATCTCATCTGATGGAAGTCCCATGAGTACTGCATCTGGTGTGTCGTCAAGAGAACAATCGACCAGTGGTTTGATAGTAACAAGGACCCGTTGAAGGCTGATATTATGGACGTTATGACCAGCACGGCCAGGAGCCACATGATCCGAGCATACAGTCGTTTATAAAGTTGCATCATGGTCGTACTCGATGTTGCGAGCGGTATTATTTATTGAATAAAATTCCACTTTAGAAAGGTGAACATATTTTTTTACTAATCCTAATGGAAAATATCTGTTTTTACTAGTGAATACCTTTTTTTTCTTGTATAATAACTTGTTCTCATTTGGACAATCTTTCTTTCTCTTCTGTGTCTTTTTTTCGTCCCATAGTGGGTTAATTTGTAATACTTATTTAAAAACTGTATCACTAGCTGCTTGAAAGTTTATCTGAGTTGTTGAGCACTTTTTTATTTTTTATAAAGTCCGTGTAGGGCTCAATTTTTTCTCTATCTCATCTTCAATCTCACCTGGGAGTATCAAATTTTTCAGGCCCTCTTTTTTGGATATGAAGAAACGTTACTTTAGGTGTTGCAATCGCAATTTTTTAACCCTGAAAATGCTTGAGATTACCACTGTATTGGTTATTTCTGTGTCCGCTGCAGAGAGTTTGACAAACCAATATTTTTAAGTTTTGCGTTCACCGTGATGAGTATATAGTACCGGCATAACAGCAAACAGTTTCCTTGCTATGAAACCTTTAGTCGTAGCCGACCAGAAGAGACACTTACTTTATAATTAAGAATATCGGCTTAACAATTTTTTCGCTTTTTTGTGATTGTTTTAGATCAATTTTAATGTCTATATCAATTTATAATATATATATATATATATATATATATATATATATATATATACCTAGTGAGCCAGACAAACCTACCCAGCTTTTCCTGACGATCCGCTTTAGGTGAAAGAAAGGTAGGTTTGTCTGGCTCACTAGGTGTATCTAGGTCTGCTCTACGGTTGTATTGAGCTCTTTTTGTTAGTTAGTTGTTTACTCGTATCAGGGTTTTTTCTTTGGGCTTTAAACCTGCATCTGTGCGATTTTTTTGTCGACAGAAGTTCATGTTTCTAGCTCTTTCTTTTTTAAAACCTTTTTTCCCCTCGAGATTGATTTGATTATTGGCAAATCAAAAATTCGAGGATTTTTCGAAACGAGTATAGTTACCTATATTATATATATATATATATATATATATATATATATATATATATATATATTTGAAATAATGCTTGCTGCTGAAATACATCTTAGCCACAACGATGAGATGTGAAACAGCGAAACAGTTTGTCTTTGGATGATAAGAAATACATGCTTCTGAAAAAAATATTTCGGTTCACCTCTCGGGGAGGAAAAGTGTCTATTACTGCTGCTAATGCAAGACTCTGCGATAAAACGAATCAAGTTCTCCCCGTCACTGACCTGTTAATCTAAAAGTAAATACGTTTAAATTCACCTTCATTCTTGACTTGCGTCAATGTCTTAGGGGTAGTTTCTCCGACTGATACCAAATCAGTCGGGTTTCGATCCCGGCTTGAGGCACTGATGAGCTGCGAAACAGTCTGTCTGTGGATAACTATGTGACGTCCCTAAACACAGCCTTCGCGTGCTCCTCGCTGCTTCGTTCGGGTGTCGCCGCTCCGAACGTGACGTCCGCCTGTCGCGTCAGTCGTGTTGTCTCGTCCTGTGACGACCAACTGGCTTGGTATCGGTCGCGGCACCCAAATGTGACGTTCTAACTTTTTGGTGATTCGGATGGGAATCTGGTTAGATTCGATATCAGCCTCGTCGTGCCCAATTCGCTTCCAACGCCTGGTTACCAAAGTAACTGCGTTGATCTCCAGTCCGCCTACCCACGTTGTGAATCGATCTTAGGCAGACGAAATCAATCAGTCGTTGGGGCCGCAATGCAAGTTGGGTCCAAGCGGGGGTGGTATCGCACAAATACGTATAAAAGAAATAAAATGATAACTCAAAAGTTCAAGGTATCAAAGAAAAGGATAACAAACTTTATGTCTAGCTGTTGGATACATAGGACTGCGTCTATCTCCCGATACGTTCTATGGATTGTGATTGTGGTTGTTTTCCGTTAGGCGAGTTTTAACACTTCAAGTTGTTTGCTCTTTAAGAAATTGTTTTTTTTTGGTGTATCTTCGGGCGAAAGTCGAAAAAAAACTTATTTTGGTGGTCTGGATCTAAGCCGCTCTTCAAAATAATTGTTCTTGGATTGAAGATGAGTCCGGAAATTGCGCGAATCTTGGTCAGCCGATGCGAGGCTTGCTTCAACTGAGCACTGGAGACTGACTCTGGGAACTGTCTCTCCCGAACTCAACTCTGGAACTCTCTGCTGGAACTCTCTGCTGGAACTCTCTGCTGGAACTGATTTTCGCTCGCTGCGACTTCGCTTATATGGACGCCGACCAAAACCGGGGTGGGTTTGTCGGCGCCAGGTGTTCCTCAATAATTCTAAATACATATCCACTTCTTTTATTTTTTGGTTAGAATTTTCCACTTCTTCCATTTGGGGAGCCTTCTCTTACTCCCACCTTCTCTCACCATACTTCAGAGGGCGTATCCACTTCTTCGTAGCAACCTCTTTACCCATCCTCTGGGTGGGCGGCGACCTTCCTCCTTGCGTCACGTCGCCAATGATATCCATCGGGCTTTGTTTCAGGGGGAAAAAATATCTTAAAAAAAAATTATCTTTTTCTTTTCCACAGTTCTCATTTCTTGCAAATAGAACAATGCGATCGGTGGTGGTCATAACTCTTGTTTCTGGACTTTCAGTCAGATTTCGCTAATTATCCTATTTCCAATCGCCCGTCGCCTCGAAAAAAAAAACTTTCCTTTTCCATTTTCTTTGCACATTTTCTGATAACATAATTATGCTAAAGATGTCTTGTCAAAGAAAACTGTCAGTCGCCACCTCGTGTGCGGCTTTGATATAATTTTATATTTGCCTTTTGTCAATTATCAAAATAACATTTTCAATCATTTTCTTTGGCTAGTCGGTCTGTGGTTTTGCTTAATATGAAAACACAGCTCGAAAGATTCCTTTAACCAATTTAGTTTTTAATTAAGTTTTTTTTCTTATCAAAATATCCTTTATCCATTTTCTTAGCGTTCTTCATCCACGTTTTCCGTTTGGTAAATGGAATATATATATATTAAAAACAATGTCTTTTAAACATTTTGTTTATGACGGAAAAAAACGTTTTTTTTATTAATTTTTTGGCAGCGTTCTTTCATTTTTCCGTTTGGTGGGAATGAGGTAGTAAAAAACTGTCCATGTTCCAAAATTTGGGTTCATTTTCAAGGGGTTTTGTGTTGTTAGTTTCTCTTCATGTTTTGTCTGTTTGAGATGTATTTTTTGTGTGGTTTTGAATACTAATAGAGGCGTTTATTCTGAGCCTTCGTGGGTTGAGCGCGGATGTAATTCGAGTAAGCGTCTTTCTATTAAAAAAAAAATCAGCACGCTACTACCATTTGTTAAACAAACGAGGTTGACAGTAAGAGAGAGATGTTTATACGGGGCCTCCATTATAGCAAGATATTTTCGGCAATTTGATTTATATAGAATTCTATTATTTCGACTAGAATTTTTCTTAAGTGTTTTTGGAAATTGTTTTTTATTGCACTTTGCTCTCATAAGTGACACGTGAGGCGTCAACTCAAGAGGGTTACATGTCCGATAGATGTAATTGATTTATGACAATTTAGATTCACACACACACACACACACATATATATATATATATATATATATATATATATATATATATATATATATATGCAAATTTTTCTATATATTATTCACATATTATATATACGTGGTACTTATTGGAAAGCGCTCAATATCAGTGATAGAGCTAACATATTTAGTTGGATTGATGTGAGTTTGACCCTGGGTTTCACGATATTTCACACTATAAACTCTGACGATCGCAAATAGCGTGAAACCCAAGGTCACAAACTCACGATCAATCCAACTATATATATATATATATATATATATATATATATATATATATATATATATATATATATATCTTTCTGCATTCTCTTGAGGTTTCTTCTAGACTCGATGAATTACTTAATCATAATTATCTCAAATCCTCTTACTAATTTCTATCACTTGTATATCCTTACTTGAAACGGCTTCTAATGATCTGAATGGAGCGGCCTGGGGATAGTAGTCGTGGCTCGTGGGGGCGCAGTCCTATGGGTAAGGGAAACTAGGATGAGTTCCTCTGTATCAAGTCTAAGTCGCTACCTTTGTACAGTTGGTATGCCGTGTGCCTGATAACGTAGCTGTCCGGGTTTCAATTCTCGGTAGTAGATGCGCACTGCTGATAAGTCCCAAATGTTGGACAAAGCGGCCGTCCAGTGCATTCTGTTGAGGTTGAATTACTTAATTAAATATATATATATATATATGTGTGTGTGTGTGTTTTGGGTGAATTTTATCGACCGGTTCTGACTATCCAATTTTTTAATAACTTTTTAAAATTTCCGAAATAGTTATTTTATATAATCGGCAAATTTACGAACATTCATATTTGCTTTTTATTTTATCCTCAAGTACTTTCGAACGAGATAGTGTTTTGTGTATGTTTATCTAAGTGTTTTTAGTTAATTCCGGCCTCATTCGAAAGGACTTGGGAAGAAATAAATCGAAATATGAATTAATATGAACATTGATAAATCTACCGATTACAAAAAACAACGATTTCGATATGAAAAGTTAATAGAAATATAGATAATCAGCCCTTGTCGAGCCGCCTAGGTTTCTCGATTTGAAACCCCTGAGATATCGGCAACCGGTGTCTGGAAAATATCAAGAATTTCTTGAAGGTCGCTATCGTCTACGTCGTCATAATGTCCGGCGTGAAAACAGACCACTTGATTCGGTTTACACTCGCTTCTGATGCTACATCAATTCTGTCTCTTCAATGCTGATGTCAGTGATTTTTCTACGTAATGGCCGGCATGAAAAACCACTGGATTGGGATTCTACTAAAGCCGCATCATTTCTGTCTCTTCAATGCTGATGTCAGTAATTTTTTCTACGTGATGGCCGGCATGAAAAAAACCACTCGATTCAGGATACACTCGCTTCTAAAAAGCCGCATCATTTCTGTCTCTTCGATGCTGATGTCAGTGATTTTTCTACGTGATGGCCGGCATGAAAACAAACCACTCGATTCAGGTTACACTTGCTTCTAAAGCCGCATCATTTCTGTCTCTTCAATGCTGATGTCAGTGATTTTTCTACGTGATGGCCGGCATGAAAACAAACCACTCGATTCAGGTTACACTCGCTTCTAAAGCCGCATCATTTCTGTCTCTTCAATGCTGATGTCAGTGATTTTCTCTACGTGATGGCCGGCATGAAAACAAACCACTCGAACTCGCTTCTAAAGCCGCATCATTTCTGTCTCTTCAATGCTGATGTCAGTGATTTTTCTACGTGATGGCCGGCATGAAAACAAACCACTCGATTCAGGTTACTCCTAAAGCCGCATCATTTCTGTCTCTTCAATGCTGATGCATCATTTTCTGTCTCTTCAGGTTACACTCGCTTCTGCATCATTTCTGTCTCTTCAATGCTGATGTCAGTGATTTTTCTACGTAATGGCCGGCATGAAAACAAACCACTCGATTCAGGTTACACTCGCTTCTAAAGCCGCATCATTTCTGTCTCTTCAATGCTGATGTCAGTGATTTTTCTACGTAATGGCCGGCATGAAAACAAACCACTCGATTCAGGTTACACTTGCTTCTAAAGCCGCATCATTGCTGTTCCTTCAAGGCTGACGTCAGTGTTTTTTCTATGTTGAACATGTGAGCAAATATTTTTGAATATATACTAATCTTTTACATAGATACGTTTGCTATTTCTTTATATTTTAATTTGTTCTCAATTACTCGGGCAACTTATATAGTCACTGGCATAAATTATATAATCACTACAAATAATTTTTTGTTTTTTTACTTCTTAGCGAATAAACAAATCAGAGACATGATTTCAAACACTTTTTCTTAAACTGCTGAGCATTTAGTCTTCGGGAAACACAACTCAAACAATTTAAATGTAATTATTTAAAGTAATGGGATAAGTTTTCTTGTGCTTCATCTGGAAAAATACGCCATTATTAAATACTTTAATTTGTTCAATTTATATCTCAGTGAAATCAGAATGTTAAGTTATTAAACAAAAATTGTTTTCTGTCATATCTGTGTATTTGATAGAATTAAAAATCTGGGTCAACATACACCGTATTATGATTCCCTAATTCTTACCAGATGTTGCGTATATATATATATATATATATATATATATATATATATATATGTGTGTGTGTGTGTGTGTGTGTGTGTGTGTGTGATAGAGTGTTTGCGTGTATATAAATATAAAAGTCGAGATGGAAGGCAAATATCCAGAGTCGACATTCTGTATCGTCAGGCCAACATGGACTGACGATTGCGTTTAGCATGAAATAGTATCGCCTCTGGGTGTTTGTCTTCAATATCCACTTTTAAATTTTCATACGCTCTGCCTCAGATATTGAGCACTTTAACCGTAAAACTATATTTTATCACACACACGCACACGCACACGTACACACACACACACACACATATATATATATATATATTTGGTTGGATAGATGTTAGCTCTATCTCTGATATTGAGCGCTTATACATATATATATTTATATATTTACCTTACATATATTTATATATATATATATATATATATATATATATATATATATATATATATATATATATATATATATATATATATATATATATATATATATATATATATATATATATATAAATTCTCTCTCCATACGTAAGGCCGACGGATTAAATGGTGGTTTCTCCTATAAAGAGGGATGCAGGTTCAAACCTTGCCTGAGAGCACATTTTATTTTTATTGTTAATATTTCTCGAGTATGCTGTTCAATATTTGCAATACACACTGATTAAATAAAAAAAAAAATGGGACGACTATTCCAAGTAAGTTTATCTACAAATAGATAATAAATTTCTATATTCATTCCATTCGTTAACCGAAGGTAGTCTAAGGGATATTCAGTTTCTGAAACATGAAAACAGCATTATTTGCGGTCTGTAACTTAAAAAAAAAAACGACAATAATAAACTGATACCATGCTACAAAACAAGCTCGCTCGACTGTGAGGACAAAAGCTTCACTAGAAGAAGTTGGTAGTTACAGTGGCTTCTTGGAAGAGATATTGCGTTGCATCTCATTTCTGGCTTTTTGTGGTCTCTCGGCAATTCCTCTGACACCCAACACTGCATCACAGTCAAAATGAACGACAGAGAATTTTCTTTAAGTTACATTTTACTATCCGTGTTTCAGGGAGTGGGCATCGTTTTTGAGAGGAAAACATTGAGAGAGAGCGAGAGATGGGGTGAGAGGGAGAGAAAGAGGTAGAAAGAAAGAGAGAAAAAGAAAGAAAAGAGAGAGAGAGAGAAAAGGAGAGAAATAGAGACAGATACTGAAGAGAATAAGATATATATATATATATATATATAGATAGATAGATATTGATCAGACTAAGATAGATAGCTAGCTAGCTAGATAGATATTGATCAGACTAAGATAGATAGATAGATATTGATTAGACTAAGATAGATAGATAGATAGATAGATAGATAGATATGAACTGGTCGAGATACGAAAGTGAATGACATAGATAGATAGAGAGGGTGAGAGAGAGAATGGAGGAGAACAAAGGAGAAAGATGTAAAAAGAGAGAAAAAAGGAGAGAGAGAAAGAAGGGGGAGAGATAAATAGAGACAGCTACTGAAGCGAATGAGATAGATAGATAGATAGATAGATAGATAGATAGATAGATAGATAGATAGATAGATAGATAGGAATTGTTCGACATAGAGAGATAGGAACAGGTTGAGATACTGAAAACAATGAACTAGATAGATAGATAGATAGATAGATAGATAGATAGATAGATAGGGAAAGAAAAAAGAGAGAAAGAAAGGGAGAGATAGAGAGAAAGAAAGAAAAAAGGAGAGTGATAGAAAAATAATGACAGAAAGAAAGTAAACTATGATGAATCCTGTTTATTACTTTTACTGCGGCGACGTACTTATACGTTACACTATTGACTACATACATTGATTTTCAAAATGCCGTTAAATGTTGATTTCTAGCTTTGTTGTCTCAAACTGTTTTTTTTTTTGTGTATAATGTGTCTCCAGTCCTTCTTTCTTTCTTTTTTACGTGCCGTGTCCTTTCACGGCGTAGGCGATCATGCCTCTCCACTTCACCCTGTCTCTTGTGGCTCTCAATAAGTTTCGTCCCTCTGACACTTCCCCCAGACCACGTTTTGTCTGCCACTTGTTTAAGCCCGCCAGGTATGCCATACGTTGCTTCCCCTTGTCTCACTTTCCCTCTATTCGATCTGTGAGTATCAAATTCTCCAAGCCTTTCTTTCTCATTACGTATCCCAGAAACTTCATCTGCCTCTTCCTGATGTTAAGCATAAGCTTCTTCCTTATTTGCATCCTTTCTAAGACCTCATTGTTGCTCACACACTCGGTTCATGTCATCCTTATCATCCTTCTGTAGAAACACATCTTCGTCGCCTCGAGTCTCTTCTTCATCTTTGAGGAAATCGTCCAACATTCTCTGCCGTAAAGGACGACAGATGTCACGTAATAGCTCAGTACTCTTTTCTTTGTTCCCAAAGAAATCCTTCTGTCTCGCAGTACACTGCCCAGCTTTTGGAATGCGCCCTTGGCCATCCCAAATACGTCTACAGATCTAAGTGTTGCACTTACCGTCTTCTGTCAAGACGCTTCCCAGATATTTAAACTTCTGCACCTGCTTGATTCTAGTGTCCCCGACCATTCCAATCTCATTTCGGGATCATCCTTTTACTGATGACCATGCATTCTGCCTTCTTGTCATTTATACTTAGTCCTTTCTTCGCGCTCTCCTTCGCTACCTTCTGTAGGAGGTTTTGTAATTTCTTTTCCATGTCTGCTGTCAGTACTGTGTCACTGTTGTTCATGATGACGGTCGTCTTCGAGTATAGAATCCAGAGGTTAGCAGTGAATATTTCGAAGACAGTAGGAAAGCGTTGTTCAGGTTAGCAGTGAATATCCCGGTAAAGTAGCAGAGCGTAGTTCTTCCTTCTGTTCCTCTTCGCCTGACAAACTGGCACTGGACATTTGGATAGAGTAAACAAAATGGCCGCCTTTATACACGACGGATTGAATATTCTACGTCTTCTGATTGGTTAACCTTCTATTGGTGGACTATAAAGTGAGTCAAATCATTTGAGCTAACTCACTAGTTACATATATACACAAAAAACTGCAACAGTCACCTGCATAGCGTGTTCAAATACTGCAGTATTGGGAATCATCCTGGACATATTTCGTAGCAAATAAATGGCCTATATTTCTTTTTGTACAAAGCTATCCTCAAAATGGTGAGAAAGAAGCACTTATCTTAAAATATCTGATACGTAGATTTAGACACCAAACTTTTCTTTTCGTTCATGCATCAAAAACCTCTTCAGAAAAACTACCCGTGTATAGTACGACTCCCTATGTGCATCATAAAAAAAGCTGATTATAAAATCTTGTTCTATATTCGTGCACATACGGCAGTTTACTTTCTGCAATATCGTCCCGAATATGTCGATTTGTGTGGCTGGAATAAAGTTAATACAGGGTGACCCCCACAAAAAAAAACAAAAAACGGGAATTTTTGAAGTGCATATTGCCAGAGATGAGCAAGTGGCAACACTGCGAGACAAGTGACCTTGAGCAAGTAAACATTTCGCCATTTAGAATTCAAGATGAAATTCACAGTATCCCAGCTGAGATGTTGCAGCAGCCAATGAGGAATCACAACAACAGATTTCAAGAATGCATTCGTACAGGAGGACGCCATCTACAGGACGTAATTTTAAAAAAATGAAAAATTCCATCATTGTTTCTTAAATAGTATGTTTTAATGTTTCAATTACTATGAATAAAATATTTTTCTTCCATCACTCTTGGTTTTATTGGATTGTTAAAATGGTCCCGTTTTTTTGGGTCACCCTATATTTAGTACCCATGTATAATATGCGACTATAAATGTTGGAATTAAATAGAGGTAAGTGAATATAAAACACGAATATTTACGGCAAAGAGAAACACCGTAAAACACCGGCGAAGAGTGGAGGTAGTTAAAAAAGCGGTGTCACCACAAGAAGCGTCCTTTTGAAATTGCGTCTTATTACGGCTACGTTTATCTTTGTTTTCCAAAATTAAGAACTAAATGACATAGCTATAATGTTTTAAAACTCCAACGGTATTAAGTCTGTGAGAATGTATTAAAAAAGGTTTTAGTATTATATTATACGATATTAAAGTATTATTAATATATTATAATATATCATATTACGATATATTAATAAATATATTATACTAATTATAGTATTATTAATATATTATTTTATAGTATACTAGCAGTAGAGCACGGCGTTGCCCGGGGATGTAACAGTAAGAGATAGATCAAGTATCGACCATCATAAAGACTGAAAAATAAAATTGACAAAAATTATTGTTTAAGGTTGACGGGTACGCATTTTTTTTTTTACGAATTGGTCAAACCCAAACTCAAACAAAAACATTGTTTTCAATCGTTATGAGTCTACCGATTGGATAGAATTTTATTATAAACAATTGTCTTGTAAATGGAATTTTTAAAGCATTCTGAATGTAAAAATAAAGAAAAAAGTGTGCAAGACAATAAGAAACACTACCTGCCCCACCAAACTGAAGTTTTGTTGAAATCAGTTGAAAAATGTAGGAAATACGATCCCATATATAAACGAACACGCACACACACACAGAGACAACCTGGGTTTTATAATAAGTATAACTCGATATGAGTTGTCCCCCTTTCATTCACGCGATGCATCTTAATCGTGTTTTCATATTGATTTCGTGCAAAAACAATTGTGTTTTTCCAATTTTTGGCGCTGTCAGAACCACCGCAAGGGAATTTTACGCAGTCCTGTGAAGTTTTGTTGAAATCGGTTGAAAAATGTAGGAAATCCGATCCAATATATAAACGTACACACACACACACACACACACACACACACACACACACACACGCACGCACACACACGCACACACACACAACCTGGGTTTTATAATAAGTATGATTATAGTATTATAGATATATTATATTATACTGTATATTGTCTGCTTTGTCTGTAGCATTTATTTGCACCGACTGAGAGTATCAATACTTCCAAAAAGTGTGGATGGTTCCACACAAGCCTTCACCACTTTAATCAAATCACTTGTGTGGGTTTTCTGGCAGTTTACCTTGATTCGTTCTTATTGTCAGCTGTCAATATACCACATAACACCCTTGAGTGCTTAGCCTTGGAGCGGGTAGAATAGAGATCAACATGTTTTAGTGGACTCAGCAGTTTTCAATCTGCTTGTCTGAATCATCTTCAAGAAGCGAGAGCAAGATCTAAAAGGTCAGCCAATCTAACAGTGATCTCATCTCACAATCCTCACACATGCTCCATAGGTGGCCTCCTTTGTAAATCACTAGCGGGTCTTAAATTCCACTTAAGTTTATCGCACAAAATTTAATAATTGAATCAACTAAGCTGCCAGATCCTTATACGCCGAAACCGACGGGAGTGTCCATTATTATTATTATTATTATTATTATTATTATTATTATTATTATTATTATAGTATAATTAATATATCATATTATACTATATTATAGTATTATTAATATATATATTATAGTATATTATAGTATTATTAATATATTATATTATGCTATATTATAGCATTATTAATATATGATACTATATTACAGTATTATTAATATATTATCTTCTAGCATATTATAGTATTATTAATATATTATCTTTTAGCATATTATAGTATTATATATTATATTATATATATATATTATATATATATATATATATATATATATATATATATATATATATATATATATTATGCTATTGGGAATCATCCTGGCATTATTAATATATTATATAATACAATACTATAGTATTATTAATGTATTATATTATTTCATATATTAGTATTATTAATATAGATTAAACTATATTATAGTATTATTAATATATTATATTACACTACCTTATAGTATTATTAATATAGATATATATATTAAAACATATTATAGCATTATTAATGTATTAGACTATATTATAGTATTATTAATATATTATATCATATAGTATTATTAATATATATATATATATATATATATATACACATACATACACACACACACTACACACACACACACACACACACACACACATATATATATATATATATATATATATATATATATATATATATATATATATATATATATATATTATAGTATATTTTAGTATCAATATTAGGCATGAGCTAGGAATGCAAAAATCTGGAATAAACCGGTTACTGTTGTGCAATACTAACTTCCTTTCAACTTTGTAGGGTACTATTTTCATTTAATTTTTTTCTTCGTTTGTTTTTTTTTTGTCATATGTCTATATTTTGATAAAGACATTCTTGGTCTGTTAACTTCGCACTGTTGGAAGAAGACTCTTCCATAAGAAAAAAAAAAGAAGTTATTTCAAATTTTCACCTTAGAGTATCCATGCGTAAAGTAACAGTGCATGATGTTTCACGTTCCTTCAAGACATGGGTGATAACATCCCTCTAAAATTTCCCGCTTTTGCAGCTCGTAATAAATGTCTTTTAGTTATCTC
>CAHIKZ030004126.1:795000-800000 GCA_903632075.3 Acanthosepion pharaonis
ATTTTTATAAATTTTATTTTTTGAAGAGGTTAAAAATCAAGCCTTGAGCCTGGTCAGTACTTAGATGGGTGACCACTTGCTTGGAGAGAAATATTAGGTTGGTGCAAAAATAATATCGTTTTTTGACGTTAAGTTGAACGTCAAAAAACGAACCAATAATCAATTAAAAAAATTGAATTCAGAGCTTTGCTTGCCCGAGACGATTGCCAACTAAATATGTTTTATCTGTAGAAGAGGTGGAGTGGGGTGGATATGAATTCATACCTTTTCCCAAACTAACAGTGGACTCCGCCGGAATTTGAACTCGTCTCACAAATTCCTCTTTCCGAGCTGCCAACAATTACGTTCGCTGTTCCATTACACTTTATTAATTTTAATAAATGGTATCGTCCAATTTCAAATTTCGGATTATGACTTTAAGCCAGGCATAGCAATTTTTTTTTAAACAGTATGCCACATGAGGCACATTTCATCTTATATTCTCATTAAAAAAAAAAAAAAAAAATCATGAGAATTTTTCATTAACCCCTTTCACGGCGTAGACGTGTATATACGTTTTTACCGGAAGAATCTTTTTTCTGATAAGGACGAATATACCCGTCCAAAACATAACGTTAAAAAAAAACAGCTACAGGCGTGTTTATACGTCTACCTTGATTCTTTTTATGCCTTTTTGAGCTTGAAACGAGTCTAATTGTCCACTCACACGTTTGGAAGAGGTGTTAGCCACAGCTAGGGTAATTCATAGTGCCTCAGTTTCTTAGTATATTAAAGACAAATAAAAAGTTCGTCTAAAAATGAAAAGTTTTTCCCAAACAAATTGGCGGGGAAGGGCCTAAAGATACCAGCGCCATTTTTCCAACAAATGAGCATGTGCATAAGCATCTGCCTTAGAAATGGAGAAAAGTTTTTTTTTTTTTTTTTTTGTTTTGGAGAAAAGATACTTTCTATAAAAAAACAAACGAAACAAAAGATATTTACACATATGATCTTCCTTAGTGAAAATCGTCAATAGTTTAAAATGCTGTCAACATTGCTTTCAACGAAAAGTTACCAAATTCAAGAAACGTTGTACTTAATTATTGTTTATTTATGGGGACATGCATGAGAGTATGGGAGCTAAAAGTAAGAACGAAAGGCAACAAATATTCTAATAACGTTATTTTTCTCACGAAATTACGCATGCCATTCAAAGCAGTAATCGGGCGGCATGTGGCCCGCGGGCCGCAGTTTGCCTATGACGGCTTTAAGTCATAACAATATTTTATTATCATTATTATTATTATTATTATTATTATTAGTAGTAGTAGTAGTAGTATACTAAAACTGGCATATTTAATATTTTTATTGACTTTGTAGCAACGCGGACATGTGTTCAAATATTCACCTTCCAGCGAGCTTAGGTTGCATTAATTTATCCTCAACGCTTCACGATTCATTAGAATTTTTTTAACATTTGGCCGGAAGCATAGGTACTGTATCCGTGTAATTCGATATCAGTAATTTCTGTTAATTGATATTTATCTATTAACAAAAACAATTAATGATTACTTCTGCTATTTCCACTGAGATTATTAAATTAAAACACTCCTCGCAAAATATTTTAACTCCAGAATTTAGTCACAATTTCCTTTTTTATATGAATCCAGCTCAAATTAAAGCATTTTTGCTGTCTGTCGTAACCTAGAAAAGGTTACTGAATGAGGAATAACGAAATCGGAGGTTGGAAATGAAACGGTAATCTTTATAATATCAACAAAATACAATACTCGCCAGCGGCGTGAAGTAGGTAAACCACTGCTGGTGGTGAACTACTAAGACATCATATTACTTCCACTTACCATAGTGCTACCGTATTTATGAGGATTGGGACATACCCATTAATGTTCATAGGTATGGTATATAAATAATAATAATAATAATAATAATAATAATAATAATAATAATAATAATAATAATAAAGTACAGCCCACACCTTACGAAGGGCTTTATCTATGTAATTTAATTTTTTTTTTTTTTTTTTTGTCAGTGGAAAGTGTCATGACGCCATTTCTAACCTTAGGTCCCTGGGCGGGACCCGGAAAGAAATGTGTGAATCAAAGAAAATAATAAAATAATAAAAATAATAATAATAATAATAATGATTGTTGTAACCTAGGAAATGTTATTTAATGAGGAATAACCAAATCGGAGGTTGGAAATGAAATGGTAATCTTTATAATATCAATAAAATACAATACTCGCTAGCGGTGCGAAAGCAGGTAAACCACTGCTGGTGGTGGACTACTTAGACAGCATATTACCCCCCCCACTTACAATAGTCTTCCAACGTATTCAAGAAGATTGGGACATAGCCATATGTGTTCATAGGTACGGTATATAACACTTTCAATTTTATTTCAACACATTTCAGAAGAAATATACTAAGATATCTCGCAAAGTTTTAGAGTGATAGAGAAATGAAAAATTTACTTGAACTCAAATTCAAACGACATTCGCGAATTCAGTTTTCAGATTCCTGAACGATACACAACTACACGTATAATGGGTGTAAAAGCAAAATTCTCCAAATGCTAGATTAAGCTTTTAACCGTTGTATCTTAGAAATGATTAAAGATATCTTACTGGAATTCTGTGAGGTTTTTATATCACAATTGGAATCTATTTTGAACAATCAGAATGTACCTAGCTCTACGTTGAAATGATAATCTTTCTTGCGGTTGGGACATCCTGATCTAGTTTTCCTCTTTACTGTTCCTTTTTTGTTAAGCTTATTGACCGTTCTCTTGATATTTTTTTCATAGACTTTGAAGATGGAAGCCATAGTATGAATGTTGGTAGCATTACTGAAGGCCTAAATGATTTTTTTCTCTCGAACAATTGATCATTTGGGAAGACAAAGTGGGACTAACACAAAATGATTTTAACCTGTTGTCATTCTAGCCAAAATAACACAAATGGTTTTTCGGTGATCCTTACGACAAATGATGTCAAAATGGCTAAACGACTCATCTGAAAAACTAGAAAAAACAGAAACTCAATTAGTTCAGTGGTTTTGTAGATATTAAACATTTTATGGGATGAACATTACCTCATGCTGTTACACGATTTACCCGGTATCATATTATTATTATTATAAAACCCAGGTTGTGTGTGTGTGTGTGTGTGTAAGTTTATATATTGGATCGGATTTCCTATATTTTTCAACCGATTTCAACAGCGCCAAAAATTGGAAAAACACAATTGTTTTTGCACGAAATCAATTTGAAAACACGATTAAGAGGCATCGCTGTCGTGAGAATGAAAGGGGGACAACTCATATCGAGTTATACTTATTATAAAACCCAGGTTGTTTGTGTGTGTGTTCGTTTATATATGGGATCGGATTTCCTACATTTTTCAACCTATTTCAACAAAACTTAACTTTTTTTTTTTGGCAGGTAGTGTTTCTTATTGTCTTGTTTTTTATTTTTACATTCAGAATGCTTTAAAAATTCCATTTACAAGACAATTGTTTATCATAAAATTCTATTCAATCGATAGACTCATAACGATTGAAAACAATGATTTTGTTTGAGTTTGGGTTTAACTAATTCGTAAAAAAAAAAAACTAATTAAGACATGCGTGTCCGTCAACCTTAAACAATAATTTTTGTCAATTTTATTTTTCAGTCTTTATGATGGTCGATACTTGATCTATCTCTTACTGTTACATCCCAGGCAACTCCGGGCTCTAATGCTTATATATATATATATATATATATATATATATATATATATATATATATATATATATATACATACATACATACATACATATATATATATATATATATATATATACACACACATATTCACGGATCTTAGTATCCTTAGTAAAGGAAGAGAGAAAATTGCCATGTTGATAGATATTCATTTATTCCGTGTACTTTCGAGATTAGCACAGTGTCATCATCAGAGTTTTGTTTTTCCTAAGACAAAATTGCTCTGCTCATCTGAAAGTTATTATTTACTCGGAATAAATGAGTCTGTAACAACATGGTAATTTTTTGACTTCCTTTAATAAGGATATTAAGCTTGTCCGTGAATATGAGAGGATCCTGTTGAAAATAAGTGGACAAAACTTGTCTAAATTTGTGTCTTAATATATATATATATATATATATATATATATATATATATATATATGTGTGTGTGTGTGTGTGTGTGTGTGTGTGTGTGTGTGTGGTAACTGCTCTCGAAACATGTAGTTAACAGGCAATGAATTGATTGTTTATTTTAAAGACCCTTAAACAAAACTGCTGTCATTTAAAAATCATAGAGAACCTGTTTTGTCCTCCATAAACATGACTGATGCTAACCTCCAGGAGAGTAACACTTAGCGCCTTCTCAGGCTCACATGTTTTACTGATATCGAGTTGTGATTATATTGAATCAAGTGCTTGATCTATTGAAAGGAAAGGTGGTTTGCTGCGACGTGCCAGATAATTTTTCATCGTTAGATTCCATCTTGCAAAATTAAAAATCTACCACTCGTCCGTGTATTGTATACCGCTGCCATATCTGGTCTGGTGCTCCTGCTGTACATCTCGGGATTCTTGACAAAATCCAATAAAAGCATCTGTAATGTAATCGGTCCTGACCTGGCATCTCGACTTCAGTCATTTTCTCACCGACGTGACGTGGCTTCACTTTGTCTTTTGTGACATCGAAATCCAAAGGCACGCGTAAATATCGAAGACGCCTTCCAAAAGCTGAGCAAAGTATTAAGAAACGTGAAAAAATCCATGAGACACAAAGAAAAGATTTTGTGAACTTTTATTTTTAGTGTGGCATTTTTTATATTGAAGTTGTGGTTATACATATTTCGATGTATTTATTTTTTTTACAGATATATATTTAATTTTATCTGAATTTATACACACACACACACACACACACACACACACACACACATATATATATATATGTATATATATATATTCTCTCTCTCTCGACTC
>CAHIKZ030004126.1:807500-817500 GCA_903632075.3 Acanthosepion pharaonis
AGGATAAATCCAACCAAAAACGATTATTACAAAATATTGATGCGTTTCGACCCACACAGAAATGACGATAAGAGAGGTCCCCGCCTCATACACACAAACGCGGATACACGTGACACGTATCTGACCAATAAGAACTAACCAAAAATCAGAATATTCCATTACACTGTCTCTTTGCTTTTTTTTTTTTTTCTATTTCGATCTCTGGCGAAGATTAAATAAAAAAGTGAAACATGTTAGATTGGAATATATTTCCTACTTGTTCTTTATTTTTACACACACACACACACACACACACACACACACACACACACATATATATATATATATATATATATATATATATATATATATATACAGTGTAACCGGATATAAGACAGTTGTCGGGACCGGAGAAGAAGTCTCTTATATCCGGGTTTCTCTTATATCCAGGTTTGGTCTATTTTATATACATTAACACAGGCTCTAATTTGGGACCAGAAAATCTCTCTTATATCCGGGTTCTCTTATATCCGGGTCTCTTATATCAGGTTACACTATATATATATATATATATATATATATATATATATATATATATTTCGTTATATTTAGTGAATACTCGAATATGAGTAGACACTCTGTTTACTTATTAAACAGAAATTTTATATTTTCACCTGCCAGCCTAAATGTCCGAGAAATCTTATTAAATAAATTTGCGCCCTTAGATAAGACTGTAAGAACATCGTAAAACCGCAAGACGATGGGAAATTGAAAAATCAGGCGTAGCTTACCAAATATGGAGGGCAAAAGGAGATCCCAAGACCCTGTGGGATGAGGTCAAAATAATAGACAGAGAAAACCACTGAAAAATACGAAACCTTATGGAATCAGCACATATGCTAAGACATAAAAATCTCCTAAGTAGGCCAAGCAAAGAAATGAATACAATATAGGAACCAGTAATATGGAGTGCTAGAGAAAAACAAAAACAACAACAAATGTAATATGAGCTTTGGTAAAAAAACGATTTATGAGATATTAAGTTTATAAGTCCCAAACATTAATACACTGATGTCCTCAAGAACACATGGAGAAGTGGATAAAACCGTTGATTGTTTCCAGTGATATGACACAAATAGTTGTGATTATATATATATATATATATATATATATATATATATATATATATATATATATTAATATATATATATATATATATATATATATATATATATAATATATAATTATATATATATATATATATATATATATATATATATATATATATATATATATTTCCCTTGATATCTGTTTTGCCAAATATTTTTATGTACAAATTGTATTAACTATTTTTTCAAACTGCTCGAATATACGTAATAAAATAAATATATATATATATATATATATATATATATATATATATATATATATATATATATATTATTTGCTCTGGATTCACATTGAGCTCTCTGGATTTTATCCTCTTTAGGTTTAGCCATAGAGATTACCTAGTTTTTCATAAACTATATATATATATATATATATATATATATATATATATATATATTTTTTTTTTTTATGTGTGTGTGTGTGTGTGTGTGTGTGTGTGTAGATAGATAGCTAGAGATAGATATTGATAAAATTATTGGTTAATATATATATATATATATATATATATATATATATATATATATATATATATATAAATTTCCAAGTGGATACAATCCAGCTAGAACTCAATGACCAGGACAGTGCAAGAATATATTATAAAAGGCTCAACCACTAATATTCCATGGTTATAATTCATTACATTGGAATATGTAATCACAATCCAATTCATCAGACTTACAAAGCCGCAATGTCTTGTAAACCGGAAAATACGGTAAATCTTTTTTTCTTCAGACGTCGACTCCCACATTATCTTAAACAAAAGGTTAGGAAGGAAACTCCCAACGATACTAGAAATTACACAGTGTACTCACAAAGCCTATTTTCCTGTAAAATTAACACACAAAATCAATTTTAAGAGTAAGGTTTTATAAATTTTAACCGATAGTTGCGCTAAATCGTCGACTAATGTATGCCTAATGTTTCCTGCTTGGAAACGGTTAATCTCATCATTATTATCATTAGTGTGCATTAAAAATATCCACAAAGAGATATATCCTAGGATACGAAATGAGACGGTATCTTCATAACTCATACAGGGTCCTGCTTTCTGTTCGGGGATGATTTGGTCGGTTAAGTTTAGTTTGGCTTGAATGATAGGAACGTGAACTTGTAAATAATTATTATCTCCAAAATATTCTTACAATCTAAAAATATATACTTGGCTTTAAATAACCTACGAAATGTTGACAAAAACGATACGAGAAATTACACATTCCACTTACGAAGCCTATTTTCCTTAAAAATTATCAAAAAACAATTTTAAGAGTAAGGTTTTATAAACGGTTAATCTCTGTCTATATTTCTGAGATGACGTATTATGTACACTATTTACATCATTCGGACTATTGTCCATCTTTCTTGCCATATTTGTTACAACGTTTCGGCCTTTCAGTATCTGTCTATATTTCTGAGATGAGGTATTATGTACACTGTTTACATTATTCGGACTATTGTCCTCATCTTTGTGCCATATTTACTACAACGTTTCGGCCTTTCAGTATTTGTCTATATTTCTGAGATGAGGTATTATGTACACTATTTACATTATTCGGACTATTGTTCTCATCTTTGTCGCCATATTTATTACAACGTTTCAGCCTTTCAGTATCTGTTTATATTTCTGGGATGAGTGTATTATGTACACTATTTACATTATTCAGACTATTGTCCATCTTTGTTTATTTATTACAACGTTTCAGCCTTTCATTATCTGTTTATATTTCTGGGATTATTATCTCATCATTTTGTCGCCATATCTATTACAAGAACGTAGAAGCGTACAACAGCCGAAACGTTGTAATAAATATGGCGACAAAGATGAGGACAATAGTCCGAATAATATAAATAATGTACGGTTAATCTCATCATTACTACTACAGTTTTGTATTTTTATTAAGATTGATAGAGGCACTGTGGAATAATGGATAACGTTTCGAATTGAGGAATCTGAGTACAGTGTTCAAATTCCAATCGAGTTTGTTACGTTCATTTACTTTCACTTTCAAAGGTATGAATTCATCTATTCTTTCTTTCAGCTATGGGTAAATAGCAGGACAGATTGGGTGCTATAGCCTTGGGTGATAACCGGTTTCGGAGAAAGATAACTACGAATTAAAAACAGCCAACTATGTGTTAAAACAGCCTCACTAGCTCACGGTTGGCTAAGCGTGTTGACTACGGCTACACCCCTGAAAACTTGGCCAATCAGTAAGCGGTTCCTTCAACATGAATGAGAATTCTCTGAATTTAGATTTTGAATAATTCGAGTCAGTTAATCCTCAAAGACTAACCAACCATGGAAATATTGGTTGAGTTCTAGCCAATGTGTTGGCATTTAGTCTTTTATGTGCTTTAAAAATATCCACAAAGTGATATATGACGGACTGATACGGTATCTTCATAACTCATACAGGGTCCTGCTTTCTGTTCGCGGATTATTTGGTCCCTCACTCGGTTTGGGTTGGTTTAGTTTGGCTTGACGGATATGGACGCCGACTTGTAAATAACTATTATCTCCAAAATATTCTTACAATCTAACAATATATACGCAGCGGATTGGTTGTTACAAACGTCCAATCGGATGTGCGGAATACGTGGCCTTTCTTCGTCTAACTCTTTAAAAAGGCCAGAGTAGCTGTTAGCGTTTGATAGTGAGGGAGAATCAGTGGTTGATCTCCCCTGATTGGGTCGATTTGGTGATGGGGAGTATGATGTTGAAAGACCCGAAACTCCCTGATGAACCAAATCAAAACATCACTGACGACCCCCTCGGGCGCCTACTTAAAAGCGTATTTTTGAATTATACTTGGCTTTAAATAACCTACGAAATGTTGAAAAAACGAGACTAGAAATTACACAGTGCTCTATTTTTCTGAAAAATTAGCAAAAAACAATTTTAAGAGTAAGATTTTATAAACGGTTAATCTCATCAATACTACTACAGTTTTGTATTTTTATTAAGGTTCATAGAGGCACTGTAGAAATTTATTGGGTTATTAATGCCGACAAGATTTTTATAGCTGGTAATATTTTTTTTCAAAAAATCTAGTGCTGATAAAAAAATTTCCAAAGAATTATTGCTGGTATTAAAACCTATTTTTATATTTTCATCGGGTTTTGCACCCTTTTGGAGGTGTTAACTATAAACCCATAGCTGAGACTCTGACATGTGCTACTACCCCAGGTCAGGGTGGACCTACAAACACCAGCAATTAAAAGATGGTTCCACGCTCCTCAAAACCTAGTGATCAAATGCCTTGCTGCCGGATGTAGTTTACCGTCTTACCCAGGACGCGCTCCCTATTCTGAGAAGGTTAAAGAAGTAATCATGATGACAACTACTTAGAAGAAAAACAAAGGTGCAAAAGAGACCCGAAGAGAGGCAGTTTCTTTTTTTTTTCTTTTTTCTTCAATGGGCTGGACAATATAATGCATATCTGGTGTTTATCGTAGCGAACATGACGACGACCTTTCTCTATGTGATTGACCCGAAACGTAAACGGTAAAGACGTCAGACATTTTGTTTCTTTTGATTTCGTTTTGATTTCGTTTTGAAGGGAAACTTGCAAAAGAAACAACTTTCGCTATAATATCAAAAACAAGTAATAATAACAAAGAATTAGATTTTAGCAGAGTAGGAAAATAATATAGCACATATTTATATAATATTAAGCACAAAACCTCGATTCTTTAAATTTCTATCTAGAATCTAGAATTAGCGTTACACTAATGGGCAAATAGGTTTTGATGATCTTGTAGCGTTTTATGCGTTTTTATATACTTATACAAATATGAAAAATTTCTCAGAGTTAAGCCGTAGAAAAAGACAATATTTATAAATATAAATGACAATAGTAATAGTTGCTGACGACTTTTGTTTTTTTCCTTGAGAAAGTCTACATTAGACGACACGCGTCAGCAACAATTACAGTTTTCCTATTGTCATATATATATAAATGACAATAGGAAAACTGTAGTAGTTGCTGATGCGTTTCGTCCAATGTGGACTTTCTCAAGGCAAAAAACGAAATGAATTTATTTAAACAAAACAACTAATAATAACAAAAACAAAATGTCCTTAGCAACTGGAAGAATTTAGAGAACGCTACTTTCATACTGTTAACTGAAAATTACGTCAATTACTGTCACGTGTGGAGATATTGTTATTATCGCTGTGTTGACGGATTCAGCCATTTTCTTTTGATTTCACGATACTGTTGTATACGTTTGTTTGGGAGAGTAGTAATCCTGTTAAGAAAGGTGAAATAGGGAAAAAAACTTGGGCGTAGATTAATATTTAGGTAATATTCAATGGCAGCAATCTCTAGGATTTTCCTTCTGAGTGTGATATTTTCTTATTTTTTAGGAGTGTAGCATTTTTAAAATCAAAAATATATTGAGGTCTCGTTAATTCTCGTTGCCCCGAGAGATGACCTTAAGGGTCATTAATCGGCATAACACTCCGATGATCAAATAGGCTATGGAAAACGTCCATGTATTTTCGTAGGCAAAAAGTTTAATCTGTTTTCTTGCTTTGTTTTTTGTTTTTGTTGTATAGCATTAGAGACATCTAATTTTAACTTATTTTATGTTGTGCCGTTTCAGTACGTCAGCGATCATGGCTCTCCTCAACTTCCTTTCTTGCTTGTCCCTTTATTATTTTTCTCCCTCTTTTGAGGCCGTTGTTCTGCATTTACCCAAGCATCTATCTATCTATATATAAACTTCCGTTAGTCCATCTGTCACACCCTCTAAAATAGCCACATTGACCGATTGAAACGAAGTTTTAGGGAGACGTGTAAACAGGTAAACGTGTTGGGTACAAAGTACATTGGTTTTACTCGGGTGCATAGCATAGCATAATAAATTTTCATTAATTTTGGGGGGAAAAATTAAAAGTTTGTATTGATGCCATATATGGTCTGGAGCACCATCTATTTGTTTCAAGGCCCCTGATAAAATCCAAAGACAGATATGCAATGTAATTGGCCCTGATCTGGCATCTCGTCTGCAGCCGTTCTCTCACAGACGTGCCATCGCCTCACTCTGTCTTTTTTTATAAATACTTTCATGGTAACTGCTCCGATGGTTACCTGATTTCATGAATTTAAACGTTCAACTAGGCTGGCATCTCGCTCTCACCCTTTCACTGTCGAAACTGTTAAATGTAGCCGTCTCTTCTACACCAATAGCTTCATATCTAGCACCTCTCGCCTGTGGAACTTCCTCCCCTTTTCTTGTTTCCCTGATAGCTATAATCTCCAATTATTCAAATGTAATGTCAATCGACGTCTCCAGATGCTTTGACCTATCCCCTATCCTTTTCTTCATCCTTTCCTCTATCACTCCTATTTGCTCTCGCTCCAAATCTCTGTAACCCCTTGCGTGCTAGTCGCTTCCCGCCTTGCTTGGGGTGAAAGGCTTAAAATATATATATATATATATATATATAATCCTATTATCAGAAACATCTCGCTGTTAGAGAGGCCCTGTAGATTAAACATTTCTCTCCTACTTTCAACCTTTTCTTATTTAACAAAGGAAATGGAATAGAATTCTATTAAATTTTTTTCTTTAAATATAAAGATGATCTTTCCCTTATTTAACAATGAAAATGGAAATTTTTTTTAAATAGATCACTCCGTTCGCGCAACTTGCAAAACAACACAAAAATAAAATACAACGGTCAAAACATACGTAACAACACTGGAGGCAAAACACACTTGCAAATGGGTATAAAATGGGTATAAAATGGGTATAAAATGGGTATAAAACTGTCCGAAAGCGCTTCGGACAATAAAAGTTAAGAAAAATGTCTGTACGAGCTTGCTCCTACAAAACGGAAACCCGTAAGGATATTGTAAAAACTTAATCAAAAATTAATTAAATCTTCCTTGTCGGCCGTATTTAATGAAAGATGTTTGAAAGAAAGATTGCTGTCAATATATACATACATCCAGATAGATAGATAGATAGATAATTTTCATATTTAGGCAGCAATACTTCGTTTATGCATGTTTCATTAAAAACTACAGACAAGGTACTACGGTTAAGCTTTTTATTTAATTCTCTTGTGTTCGAACAAGAGCTTTCTTTTGTGGACAAATAGTGTGTAAAAACTGTGCAAATGTTTAATAGTTCCGAGCGCTTTCGGCTATACCTTTAGCCATTATCAAGAATGATTCAATTTTTCGGCTTAATTGAGTGTGTGCATTAAAGTGAATGTTTTAGTGTGTTGTAGAGATGTTTTTAATTTCTGAATACGGTTTTTTACAAGTGGATGAGGTTACTATATTTGTGTTTTCTACTAGTATGTTTCTAATGGAGTCTGGTAAATGTGTGTTTGTGTTTAAATGGGTTCTAATGGAGCTGTGATCAGATAGGTGTAATGTAAGACGTCTGGATAAGCATGTTGTTGTGTAACCGATGTAATTATTTATGAGTCCGGTTTGATCAGGAAAACAGTTCCTTAAAGGGCATTTGAACTAATTTAACTAATGTTCGTTCTTTGTAATTTTGACTTAACTGGTGTGTTGTTATTTTTGAGCATAAGGTTAGCTGTCTTAATTTTTTATAATAGATAATTAATTTGATTTTTTATTCGGGTCAATTGGAGTAGTGTATTAAGAAAAATGTCTGTACGAGCTTGCTCCTACAAAACGGAAACACGTAAGGATGTTGTTGTAAAAACTAAATTAAATCTTCCTTGTCGGTCGCCTTGCTTGGGGTTGAATGCCTAAAAAAACAATTAACCTACAAAATCCATCGACTATTTTAAAAACAATTTAATCAGCAATACCAAATAATATGATGATTTCAACACGCGTCAATGTGTTGCAAAAACATTTTAGTTTAGTCAAACTTGTTAAACAGGTTATTCGATTTTCTATCACGATTCTCATGCCTTTAATATATCGTGGAAGTGAAATGTAGCTGACCCGACTGCAATTCGAACTCGGCTCTCCGATTTCTCCATTACACCACCCGCATATCCACACATTTCAAACAAAGCTCACAAGAGAAACAAATCCAAAGTTATACCTTATTTCAAAACTAATCTTTTTTTAGATTATTTTTACAATAATTTTCATCTGTGCAAAACCTAAGAGCCACTCGATCTAGAGGGTTACAGAGTAAGAGTCAAAATTAATTAGGGATATGTGGAGAAGATAACTGTTAACCTTAGGCATGAACAGCTTAAGATTGTAGTGATCAGGGAAGCACCATCGTAGGAGTCGGTTCCGAGGAAGAAGCTGTTTGAGTGGAACGTACATCTCACCAGTGGAATACGAAGGGAATGGGGGTGCTTAGCTAAAATGGGCGTCGTATGGTGGGTCTTAGATTAGAAATGGTGGAACTAAAAAATGAATTTCGTTTGAACATTTTCCATGGGAATAGCGAGAGGCTTTTGGACACTGTCGAAACTGGAAAGGGAAGACTTGGTCGCTCCTGCCCATTTATGGTAAGTGTACGTCATTTTCAGCATGAGGAGTCTCCCGTAAAGGTCGATGATAGTTCGAGGAGACAAATTCTTACTGCAGCGGTACAGGGAAGCGAAAATTTTGTAGCATATTTAGCGACATGCACGGGCTTCACTTGAGGTTTGGTCTGAATTTAAGTCCGAATAGACATTCAAGGCTGGTGAGATAGATAAATAGATTGATAGATACATACATAAATATGAATACGTACAGATAGATATGAGTGGACTGAGCTATCAATCTGCACATATCGATCTGTGTATCTCAGCTCCTATCTATTTATTTATCTATCTATCCACCTATCAATCTATTTATCTATATCATCATGTTCGCATCTATCTATCTATCTATCTATCTATCTATCTATCTATCTATCTATCTATCTATCTATCGCAATCTATCCGTATTCATCTATTAGCTTGCTCATACCTATCTAGCTATCTATCTGCTCATATCTATATAGGTATGAGCAAGAGATAGATAGATAGATAGATAGATAGATAGATAGATAGATATGAATACATTGCTTAGATAGATAGATAGATGAATAGATAGATAGATAGATAGATAGATAGATAGATATTGCTATAGATATGACGTGATTTAGATGAATACGGACAGATTGCGATAGATAGATAGATATGAACAGACTGGGATAGATAGATAGATGGATAGATAGATAGATAGATAGATATGAACAGACTGGGATAGATAGATAGATAGATAGATAGATAGATAGATATGAATACATTGCTTAGATAGATAGATAGATAGATAGATAGATAGATAGATAGATAGATAGATAGATAGACATTGCTATAGATATGACGGGATTTAGATGAAATACTAGATAGATAGATAGATGATAGATAGATAGATAGATAGATTTAGATGAATACGGACAGACTGGGATAGATAGATAGATAGATAGATAGATAGATAGATAGATGAATGAATACATTGCTTAGATAGATAGATAGATAGATAGATAGATAGATAGATAGATAGATTGCTATAGATATGACGGGATTAGATGAATACGGACAGATAGATGATAGATAGATAGATATGAACAGATGAAATAGATAGATAGATAGATAGATAGATAGATAGATAGATAGAACAGACTGGGATTTAGATGAAGACGGACAGATAGATAGATAGATAGATAGATATGAACAGACTGAAATAGATAGATAGATAGATAGATAGATAGATAGATAGATATGAACAGACTGGGATAGATAGATAGATAGATAGATAGATATTATCTACCGGTCGGCACGTGTACGGATGAAATGTCCACGCGTCTTGCAGTCAAAGGTCAATAGTTTCTACCGACATTCTGTTACTTGAGACATTTTGCTATT
>CAHIKZ030004126.1:822500-887500 GCA_903632075.3 Acanthosepion pharaonis
TACTGTTTTTGACCATAATGTATGATCCCGTGGCCGAATGGTGAGGACCCGTGTTCGAATCCTACCATGGTAAATTTCTCAGGAAGCTGATTTCTTGATGTTATCGGTCTGACGGAGGCGGTCACAAGCGTCGGACACCTTTGAAATGTGCCTGGAAACCATACCATGGGTTGACCCAAGCCTTGTGAGTGAAATTGGGTAGACGAAACCCTTTGTCACAAGGCATCGTGATCGAGCGTTTGAGCGTGTTGGCTTTGTTCGACGAGCTCTCTCCCAGAAGCTGTAACAGCATATTTGCAGTATAAACCACAGGTGGGCTTTATAGGTGTTGAACAAACACAAATGTGCCACAGCCGGCGTCTCCAACAGGAATTACCTAGCCGCCTTAGTAGACGTGTGTTCCCGGATACGAGTGCTTATCCATTTTTGTGTTTGGCATAAGGCCAAATGTATAATGACATTCATCCGCTTGACTAGCTTGAAGATTAGAGAAAGAACTCAGTCAACAATGTATAAGTCTGGCATAAGGATATGCATAGGGAAACCGGTGAGGATCGAAGAATAGTCAACTAGATAAGGCTGAGGTACTCAGGGGCAGTTTAACTGTGATGTAGTTAGTTTAAATTGTTTTAGCCCATGGTCACATGTATGGGGTTCCAAGTGAGGATTGACGTCACAATGGGGAGTCAGGTCAGCCCATTAATGAATTCCCTGTTGCAGTTTTTTGTGTATATATATACTAGTGAGCTAGCCCAAATGACTTGACTCACTTTATAGTCCAACAATAGAAGGTTAACCGATCAGAAGACGTAGAACATTCAATCCGTCGTGTATAAAGGCGGTCATATTGTTTACTCTACCCGAATGTCCAGTCCAGCTTGTCAGGCGAAGAGAAACAGAAGGACGAACTATGCTCTGCTACTGTTACCAAAATACCCACTGCTAACCTGAACAACGCTTTCCTACTGTCTTCGAAATATTCACTGCTAACCTCTGGATTCTATACTCGAAGACGACCGTCATTATGATCAACATCCCCCGACCTTTTATCACTGAATGTTAAATGGAACGCGAAGGGGAAATGAACGCGACCCGTTTCGAGCGGATAAAGTTTGGCGAGAGAAACGTGGTGGTGCGAGGTTCAATCCCGCGACGGGCTCGGGAATAAAACAGATAATGACATTCATCCGCTTGACAAGCTTGAAGATTAGAGAAAGAACTCAGTCAACAATGTTTGTGATTGGCTCTAAAGTAGGTAGAAAGGAATGTCTGCAAATGTATATTGGGAACAGGGTCGTTATGTGGGTGTGCATAAGAAAAACAAAACATACATACATAGATCCACATAGATAGATAGATAGATAGATAGATAGATAGATAGATAGATAGCGGATGTAACAGTGAATCGTGTCACAGTAAAACTGTCCATCCCACAAAATATTTAATATCTGAAAAAACAAAAACAAAAAAAAAAAACCCACTAAACTGAGTTTATTTTTGTCACGTTTTCAGATGAGACGTTTAGTCATCTTAACACCATTTGTCGTAAGAATCGCTGGAAAGCCCTTTGAGTTATTCAGCTAAAAAGAGAATAGGTTAAAATCGTTATGTGTCAGCCTCACTATGCCTTCCCAACGGAGCAATGGCGAGAGGAAAAAGATCACTTAGGCCTTCAGTAATGGTAACAACATTCATACTCTGGCTTTCATTCAAGCATCATCAAGTGAATGGTGAATAAGTTTAAAAAACGAGGGAACAAGAAAGAGGAAAACCGGATACGGAAGTCACAACAGGAAGAGTGATAACCATTTTAATTTAGAGCTAAGGGATCAATGAGAAAAGAACCAACTCAATCCATAAGCCGTTTGGCACGCGAGAAAAGACCTCGGAGAATTTCAGTAAGATATCTTTAATCATTTCTAAGATACAACGTTTTAGAGCTTAATCTAAATATTGGACACTTTTGCTGTTACAGCCGGTAGATGAATAGAAGGAGCTAACTAGATAGATAGATAGATAGATAGATAAAATGACAACTAAAAATAATTTGCCATCCCACATCTATCAGGAAAAACTTTTTAAAAAGCCCCCCCAAAAAGTTACAAAATAGATAAAGAGTTCTTGACAAGATCCAGAGACGGAAATGCAATATAATTGGCCCTGATCTGGCATCTCGTCTACAGTTGCTCTCTCACAGACGCGCCGTCGCCTCTCTCTGTCTTTTTTACAAATACTTTCATGGTAATTGCTCCGATGAGCTGCTTTCACTGGTTTCCAGGCTTCATGAATTCAAGCGCCCTACGAGGCTGGCATCCCGCTCTCACCCCTTTACTGTCGAAACTCCTAAATGTAGCCGTGTCTTCTACTCCAATAGCTTCATGTCTCGCACCTCTCGCCCGTGGAACACCCTTCCCTATTCCAGTTTCCCTGAGAGTTATAATCTCCAGCTATTCAAATGTAATGTCAATCGACATCTCCAGTTACCTTGACCTATTCACTATCCTTCTCCTCATCCTTTCTTCTATCACTCCTATCTGATCTCGCTCCAAATCTTCTGCAACCTCCTGCATCCTAGTGGCTTCACGCCTTGCTCGGGATGTAATGCTTGAAAAAAAAAAAAAAAAGAATAGGAATGAAATTAAAAACAAATGGAGAGAGAAAGAAAATAGAAAAATGAAGAAAAACGAAATGGAAAAAAGAAATAAAAAATAAAAAACTTGTAAATTAAAGTAAATAAATAAAAATTGATTAGTTTTCTACGGCAGGTTATTTAAAGTCTGAAAAATATTTTTTGATTGTATGATTTTTTGTTTGGAGCTTGTAAGAGCTTAGTGACACTAAATAATTATTTATTGTTACAGTCTTTTGTGTATAGTATATGACTAGTGAGCGAGTCAGAATGACTTATTTCCCTTTATAGTCTACCAATAGTAGATTAACCAATCAGGAGCAGCAGAACACTGGATCCGTCGTGTATAAAGGCGGCCATCTTTGTTTTCCTACCTGGATGACCAGAGGCAACTTGTCCGGCGAACATGACAGACGGAAGAACTACGCTCTGCTACTTTGCTGCGATATCCACTGCGAACCTGAACTACGCTTTCCTACTGTCTCCGAAATATTCACTGCCAACCTCTGGATTCTATGCTCGAAGACGACCGTCATGAAAATGTCTAACATTTATTGCTACAAATCTTACTAATTAACCCATAGTTGGGGAGAGACGAGATGGATTCATACCTTTCCCAAGAGTCCTTGCAAGTAATTGAATAGAAAGAACCAACGCGAGTTTGAAATCGGCTCTCCTATTAACAATTCCGCGTCACTATCCATTACGCCAATCACACATCCAAGTCTACAGCAACAGATATTCCCAAGCAGTCACTCATCTTGGAGCTGACTAGATACAACGCTGCTTAACATTGATGATCGTACGGGAATTGGTGTTTCAACGTGATGTGGCCGTAAGTAAATGAAGAAAAAAGAAAAGAAAAGAAAGAGATAAACAAAAAGAGAGAGAAACAGTAAGAAAGAAGAGAAGAGAAAGAAAAAGTTAAATGAAAAAGGAAGAAGAAATAAAGAAAAAAGAAAAAGGGGAAAAAGACAACCTATGAGAAAGAAAGAACGAAATAGAGAAATAAACAATAAGAAAGAAAGAAAGAAAGAAAGAAAGAAAGAACGAGAAGATGACGGCAAGTAAGAAAAATGATGAGAAAGAAAGAAAGTAATGAAAGAACGTGATGATGAAAGAAAGAAAGAAATAGAGAAATAAACAATAAGAAAGAAAGAAAGAAAGAAGTTGCATCAAAAGGAAAAAGAAAGAGAGAAAAGGGGTAAATGAATGAAAGAACGAAAAAGAGAGATAAACAGTGAGAAAAGAAAAGAAGTTAAATCAAAAGGAGAAAAGAAAGAAAAGGGGTAAATGACAACACGTGAGAAAGAAAGAACGAGAAAGAGTGATAAACAGTAAGAAAGAAAAGAAAAGAAACAAGGAAAGAAAGAAAGAAGTTAAATCAAAAGGAAAGAAAGAAAAGGGGTAAAAGACAACGAAAGAAAGAAAGCGAAATAGTGCGATAAACAGTAAGAAAGATAAAAAAAAATGGAAAGAAAAGGAAGAAAAAGAGAAATTAAATAAAAAAGAAACAATAATGTAAATGATAACCTCTATAAAAGAAAGAAAGAAAGAAAGAAAGAAAGAAAGAAGGGAAAATTTATCGACGGAATGAAAGAAACTATATATCAACTGAAAAGAAAGAAAGAAAGAAAGAAAGAAAGAAAGAAAGAAAGAAAAAAGAAAGAAGATAAGCAGGAAGAAAGAAAAGAAAAGAAAAACTGATGCTGAAAATAAAAACGATAAATTCCACCGTTTTTGTTCGCTACCCGACAAATGACACAATGTGACACATTGTCATCCATTTTTTTTCCATTTTTTTTTTAATTTTGCGTGGGAGGACAAATACATAAAGCCGTTTGATAGGTCTCATGACACAACGTCGTAATTTATGGTGGATTATATAAAATAAGAGCAGAAAAAGATGAGTTTCAAGTGGGGACCAATTTCAAATGACTCTCAGTGAACAACAAAACCAAAAAAGATTTTATTTTCCAAATATGTGATTTCTTGCTTTTCTTGTTTTTGTTAATGTTTGTCGATTCATTCTGGCGCCATTTGTTAAATTGACGCATAAAAGTTGGAAACAGAAATGTTTTCGGATTTTTGCTGATGATTTTCGGTAACTTGTATCTCCATGTTATATTATTAATTTCATAAAACATGGCCAATTGTTGCTGAGTTGTTTATTTTTTATTTTAATATATGACATAAATATAACATAAATATTAATTAATCTATCTATTTCGATCCGTTAATTTTGTACTCTTACTAGATCTATCTATCTATCTATCTATCTATCTATCTATCTATCTATCTATCTATCTCGGTATCTTCATATCTATCTCTCTGTCTTATATGTTCATATCTATCTATCTATCTATCTATCTATCTATCTATCTATCTATCACAGTATCTTCATATCTATCTCTCGGTTTTACTTAGTTCATATCTATCTATCTATCTATCTATCTATCTATCTATCTATCTATCTATCTATGTCAAACTGTTCATATCTATCTATCTATCATTAGTTTCATAAAACTTGTCTAATTGCTGCTGAGTTGTTCCCTATTTCTTTTTCAAACAATAATTGTTTATTCTTTATTTTACAGCTTGGGTAGTAAGTAGTGTTTACAAAAATTGGAAAAAAGCAGCGAGAAAAAGAAATTAAATATATAGACGGCCCCCAAAATATGAACGAACGTGTGAAAAAAAAAAACGGGTTCAGAAGTTTTAAGGACAGTGACACCATCTGGTTGCTTGATTTGGATATAGAGGACCTCGAGAATCTGAAGTTTTTGTCTTTTATTTTTGCAAGGTAGCATATTTGTGATGTTAACAAGAATTGAATTCACCTGTACTGGGATGATGGACAGGATATATATATATATAGTGCTGTTCGATAAAAGTGACTCACCTGATTTTTTTTTTTTACTAAATGTTTTCTTCTCCGATGAAATGAAAGTTGAGCTAAATTCAAAGGATAAGCTATCTAAAATCCGAAGAAGCTTTGAAAGTTTTTTTCAATTTAGCAGTAAGTAGTGTCAAGCATCCGTTCAGTATAATGTTCTGGGGATGCTTTTCTTTTAATGGTTTCTTAAAACCTATTGAAAAGACCCTCAGGAGTGAGCAGTACAAGAGTGTTTTAGAGTCTTGTCTGCTCCCTTCTGCTGAAAGGGTACAAATCGACCCAACCAAGCTCATTTTTATGCAGTATAATGCTCCCTGTCACAAATCAAAATTGATGAAAGAATACTTTGATGAGAAGCAGGTGAGTGTTATGACATGGCCGCCCCAATCTCCTGACCTCAACTCCATAGAAAACTTATGGAGCATTATAAATACAGGCTCTCGACAAAGCAGTTGAGCAACAAAGTGGATTTGATTGTGAATTTCATATCCGAATGGAATTCAATGCTTGGAGATGAGGTTTGCCAGTACCTAATCAAGGCAATGCCAAAAAAGGTTGAAAAGGTCATTCAAAATAAAGGAGGACCCATAGATTATTAAATATTTCAAACTATATTACCTATTATAAATAAATTATACCTCTATTATTCTTTATTTAAAGCTGTTCGATTATGTTTCTATTGATTACTAGTTGCAGGAAATAAGTGAGTCAATTTTTGCACAGATTTTTCCCTAAATCTCATTTATATCCAAAATTATAATTATCAATAGAATACCTTGAGGTGAGTAAACTTTTTTACTAGGTGAGCGGGAAAGGGTCTTTATATTAGTCAGATTAAAAATTAGTTTTACCCCAAAAACAATAGGCGAAAAAATTTTTAAGTAAAAAATCAGGTGAGTCACTTTTATCGAACAGCACTGTATATATATATATATATATATATAATATATATAGAGAGAGAGTCATCCATAGAAAGACTGTTTCGCAGCTCATCAGGAATTCGATTGCCTCAAGTCAGGATGGAAACCCGATTTATTTGGTATCAGTCGGAGATTTTACCACTAAGCTGTTGGCACAAGACTTGGGCGGTAGTGATGACTTATTTATCTTTAGACAAACACGCCAGTGACCGGAGAATTCGATTCTTCTTAACGAAGAGTCTTGCATCAGCAGCAGTAATAGTCACCGTTTACAAATTAACTTTTCACTCCGAAGAGCTCAACTGAAATAATTTCTTCAGGCGCATTTTGTCATACATAGAACAAATCAGTAAAGTTAATGGCGAAATCACTTCGCTAACAGATTAAATAAAACAAAGATCGCGTCGTTCAATAAGTGGTTAGAGCGTTAATGTCTTATTTAATCTGTTAGCGAAGTGATTTCGCCATTAATTACAGTAACTTTACTGATTTATTCTTTGTATGACTACTTTTCGCAATATTAACTAAACTGCACTTTTATATATATATATATATATATATATATATATATATATATATATATATATATATATATATATATGCGGATGTTTTATTAAAACGACTAAAAGTTGCTGTGGTTAAGCTTTTTATATAATTTTTAATGTTTTTTCTAAATTTTTTCTTTTCAGGGCATAAATTATATAAAAATTATCCGAATGTTTTATATATCCAAGCGCTTTCGGCTATACTTTTAGTCATTATTAAGAATGGATTTTATTTTATTTTTAACTGAATATTTGGAGTGTTTTATAAATATATATCTAGAGTTATATGAATAAGGGTAAATAATAAACCCTCAAACAAAAATCAACAGTACATTTTTTATGATAAAAATTATCAACATTCATATTTCAAAATGACAGTCAATGCAACACTAAAAAAATATAAAAATACATATTTGTAGTAAAATAACCAACAATACATTTTATGATCTACAAAATATATATCTGAAATCAGACCTTTTCTCTCAAAGTATAAAATTATGTATAAAATATTTGTAGATGAAAGCATAAAATTATGTAAAAAATATTTAGAGTTCGGCATTAAATAGCCTATGGAGGTTGATACGCCGCTAAACAAAATCAACCAAACAACAATAATTATTTATAATAAAGTTACCAATTCTTTAATTAAAATGACTGACAAAACATTTTGTTTGTAGTTGAAAGCATATAATTATGTTCAAAATATATTTAGTTGAAACCATAAAATTGGGTTCAAAATATTCAGATTTCGATATTAAATAACCCATAGAGGTTGATACGCTGCTAAAAAATCAACCCACCAATAATACCTATTTATAGTAAAATTACCAGCAATACATATTTAAAGCAAAATGTTTTCATCTCAAGTTGAATGCATACAAAATATATTTAGATGAAACCATAAAATTGTCTTAAAATATATTTAAATTTCTGCATTAAATAACCCGTAAATATGTCGCTAAACACAATCAACAAACTATTCCCGTTATCATCTGAAGGTCTTCGAAATAATCTTTCTTGAGACTAAAACAGCCACCTCTGTGTAAACAGAGGGAGTTGTTGTTGTTGTACGGACTTAATGCTATCTACTTATGAAATGGGTGTATCTTCAAGTTCATTTATTAACAGGTGTGCACAGTAATTTTATTTATCTTGATCGAGCTCTAACGAGAGGCTGAGTGATAACCGGTTCGTTATTCATAAAAAAAAATCCAAATAAAAATCTGCAATATTATCAGTCCTGATCTAGTATCTCGTCTTCAGTCACTCGTCCACGACCTTAGAGTTACTTTCCTGTGCCTTTTTCTATAAACCCTTTCATGGTAATTGTTCGGATGAGGTCTTCGCTATGGATTTTGAGCGCAGTACTAGATTGGCGGCAAGGTCTCATCAAATTGCAGTTGAGTTGGCTAGACGTAACCGTAAGTTCTAGGCTGAGAGTTTCTTTTCTCGCACTTCTCGCGTGTGGAAATCTATTCTGGCTCGATGCTTTCGAGTTAACTTTGTTCTTAAATAATCTAAATGCAATATCAATCGGTATCTGCTGTCTTCCCGATTACTCTTCTATCGTTCTCGCTTCTCCCAGTAACCCTTGCGACGTAGGGGCTTTATTGCCTTCCTTAATAAATTTGGTTAAAAATGTTAATTTTTTTGCTTGTTTCTATTTCAGTACCCGAGACATGTATACAAGAGTATCATGGTACGTTAATAATAATATTAATAATAATAATAATAATAATAATAATAATAATAAAAAATCTGCAACTTCTACGGGAAGGAAACTGAAAGAAACTGGTATGAACACCACCCAGATCCGGTTATGGAGATAGGACCTGTTACAATTCTATGGGACTACACAATACACACTGACAGAACAATCAAGGCCAACCGGCCAGATATTGTTATTAAAGACCACAAACAAAAACGGTGCCTCCTTGTTGATATGGCAGTCCCTGCTGACTGCAATGTATCTTTGAAGATATTCAAAAAGTTGTCAAAATACAAGGACCTTGAAATAGAAATCTCGAAAATGTGGCATATGAGAACATCAACAATCCCTGTTGTAGTTGGAGCCCTAGGACTGGTTGGAAAAGATTGCAGTAGACTAATTGAAGGGATTCCTGGAAGTCCATGCCTCAAGGAGATACAAAAAATTGTTCTGACAAGTACAGCCCACACCTTACGAAGGGCTTTATCTATGTAATTTAATTCTTTTTTTTTTTTTTTTTTTCAATGGCAAGTGTCTTGACGCCATTTCTAACCTTAGGTCCCTGGGCGGGACCCGGAAAGAAATGTGTAAACGTCAGAAATCAAAGAAAATAAAAAATAATAATAATAATAATAATAATAATAATAATAATAATAATAGAGACCAGTTATTGGGATTAGAGACCATAAATAAAAAAAAATGGCTTCTCATGGATACAACTGTGTTATCAGGTATATATATATATATATATATATATATATATATATATATATATATATATACACGCATACCATGCGACTTTTGAAGACCTAATTTTGAAGCTAATTTTAAGGGGGTCGCGTCATACACGCGATATAAAATTAGCGTATATACTACTGACCCTCGAAATGCAGTTGACCAACTATTTTATTCAGTTACTGTAGTCAAAAAGTACAGCTGTATTTAAAATAAACATAATTTTGGTAAAACTGATGTTTTACTTAACTCTCTCCAATAATAATGCATATAATATTCACATATTAGTTACGTATTATAAAATACAAACAGCGAATATGCATCTTTACCATTGTTTACGTTTATAAATTTATAACTTGTTTCTCGTTTGGTTGTTTATGGCTGTACACGTTTACACAACGAGTATATCGTTACTAACGATAATTTTATCATTCTCTTTTACATTTTTTAACTTATTTAACTAGAAGATGGAATAAAGAGATAGAAGAAAATAGGTTTGTCTGTTGCAATTTGGTCTTTCAAAAAAAGGAACTCGTATGATACACGGGATGCATGATAAAATCATTTTTTATAAGTGAATATTTCGGCGTCTCACGATACGTTGGATCGCGTGTTACACGAGCATAGAGTGTATATGATAAAAAAAAATGAAACGGAAAAGAAGATTAACAAGATCTCTAGCAGACTTGACCGAAATTTCTATATTGCTTGGTGTGAAATTATAAAAAATACCCTGTTTAAAAGTGATTTAAAACAATGTGCTGTGTACACTTGCTCATCTACTCAAGAGAGTATTTTCTATAAAGAAAATATAAACAATATACTGGGTGCTCATAAAGTCTCTTTACAATTTGAAAAAAAAATTGTTACACAAGCAAATGAACCAATATGTGGAAATTGTTACAAAATCAGGATCAAATATTGATATTCTTTTTAACTAATTTAATTCACCTCTATATGGAGACATCAAGCACTCCAAGACGGAACTCGATTTATTCGATCGATGTTTTCCTCACATGTTCTTGGTCATCCACTCCCCACTTTATTCAACACTGTCCCTGTCTGCAGAAATTTCTTGTATCATGCACGAATTGATGGACTTGACGGTGGATCTCTTCCAGACTTCGTTCTGTAGTTTCGTTGAGTCTGTGTATCTAATTTTCTTTCAATAAACCATGACACACATTGTGCCTTTTCTTGAGGAGTAGTCATTTTAGGGGTTCATTTAACAGTATCACTTTCATCAACAGGGTACCTCAATTACGCAAATGTGATGAAAAAACTTTGATAGCTATTGACTACATAGAACAAATCTGATTAAGATATCACATCAACTGCCTTTGTAATATATTTTTAAAATTGTAAAGAGACTTTATGAACAGTCTGTATATCATATTAAGGAAAAATCGTAAATCAAGAAGACTGACTCTTTAGTCCTCTTCACAGTAATCTCAGTAATATCCTTAAGACGTTATGCACTTATCCCAACATCCTGTGAACTTCATATATATATATATATATATATATATATATATATAGGGTGTCCATAAAGTCTCTTTGCCATTAAGCATTATTAAAAAAAGCAAATGAACAGACAAATATGCGGAAATTGTTACAAAATTAAGAGTAGATATTGAAGTGTTAACTAATTTAATACACCTCTATATGGGCGCCATTAGTTGCACGAAGCACATCAGGATGGTACTTAATTTCTTGCCATGTTTGCTGTATCATTTGGCTCGATCGCCTGTAAGAGTTGCTCTTTGATAAGCGTACAATCGCAAGTTATTGTGGAAGACATTTTGTACTGTGGAACGTGGCAGCTGGAACTGTCTGACAGCAGTACGGCTGGACTTTGTAGGAGAAATCTGAAAGTCCTGTCTTACACAATCGATGATTTCCTCAGAGGTTTTTGGTCGTCCACTCCTATCTTTAACCAACACTGTCCCTGTCTCCATAAATTCCTTGTGCCATGCACGAATTGACCGACGTGACGGTGGATCTGTCCGGGACTTGGTTCTGTAGTCTGCGTATCCAATTCTGTTTCAGTAAACCATGACACACATTGTGCCTTTTCTTAAGAAGTAGCCGTTTTTAGGGGTTCATTTAACAGTACCTTTTTCATCAACAGGATTCCTCAAATACACAAATGCAATGTGATTAAAAACTTTGATAATTACTGAGTAAATGGAACAAATCTGATTAAGATATCACATCAATTGCCTTTGTAACATGTTTTTTTAAATTGTAAAGAGACTTTATGAACAGTCTGTATATCATATTAAAGAAAAATCGTAAATCAAGAAGACTAACTTTTTAGTCCTCTTCACAGGAATCTCCTTAAGACATTATGTACTTATATCAGCATCCTTTCAACTTCATATATATATATATATATATATATATATATATATATATATGGTGTAACATAAAGTATTTTTGCAAATTAAATACATTATTAAACAAGCCAATGAACAGACAAATATTTTGAAATTGTTATTAAATGAGGATTAGATATTGAATATATATATATATATATATATATATATTATTAAAAAAGTAATAAACATTATTAAAAAAGTAAATGAACAGATAAATATGTGGAAATTGTTATTAAATGAGGATTAGATATTGAACATTTTTTTTATAACTAAGTTAATACACTTTTATCTGGGTACCATTAGTTGCACGAAACACATCAAGACGGTGCACGATTTCTTGCTATGTTCGCTGTAGCATAGCCTCGTCAATGGTGGCAATGGCATCAGTGAGCATTTTGCTTTAGATCAGTAATGTCACGATATCTTTAGCATAATCCCGCACTAGGTTGCCATTCCTTTTTGTGGTACATCAGTTGACATCCAACGCTACAGAACCCGGTCTGTCCGGCTATTTAGCCATAGCTGGAGGTGGGGGGCGAAGAAAAGGATTTATACCTTTTCCGAGTGTATTAGCACGTAAATGAATGTAATGGAGCCGACCAGAATTCGAACTCGGCTCTCCGATTCCTCCATCCGAGACGATATCCATTACTCCACCGTGCCTCGAAACACAAGTATATAGACAATTTCTCCATGCACCCAATCTTCATTTCTTGCCATGTTCGCTGTAGCATAGCCTCGTCAATTGTCGCAATGGCATCAGTGGTCTTTTGCTTTAGATCAGGGATACTATTTATCTTTGTTCGATACACGAAATCTAAAAATAAGTCCAGGGGCCCGAGAATTTATGGATAGCCTGTATATCATATTAAGGAAAAATCGTAAATCATGAAGACTGACTCTTTAGTCCTCTTCAAAGACGTTATGCACTTATCTCAGCATCCTTTGAAGTTCATATATATATATATATATATATATATATATATATATATATATATATATATATATATATATATATATATATAAGGTGTAACATAAAGTCTCTATACAATTTAAAATATTTATTACAAACACAAATGAACAGACAAATATGTGGAAATTGTTATTAAATGAGGATTAGATATTGATTTTTTTTATTACTAAGTTAATACACTTCTATCTGGGTACCATTACTTGCGCAAAACACATGAAGACGGTACACGATTTCTTGGCATCTTCGCTGTAGCATAGCCTCATCAATGGTGGCAATGGCATCAGTGATGTCCCCTATCTTTGTTCGATACACGATATCTTTAACATAACCCCATACAAAAAAGTCCAGTGGAGTGATATCTGGTGAATGAAGTGTCCAGGAATTTGGGTCATTCCTTACAATCCACCGATGTGGAAATGTTAGAGGTTCATTTAACAGAACCTCTTTCATTAACAAGATTCTTCAAATACACAAATGCAATGTGATTAAAATCTTTGATAACTACTGAGTACATAGAACAAATCTGATTACGATATCTTATAAATTATATTCGTAATATTTAAAAAAAAAATTAAAACACTTTATGTATGAAGTGTCAGGTCAGGCCGAAAAGGAACCACTGCTGCCATATTTGTGAGGAAGCTTTCAAGTCCTCACATTCCACTCTTGATAGAGTTCAAAAACGTCTCCAAGTCCTTTTTGAAGAAGAATTATTTTCCACCGTCCATCCTTTCTCTCACAGGCGTGATGTGGTGAGTCTCACACTGTTGCATAGCTACTTCTATGGAATTTACTCTTACGAACTACGTTGATTGGTTCCACCAGGTCTAATCTTTACGGTTAAGACACGTCATGCCACTTACATAGTAGCAAACCATCTACATTCCCTAAATATTTCATCCGTGAGAAGTAAGATTCATTTGAGCAGCTTCTTCTCACGAACCACTGCCCCGTGGAACAGACTCCCAAGAGGATGCTTCCCCAATCACTACAATCTTAACCTGTTCATGTCTAGAGCTAACCGTTATCTTCCATGCCTATCCATATAAACTACCCCTTAACGTAACCCTCTACCTTGAGTGCCCCCAGGCCTTGTATAGGGTGAACATTACTGTAAAAAAAATCAAGTGCCGTTTAACATCCGATTATAAGCTTACCTTACGCCAGACTTCGGTTAATCTAATAAGGGACTGTATTAAACAAGAAGAAGAAGAAGAAGACTGCGATAATGTCTTCAATGATAACTGAATGGGTTAAGACTGTATCTACGTGGCTACTGTAAAAGTTTCTGGTTACTCAAAGAGATTTGCTATCACGCAAGCCCTTAGACATGTGGTTTGAACGCAGAAAATGCATAAAATAATAATAATAATAATAATAATAATAATAATAATAATAACGACAAATGAGAATAAGACGAAGAACATGAAAAAAACTAAGGAGAAGACGATGAAAAAGAAGATGAAGCCAAAGACGACGACGAAGAAAACGAAGAAGGAGACGATTAAGACGACGACGAAGAAGAAGACAGCAAATAAGAAGAGGAAGATGAAGTATACTCCGAAGAAGAATACGAAGAAGAGGATGAAGAAGACAAGGGAAAAGAAGAACACGAAGTAGTCAGCATAATAGAAAAAAAGACAACAAAAAAAAAGAAGAAGACTAATATAAAGAAGACGACAAAAACGAAATAGAACAAGAAGAAAGAAGAAGGCATTGATTAAGAAGATGGCGAAGAAGGCGACCTTTAAGAAGACGAAGACGACGAAGAAGACGAAGCAGAAGAAGTCTAAGAAGTAGATGAAGAAAACGGAGAAAATGAAGAAGACGAAAATGACGACAAAGAAGACGACGACGACGACGAAGATGGAAAAGACGACGAAGAAGAAGACGACGAAAAAACAAACACAAAGACGACGCACAAGAAGACAAATAAGAAGAAGACGAAGAAGAAGACGAAGAAGAGGGAGAAGGAGAAGAAGAAAACATCTAATAAGAAGACAAAAAAGATGAAAAAGAAGAAGACGAAGAAGGCGATGGCGACGACGAATAAGAATGAAACAGAGAAGAAAGCGAAATAGAAATACAAATAATAAAAAGAAGAGGAAGAAGTGGAAAAAGAAGAATTAGAAGAATCAATAAGACGACGAAGAAGTAGAAGACGACGAAGAAAAGAAAGAAGTAAGATGAAGAAGAAGATGACGACGACAAATGAAAAGAGGACGAAGTAGACAACTACGAAGAAGAATACAACAAAGGAGAAGAAAAATAAGATGATGAAGAAGACGAAGCAGAAAATGAAGACGAAAGAATTAGACGAAGACGGAGAAAAAAGCGAAGACTAAGAAAACGAAGAAAATGACGAATGATAATAAGACGACGATGACAACGAAGTAGCAAAAAGTAAAAGAAAACGAAGAAGATGAAAAAAGAAGACGAAAAAGAAAACGACGATGAATAAGACGACGAAGATAAGATGAAGAAGACGAAGAAAAGAAAGAAGATGAAAAAAGAAGACGAAAAAGAAGACAACGATGAATATGAAGACGAAGATGAGATGAAGAAGACGAAGAAAAGAAAGAAAAGATGAAGAAAAAAGAAGACGACAAAGAAGACGACGATGAATATGAAGACGAAGATGAGATGAAGAAGACGAAGAAAAGAAAGAAGATGAAAAAAAGAAGACGACAAAGAAGACGACGATGAATATGAAGACGAAGATGAGATGAAGAAGACGAAGAAAAGAAAGAAGATGAAAAAGAAGACGACAAAGAAGACGACGATGAATATGAAGACGAAGATGAGATGAAGAAGACGAAGAAAAGAAAGAAGATGAAAAAAGAAGACGACAAAGAAGACGACGATGAATATGAAGACGAAGATGAGATGAAGAAGACGAAGAAAAGAAAGAAGATGAAAAAAGAAGACGACAAAGAAGACGACGATGAATATGAAGACGAAGATGAGATGAAGAAGACGAAGAAAAGAAAGATGAAAAAAGAAGACGACAAAGAAGACGACGATGAATATGAAGACGAAGATGAGATGAAGAAGACGAAGAAAAGAAAGAAGATGAAAAAAGAAGACGACAAAGAAGACGACGATGAATATGAAGACGAAGATGAGATGAAGAAGACGAAGAAAAGAAAGAAGATGAAAAAAGAAGACGACAAAGAAGACAACGAATAAGAAATAGAAAAAGAAGGCGACGAATAAAAAGACGAAGATGAGATGAAGAAGACGACGAAGACAACGAAGAAGACGACGCTGAAGAACAAAACAGATGAATAAAGCGAAGAAGACGAATAATAATAAAACGATGGCAACAAAATAGAAGACGAAGTCACCTAAGAAGATGAAAAAGAAAAGGAAGACGTCGTCGAAGAAATGAGGAAGAAGATGAAAAATATGAGAGGACGAATAAGACGACAAAGAAGAAGTCCAAGAAGAAAACGATGAAGAAGACGGAAAAGACGACGACGACGACGAAGAAGAAGAAGAAGATGATGAATTAGAAGAAGAAGATGAAGAAGAAGATGATGAAGAAGAAACAGATGATGAAGAAGAAGAAGAATAAGAAGAACATGAAGAACAACAACAACAAGATGACGATGACGAATTAGAAAAAGAAGAGGTGGATGACATCAACATAGGAGACGAAGAAGAAGATGACGAAGAAAAGGAAGATGAAGAACTCAACGAAGAAAAATGAACTAGAATCGAAGACGACGAACTGAAGAAGTCGAAGAAACAGACGACAAAGAAGAATATGACGATGAAGAAGATAAAGATTAAGAAGTCGAATAATAAGACTTTGACGACGAAGTAAAGAGGTCAACACAGAAAAAGAAGATGAAGAAGAAGATAGGCAAAAAGACGAAGAAAACGACGAAAATGAAGAAGACGATGAAAAAGAATAAGACGAAGAAGAACGAATAATACGAAAACAGATGAAGAAAACGAAGAAGACGAAGAAGATGAAGAAGAAGGCAATGACACTGAAGTGGAAGACGAAGACAAGGAAAACGAATGAGACGATGAATAAGAAGACGACGAATAATTAGAAGAATACAAGGTAGAAGAAGGCCACAAAAAAGAAGACATTGACGGCGACGACAACAAAGAAGAAGAAGAAGACCACAGTAAAGAAGACGACGACAATGATGAAGACGTTGACGACGGCGACGACGATGAAGACGTTGACGACGGCGACGACGATGAAGACGTTGACGACGGCGACGAAGAAGGAAGACCACAGAAAAGAAGACGACAAAAAAGACGACGACAAGAAGAAGAAGAAGAAGAAGAAGAAGGAGGAGGAGGAGAGGAGGAAAGAAGAAGAAGAAGAAGAAGAAGAAGAAGAAGAAGAATGCCACAATGTCTTCGATGATAACTGAATGGGTTAAGGCTGTATTTACGTGGCTACTGTAAAAGATTCTGGTTATTTGAAGAGCTTTGCTATCACGCAAGTCCTTAGACATGTGGTTTGAACGCAGAAAATGCATGGAATAATAATAATAATAATGAAAATTACTTCCATTTCCTCAGGGCATTTACTTACCACTTCCATTGCCCCATCAGTAAACTATTTCGCGCCGTTTTTTTTTTTTTTTTTTTTTTTACCCCAGTCGTAGCCATCTTAATACTTTTTTCAGTGAGCAATCATTTCTACTAGATTAGTTATACTGGCCGAGTGGACTTCGTTTATTTTTGGAAGAATAAGCAATTATTTCAGTCGTGTCACTACCAAGTGTTTTCACTTTCTATTTAACTTCGCAACCCCCTCCCCTCCCCAACAACTAAAACTACTAACATACTCCGCCAAGTTACAGTTCACTCGCGACATCTAGGATAAGAGATCAAAAGGTCAAAAGTTAAAAAGCTAAGGGCCAATTTACTTCGAATTAATAGCGTTTATCAATAAAGTATACTCAGTGGTTACAACGGTAGCGAGTTTTGTTTTTCTTTTGATTGAAGAGGTTTATTCTTAGTAGGTCAATTCTCGGAATACTGATAAGATTTTTAAGTGATTGAGAAGGCCAGCCAATTTATAGTGATTGGAAAAAAATCATTGATGAATGTAAAATTCGTGAAATAATGATCCTGGATAGGGGCGTAATGTTAGGAATTTAAGATACGCAGATGATACTGTATTAATGGCAGACACTGAAAGCAAATTGCAGAAGCTCCTAGACAAAGTAGTAAAGGAAAGCCCTAACCTAGCCGCTGGTCTCAAAAAGGACCTCCAATCTGTGGTTGACTGGGGCAAGAAATCGTTTGTAAACTTTAATGCCTCCAAAAGGAAACTGCTCTCATTTACCCACCACAGAGAAAACTCCCTGCCTCCCATCAGTATGGCTGGTGTTCAACTCTGCGAGAGCGTCTCTCTGCGCCATCTTGGTCTCACGTTTTCCACTGACCTGAGGTGGAACATCTCCATTGAATCAATAGCTTCTTCTACCGCAAGGAAAGTTGGTTCTCTGCGCCGTGCCAGAAGGTTTTTCTAGCTTGAGTCCCTCCTTCAAATCTAGAAAATCTACCATTCGTCCTTGCATTAATTACTGCTGCTATATATGATCGGGAGCCCCCCGCTGTACATCCCGAGTTTCTCGACAAAATCCAAAAACGGATATGCTGTGTCATCGCTACTGACCAGGTATCTCGTCTACAGTCACTTTCTCACAGACGTACTGTGGCTTCCCTCTGTCTTTTTCTACAAGTACTTTTAAGACAACTGCTCCGACGATCTATTTTCACTGGTACCCCAACTGCATGAATTTAAGCGTTCTACTAGGTTGGCATCTCGGTCCCACTCTTTCAATATCAAAACATTTAAATGTAACCGCCTCTTCTACTCCAACAGCTTCTCTCGCACTTCCTGTCTGTGGGACTCCCTTCATCTTACTTGTTTCCCTGATTACTACAATCTTTAAATACTCAGATGAAATGTCAATCGACATCTTTTGATTCTTTCTTCTAATACCGCCTCTTTACTCATGCTCTCACTCTCTGTAATCCCTTGTGTGCGAGTGGCACCCCGCTTTGGTTGGGGTGAAATGCTTTAAAAAAAATGAATAACAATCACCTGTCCCTCTCACTGCCTCACCTTCCATATGCAAACAATATTTTAGCAAACTACTCTGATCCTCACTGAAAATATTCTCTTCTATCCTCTCTGAATGTCTAACAATTAAGCCATGACAACTTTATATTAAGAATTATTAAATATGGTAATACATCAAGAAGGCAACTTCATATAAGCACGTCTATAAAATCCATCAAAATTTGTTGTTGGCTCAATAATCTCATTGCCATTGTCATGGTTCTTCTTCATGGATACATATTGATGTAGGAAAAAAAAGAAACAAATAAATTCTTATGTTATATGCAAGAAAACATGAATTGACATACATCCTTTCAAAACTATAATCACATCTGAAATTAATTTTCATCACTTGCTTCCCTGATAGGTATAATCTTCAAATATTCAAATGTAATGCCAATCGACATCTTCTGGTAACTTAATCCTGATCCCCGACCTACTCTATATCCTTTCCTCAAACACCGTCTTTACTCTTGCTTTCACTCTCTGCAACCCTTTGCGGGGTAGTGGCACTTCCGCCTTACATGGAGTGAAATGCTTCAAAATAAAAGCGAGAAGACTAACCATTGACTATAAGAAGACAGTATGATTATCTAATGTACGAAAAAAGTATGGTTATCAACTTTAAGAAGACGGTATATTTATCAGCAAGAGAAAAAAAGCAACAAAGATGCGAGCTGCAAATTGCAGGTGTCAACATAAAGCAAGTACAAAAGTTTAAATATCTGGGAAGTATTTACAGAGAGGATGGGAAAATGTGACACCGGAATTCGAACACGCATTAGATTAGCGAACCCATGCATCTCTTAAAGCTAACCAAAGTATTAAGAAACTGACAAATTTTGGTAGAATCAAAGGACTGCTATGTGATATCATTCCTCTTGTATGGCAGTGAACGCTGAAGAGTCAACCTCCACAAATAAAAAGGAAAATGAAGGTAACAGAAAGGTGGTTCTACATTAGGATGCTGAGGATTCCATGGACAGATCGTGTAAGCAACGAAGAAGTCTTAAAGAAAATAATAACAAAAAAATACTCTACTTATACCCAGAATCAGAAAGAAACAGCTAAAATCTTGTAAATACCTGTTGTGGAGTATTTTCACAGTGGAGGCTTGTATTTCTAATAAGTCATCCTAAATTAGGTCCAACGTACAAAACGTTAGGAACTTGGAAAATAAGAGTCAATGACACAGCAAATCTAGTTGTGATGGTTGGTACTTCAAATGCCCGAATCTCGACTGACGTACTCAACACCATTCTGCCAGACTTGCCACTGCTACTCCTACTTATTATCTATGGGAGAGTCCATTACAATAGAATAGGTACTATGGCATAACAATACCTAATGAAGAAAAACGGCTTGGAAAATTTAATACTCACAGGGCATATCGAAAGCATGTGGGATAGGGAAAGGCTACGAACCACTTACCTGACGAGCTTTTGTGAATAGATTGCAGAACGTGAGGTAGCGAGATTTTGCAAAGTGAGAAACGTTGCTAAGGTACACGATTGATAGGAAGAATGGAGACCCGTGATCGCTCATGAGAAGAAGAATAACAGTATTTTATTCCAGAACACGTCAGAACGTAATAGGATGTTTAAAGAGAAAACTTTTAGAAAATTTATCAAAACAACAAAGATGAAGATACCAGTACGAATACTTCATAGTATTGGATTGCGTAAAAAAAGTGGCTTAGGTTTCGTCACGATTCCTGTAAGGGAGCCACATGTACTGCAGCTATAACAGAAGCTGTGTACCTTAGGCAAGATAGCCTGACGGAGCCTATCTTTCTTCAGGTCTACTGGATTGGTTACCACCTCAAGGCAAGAGAGCCCAATCTGCTTTACTATTTAACCCATAGCTGGTGGAAGATGGATTCATATCTTTCCCAGCACTAGGTTTCGGGAGGTTTGAAAAGATTTGCTGTTATTCAGTCTCCAAGAAGAAACATCAGACATTTTTTATTGAGCAAGGCAATAAAGCCTCTAAGACACACGGTAACTGGGTGTGAAAGAATTAGAAAACGGAAAGATTATTGGTGAGGGAGAACAATAGAAGAGTAATTAGGAAGACAGTAGATTACGATTGATATTGCATTTAAAATTTTGAAGATCAAAGTTGGCTGGAAAGCATGGAGCTGGAAGAAAGTTTTACAAGCGAGAAAAGAGGCGAGGGAGGAAACCGTTAGCATAGAACTTACGGTTACATCTAGCCAGTTCAACTGTAATTGGGCCAATGTTGTACTGCGATTACATTCATAAAGTCTAATTACTATAGAGAAGAGTACATCTGAAAATTTACTATGAAAGTATTTATGGAAAAGGCACCAGGAAGCAACATTTCGGTGCCTGAAGCCGAGACAGTAGCTCAGGACCTGTAATAATGCCGATTCTTCTTTGGCTTTTATCAAAAATCTCTAAATATATAGCAGGAACAGCGAACCATATGTAGCATATCTCTATCTATAAAAGGCAGGAGGTGTGTGTGTGTGTGTAACGAATGCACGGCCGTAATTTTCGACGGATTTGCACCAACATTTACATGCACATGCTCCAAGTTAGTGGGAAGGCCAAGACCAACTTTGCATTTCCCAACTCCCATCGATAGTGGAAATAATCGATTTTTTCATGCTTCTACGGCAGTTTTCATGTAGTTTGTGGCCATTTTCTACTGGCCAGAGTGAGAGCCAATAGCTGGCTGCCACGAATAGGCAGGAAGATTCTATTGGCCAGTGTGAGAGCCAACAGCTGACTGACACGAATGTTAACTAGCATGCAAAAAAAATCAATAGCTGCATTCGTCACAAGTTGGAAAAATTTAAATTTTGCATGGTACTTTACTCCAATTGGCTCATTCGCTTGCTTAAACTCAACGTTGATTCTGATTCCGCAGAACTGGATTGGGTGTGAAAAAAGTATTTGTTGTTAACATTCTTTTTCATTCGGTTTTCCATTTTTTAAAGCTGATCGTTTTGTGTTCATTTTGTTTAGTTCTTTTTTCGTAACAGATTTAATGTTTAGTATAGAGCTTAGAAAAATTCGCAGTGTGAGATAGGCAAGAAGTAAGGCATGTAGCAACATCAGCACGGCAAAGGGCACTCCTTTAAAGCAAAAAAGGGCAAAAATATTTTAAGTCAAGTGATAGCGATTGCTGTATGAGTCATACGATTTTTGAATCAAGCACGGGCAACGCCGGGCCATGCTGCTAGAGTATTCTAAGTAGCATTGCTGCCGAATGTACTTTATCGTCATACACAAAACATTTTTTTTTAAATTAAGGTCCTTATCGTGTCAAGCTCGGATTTGTTTGACTTCGTGAGGCCATCTTCCTCGGTCATCCATGGGAGTTGATACTCCGTGCATATTGTATAGCTCGTCGAATCTCTCCTTTGCTTCTCAAGCAGCTTCTGGCAGTTCTCTTTTCACTTATTGTATCTGGTATGGATAGTCTCTTTTTAATCGGATTTACTCCAAGCAAGGCGGTAAAGCGATTAAGTGTGGAGGAATTAGAAAGCAGAAACATTTCTAAGGAGCGAAAGCAATGGAAGTGTAAATTAGGAAGACAGTAGATAATGATTGACATTGTCAGTTTTGGGAAAGCATAAAGTGAGTTTCACGAGCGAGAAAAGAAACTGACTGGAAAAGTGAGAAGCCAGAAGAAAGTTGCACAGGAAAGAAGTGCGAGAAAGAAACTTGGCATAGAACTTACGGTTACGTCTAGCCAATTCAACTATAAATTGATGAGACTGTTTTTTTGTTGTTGTTTTTCATTATTGGACTGATCTCTTTGATCCCGGAAAAGCACCTTAAAACATTTACTGGACAAACCTCTTAATTAATAGTTCTAAAAATTTCATCATTTATGAAACAAGCAAGTTATATAACATCCTTTTTTGTTTTTTCTTTTAAAAGCCTGATGATTTTCTAAGTGTAGCTTAGATGTGACCCAAACCCGAAAACATGAGGCACCAAGTGAGAATCAAACTCACTCATAATTGTTCTAGCTAGACAAGCTTCTTAAGTATTACACCACGTCGAGCTTCCCCTTTATTCCTTTAAAAGGACGTAACGCCTTCAGAATAATATGCACCAATGAACTGAATTAAATGAAAAAGAAAGGCACGGTGGAGTAATGGATAGCGGCTTGGATTGAGGAATCGGAGAGTCGAGTTCGAATTCCAGTCGAATCCATTACTTTCACTTACGTGCTTCTTCTCCCTCCAGCTATGGGTAAATAGCAGGACAGACCGGGTTCTATAGCCTTGGATGGCAACTAGCCTAGGAGAAGGAAAACTCTGAATTCAAAACCTGCGGAGGGACCTTGTGGTCTCTGTAATCGGCCCTTCAAAAAGAGTGGATGGTCCTGCATGAAACCTTCACCACTATAATCAAATCTCATGTGCTATACATGCGGGTTGGGGACAGCTTGTGAATTCCAAATTCCCATGAAACTCCTATATTGGAGCCGGCTTAACCCACCCCGGGTGCCTGCTCAACCCACCCCGAGTGATTACCGGTACAGGTAAAGAGATTATGTGGAAAGTAAATGTTTGTAAAATAAATACAATATATTCATAAATAGGCTACGGACTTCTTGATGTACTCACATTAACAAATTACTATTCATCATTGAATTAAATGCAATGACAAGAAAGGCGACGACGTTTTTAAAAGAATGCTTTTGGTTTGTAAAATAAAATTTCCATTATTAGTCTACAGACTTTTTTAAAACCGGATTTACCCCAAGCAATTCAGTAAAGCCTCGAAGACAATGGTTTACTGGGTGTGAAAAAATTAGAAAGCAGATACCTTAGTAAGGAACGAGAACAGTAAAAGAGTAATCAGGAAGACAGTAGATAACGATTTATATAGCATTTAAATTTTAAAGATCAAAGTTAAAGGGAAAAGCATGGATCCGGAAGAGAGTTTCACAAGCGAGAAGGGCGATTACATCTAGCCACTGTAAATTGTTGAGATCTTGTTACAAATCTGGTACTGCGCTTAAATTCTTAAAGTCTAATTACCATAGCGATATTTATTTGTAATTTATTTACAAAACGTGGCACAAAGACAAAATGGGGAATCGGCGAAAAGGACGGTCTTGTTCTGTCTTAAACGTTAACCCATATAATACAACAATATTCCTTACACCGAAAAAAACGTATTCTTACTTACCATTCATCTTATTGTAAATGCTGTTTGGGGCTAGTTTTTTAAATTGTTGTTTTATTCCCCTCCTCCCCGACAGGCAATGAAATGTACATATGGGGTTTATTTAGGAGTTTATGGTGACAATGAGCTTTTATGGTGAATTTAGTAAGAAAGGTAAGTAAGAATGCGTTGTTTTGATGTAAGGAATATTGTTGTAAGTTTGGATCAGTTTTTGTTACCATATCGAAGAGCTCATCCGAACAATTACCATGAAAGTGTTTATAGAAAAAGCACAGATTGATTTTAAATTTTTAGGCTATTATTCAAACAAGAGCCAGTCAAGGTAGAGGGTTACTAAATGATGTTGTTTATGGACGTTGTAGATTATGAGACTATGTAGGATAGATAACAGTTGAGGCTGGATTTGAAGAGCTAAAGATTGTAGTGATTGGGGAAGCAAACTCTTGGTGGTCTTTTTTACAAAGCGGCAGTTCTTTGAAACAAACTCTCCGGGACTTCCTTCTTACTAATGGAAGACAAATGGGATGAATATGGTTCGTTCTTGTTTGGCCTGGCGGGTCTTTGCTGTAAAGGTCTGAACTGGTAGCATTAGTTTGAACGTGGAAACAGCGATAGAGAACGAGATAGGCATGTGACGTTGGCGTCTTTAGAGAAAGGGGTTCTCGAGTGGGGAATTTATTCCTCACCCACAAAGCCGCATAGACGACTTTGATCTCTGTCAAGGCTGGAAACATTTTTGTTTTGTTTTTTTTTTCCCTCTAAGAAAAGGGACCGCCCAATAAAAAGAGACATAATTGCAAGGACAAGTGCTCAGTAGGGTTAATGAGCCAGTAAAGTAGGCGAAGACCACGTAATACAAAACAAAGTGAAAGTGGAAGTCAATGTCGTGAGGTTAGGTTGAGAGCTGATTCCGGCATTGTTGCCGCTTCTTGCATTTCGTCTCGCAGAGTGACGCTGATGTTGACTCCAACTTAATTTGTTTTACCAACATTCACATGTCGAAGAGGGGAATTGAGAACAAACTGTAATATTAAAAAAAATAGACAAATATATTCAGTGAAGTAAAAAGTAAAATTGTACACACGTCCAACTTGAAAAACAACAACAACAAAAAAAGATTGTTCAATAAAATTATCTTCAGCCGCAAAGAATGGCGTCAATGCAGGCCTCACAAGCGTCTTCATATGCAGATCAACTGACCACAAAATCCAGTCGTAAATAAACCTCAACCAGTGACCACGACCAAAACTAATAGGATTGTGACTTTAATATAGGCACCAGTAAGATCTATAAAAAAAGCATCTATTTTCCCCAACCGCCTTCTCCATTGAAGTCCTAAAAGACAAAACGCGTCCCACGAAAGCTTTTTCCACTTTGCCATAGTTTTTGACATAAAATTGTTCTTGATATATATGTTTATGTAAATATTTTCACATGGAGTGTAGAAGCGACAAAGTGAATAAAAAGATTCAGTCAGTTATGTACCATGCCTGATACACGCTTAGGCGATCATCTATCTTTTGATACATGACTGACGAGGCAGATTTTTCCCGCAGTAGGTTGTCATTTCATTCTGCGGTAGACCAGTTGCCATCGTTTTAGATTATGAGGTTATGCAGGATAGATAAAAGTTGAGGCTGGATTTGAAGAGCTAAAGATTGTAGTGATTTGGGGAAGCAAACTCTCGGGGGTCTTTTTCACAAAGCGGCAGTTCTTTGAAACAAGCTCTCCGGGACTTCCTTCTTACTAATGGAAGACAAATGGGATGAATATAGTTCGCTCTTGTTTGGCCTGGCAGGTCTTTGCTGTAAAGGTCTGAACTGGTAGCATTAGTTTGAACATTGTCCATGGAAACAGCGTTAGAGAAAGAGATAGGCCTGTGACAAGGTGTGACTGGCTGTGAAAGAATTAGAAAGCAGAAATGGTTTTTGGAAAGCATGAAGTGAGTTCCACGAGCGAGAAAAATGCGAAAGAAGAAACAGTTAGCATAGAACTGACGGTTACATCTAACCAACTCAACTGTAAATTGATGAGACCTTTCCGCCAATCTAGTACTGCGCTTAAATTCATAAAGTCTAATTTGCCATACCGAACGATTATCACTGGAAGCGCAAAATATGGAGAATGTCTCGAAGCATACATATATATTTAACAGCTAATAGATTTTCGAGTCTTTTGGTGAGAGCACGTGTCGGTGGACCGTTGTTCATTAATGGGCCTCAGTCATCATCACTGTGATCTCGAATTGAAAGCCCGCTGTAAATCAGTGTGATTTCTCATCATCAACATGACTGTTCGTTTCCAATAAAGAAAATCTGCTAAAGCCCATTCGTGTATCTCCAACAAATGCAGAGTTTACCTGTTAGACTGCAATTATCCTGAGCGGATCTTAATTACAGTTCAAGCAGGTGCCATGCCAAAGATAGTGATGTTTTGTTTTTACAATTCAGAGTTTTCCTTCTATACAGGGTGACAGCCACGGCTAGACAGTTCAGTCTGACCAGCTGTTTACCGTATACTTGGTTGGCTCAGAGCATAGAATTTATGTTCCGGGCCATGGCTAGACAGTTCAGTCTGACCAGCTGTTTACCGTATACTTGGTTGGATCGGAGCATAGAATTTATGTTCCGGGCCACGGAGACAGTTCAGTCTGACCAGCTGTTTACCGTATACTTGGGTAGCATAGAATTTATGTTCGGGCCTGAGGACAGTCCAGTTTGACCATCTGTTTACCTATAGATAGGTGGCTTGAGCATAAATTTATGTTCCGGGCCACGGGACAGTTCAGTCTGACCAGCTGTTTACCGTATACTTGGGTGGCTCGGAGCATAGAATTTATGTTCGGGACACGGCTAGACAGCCCAGTTTGACCATCTGTTTACCTATAGATAGGTGGCTCAGAGTAGGTTTCGGGCCATGGCTAGACAGTTCAGTCTGACCAGCTGTTTACCGTATACTTGGGTGGCTCATAGAATTTATGTTCCGGGCCACGGCTAGACAGTCCAGTTTGACCATCTGTTTACCTATAGATAGGTGGCTCGGAGCACAGAATTTATGTTCTGACTAGACAGTCCAGTTTGACCATCTGTTTACCTATAGATGGGTGGCTCAGAGCATAGAATTTATGTTTCGGGCCACGGCTAGACAGTTCAGTCTGACCAGCTGTTTACCGTATACTTGGGTGGCTCGGAGCATAGAATTTATGTTCCGGGCCACGGCTAGACAGTCCAGTTTGACCATCTGTTTACCTATAGATAGGTGGCTCAGAGCATAGAATTTATGTTTCGGGCCATGGCTAGACAGTTCAGTCTGACCAGCTGTTTACCGTATACTTGGTTGGCTCGGAGCATAGAATTTATGTTCCGGGCCACGGCTAGACAGTCCAGTTTGACCATCTGTTTACCTATAGATAGGTGGCTCAGAGCATAGAATTTATGTTCCGGGCCACGGCTAGACAGTTCAGTCTGACCAGCTGTTTACCGTATACTTGGGTGGCTCGGAGCATAGAATTTATGTTCCGGGCCACGGCTAGACAGCCCAGTTTGACCATCTCTATAGATAGGTTTCGGACCACGGCTAGACAGTTCAGTCTGACCAGCTGTTTACCGTATACTTGGGTGGCTCGGAGCATAGAATTTATGTTCCGGGCCACGGCTAGACAGTCCAGTTTGACCATCTGTTTACCTATAGTTAGATGGCTCGAAGCATAGAATTTATGCTCCGAGCTATGCTAAAGATGGACTTCTCAAGGGTATTTGTATGAAAGTGAGTGCCACGATACCGACCAGGATTCGGACCCGATTAGCCAGCCATTGTCTCGTTTTGATCCTCTAGCCGTTACACCATTTACACAACCTTCTGCTCAACACTAACCCGAAAGAAATGATTTTGGATTTTTGAAAATAATTATTTCATCTCCAAGCAAGGGGATAATGCCACCATGACGCAAGAGGTTACTGAAGAAAATGAGAAGACATTAGTGAAAAAATAAAAAGGACAATAAAAGAACAGGTTTAAGGAAGATGGCGATATACGCTGCATTTAAAATTTTGAAATATTTTAGGCGGCAGGAAAGTAGACTTCCACATCCGAGAAGTCCGAGAAAAGAAACCTTTAGAATATAAATTACGGTTAGATTTACCTATTTCAACAATAAAACGATGAGACCTAATTGCCATTCTCGTAGCATGACTAAATTCTTATCATTTGTCGGAATTACTTTTATTCCTCAAGCGTTTTAGTTCTGTTGGTGGAAAATATTTCTCTGGAAATAATAAAGATATTCTTATGTATCATAATTCGCGGACATAATCTTGCCTATTAAAATTAAAGAGGTGTGTTTAAAATGGGTATATTTGTCGGAGTTACTTTTAGTCTTCACACTTTTTCAGTTCTATTAACGGAGAACCATTTTAGAGAAAAATTCGCAAATGCGAAGCAACTGGTGTTGATTCCATTTCCGCTAATTTCTCGTGTTTCTTATTCAATTCAATAATTTATTATTTTAGTGGAACATTGCACGGTGGACCTGTCAAAGCCAGGCGAGGCTAAAGGAAATTGGATTATATGCAACTCCACCCGGATCTCGTGAATTCTATTCATATTGAAACGAAGAAAGAGCAAAAGAAAGAAAAAGGAAAAACGAACACTGCGATTTTTTTTTTATTTATTACAAATAACGTAGCCGCCGGGAGCGAAGTTTTGAAGATAAATTGTTTGAATCACAGAAAGGATGTATATATGTCTCCAATAAAGATTCCGGAAGGACTTTTTTTTTTTTTTCTTCTGTTTTTGCACTAATCCCGACATTGGACTTCAGAATAGGAAAAGCTTTTGTTTTGAAGCATTTCACCCAATGCAAGGCGTTAACTTTTGGGAGACGACAGGGCCGATATATCGGTCGAAAAGTTGGGATGCAAGATTAATTTCAACTCGGAATTAATTTCAACTCGGAATTAATTTCAACTCGGAATTAATTTCAGCAAACTTTCAAACGAAATTAAAATTTAATTCATTGATTTTCTTTAAATTTTGATCAATAACGGCTTCTTTTGAACGAGATTTTTTTTTTACAAAAACAAAAAAAAATATATACAAAAAAAACAAATGCTAAGCAATCTACTGTTCTTGCTACAAAGAACATTGTATTTTTATTGAAACGGATTTAAATGAATAAAAGTAAATAAAAATGTACCACTTTATTCATTTGCAAAAAAAAAGATAAAAAAAAAATAAAAAAAAAATAAAAAAATAAAAAATAAAGAATGAAAGTTGATGAATTATGAATTATCTTATCAGAATTCATCTTTTCTGAAACTTTAAATTTTAACTCGGAACTAATTTCGAATCGGAAGTAATTTCAACTCGGAACTAATTTCAACTCGTTTTAAAAGCAAAGTTATCAATTTCCGTGAATTCCTAAACAAAATGCAATGAGTTGGTGTTAATTTTTTAATTTAGGATTTGTGGGTAATAAATAATACCTTGCTTCATATATGAAACAATGTTTTGTACCAAAATTAATTAAGATATGGTGTTGGGATCCAGGGGCAGCAAGTGAAGCCAACGTATTCGTCGTCATCCGTCCGTCTCGAGAGACGATGGAGTAGTGCGATGCGCTACGAGCCTGGGCGGGATATATGGAGAACTAGGGCTGCCCGGACGTCTAGTTCCCCCTCTCGGCCTTGCTAGCAGAGTCCAAAGGAGAGGATAAACCAATACAGTTTGGTACCAGCGCAGGAGTTGCCGGAAGGTAGCACAAAGTGCCGTCCATCCGCCTTCGGGGCTCCACTCCGGGTTTGAATTCAGAGTTGTCCTTCTCCTAGACCAGTTGCCAATCAAGGCTATAGAACTCAGTCTACCCTGTCCTGCTATTTATCCATAGCTGGAGGGAGAAGCAGAAGATTCACACATTTCCCAAAGGTATTAGCACGTAAGTGAATGTAATGGATTCGAATGGAATTCGAACTCGGCTCTCTGATTTCTCAACCCAAGCCGTTATCCATTACGCCACCGCGTCTGCTCTCAACGTATGAAAGAGATAAAAACCGACGTGTACAAACAAGATGAAAAATAAACAAAAAGTGGTAAGAAAAAAGTACTATTGTAAAGTTGTAATTTTGACTCACAAACACCCCCCCCAAAAAAAAACAGCTGAACTTGTTTATTCTCACTTATCAGAGCTCAACCGAGGACAAAGATATGCACAGCGATAAAAACACTAACATTATATAAAATATGTAACAATTACAAATTAATTATATTAAAGCCTAACAACCACTCCTACTTATAGAGAGATGGCAGGTAGGACTTTGTATAAATTGATTCCAACATCTTTTTTTTTTCAATTAATGTATCCCAAGAAAGATAATAATGCCACTAAGGCACAAGGAGCTACTGGGAGTGAAAGAGAAGAAAAAGCAACCGGAAACCCAATCCTAATCAGGAAACAAGGGATAAACAATCTACTCATGTTAAAAAAAAAAAAAAAGAAAAAAAAAACCGCGGACAAGTGTGCATTTGGACGATAGGCGAACATATCTCCATGTTTCTGTTATGAAGCACGACGGCTTTTAGACTCCTGGATGATGTGTCAATCAAGTGGCGCCACTCGCCGGGGTTGCAGCCGATTCCACTTGCCTCGAACAGACCCGGTTACATTGTCGTCGTAGCAAAGCCGAGTGAAAATCTTGAAAAACACTGTTGACGCTTTCACTGACCCGGGACTTGCATACTTTCATCTAACAGATTCCACTGCTTGATATCCAGGTCACAAAAGCCAAGTTTGAAGTGAATAATAGTAATTTCCTTTGCTTTCGGAAGTAATACTCACTGAATAAAGATTTTTAAAAAAGTTAAATTTTCAGAGTTTACGCGGAGACAGACGTTAGAAATATAGAGTTGAAATAAACTTTAAAAGCAAACGGAAATCGAATCCTAAACACGAAACAAGAGAGTTTGATCGATTGAATTGTTTTTTACGACTTATCAACCCTTTGGGGCTATTTATAACCGAAACTTATTTGGGATTGTAAGAATAATCCTTTTATGACGGTTGAATATGGCTTTATCAATTATTTGAAAATAACAATAAAATCTTTCCTGATACACGTCTTACTATTTAAACCATAGCTGGGAGAATCCGACTGGATATTGAATTGATTTCATATTCTAGGTCGTTATCATTTACAAAAGTTGCAAGAGCCATGATCCCACATGTACTGAAGGAGCAGGGCACAAAGAAGAAGGAGGAGGAGGAGGAGGAGGAGGAGAAGAAGAAGAAGGAGGAGAAGAAGGAGGAGGAGGAGAAAAAGAAGAAGAAGAAGACGGAAGCGAAGTAGTGAGAAGAAAAAGGTACAGAAGAAAGAGTAGACAAAAAGAAAGTAGACAAAAGAAAAAGAAAACAGTATAGAAGCAAATTATCAAACATCGAAAAAAGAAGAAGAAGAAGGAAGAAGAAAAAGAAGGAGGAGAAGAAGAAGAAGAAGAAGAAGAAGAAGAGGAGGAAGAAGAAGAAGAAGAAGGAAGAAGAAGAAGAAGAAGAAAAAGGAGGAGAAGAAGAAAAGAAGAAGGAGGAGGAAAAGAAAAGGAGGAGACAAAAGTAAAAGAAAAGAAGAAAAAAGACAGAAAATTAGTAGACAAAAAAAGTAGACAAAAGAAAAGAAAACAGGATAGAAGCAAATTATCAAACATCGAAAAGAAGAAGAAGAAGAAGAAGAAGAAGAAGAAAAAGAAAAAGAATAAGAAATGTGAGAAAAAGCAATTATATAAACGTGCTTAAGCTATAATAGTGATCGTTTGATCATCATGTATGTCCGTAACGGAAAGATTTCTGTTTGTTTTCGATCTTTGGTTCCGAAAAGAAAAAAAAATAACGCATGTGTGCTTTTAAGGAAGGGAGATAACTTTGTTGTTTCGAAGCAAGGTTTATAAACACTGCCAGTTTGCATCAAAAGCCTCGATATGAATACGCTTGACGCCATGTTGTTGTTACTGCTTCATTTTGTTTTTCTTCTGAAGAAAGAAGAAAACAAAAGTAAAAGAAAATGTAGATAATTATATATTATTAGCTTTTGAAGAAAAATCCATTTCATTTGTTCTGTGTAAGTTTCTTCTTGTTTTTGTTTTTGGGCCTCTTTTTTCTTCTTTCGCCGTTTATTTCTTCACTGCTTCTTTTTTTTTTTTTTTTTTAACTTGCCATTTCAAATTTTTTCTTTCATTTCTCCTTCTTTTTCATCTTTTTCTTTCAATAACAACCTCGTTGGTTTTTTTTTTCTTCTTGTTCTAATCTTTTTTCTTCATTCGCTGATTCTTTTTATTTTTCTGCCTTTTCTTCTTCATTTTCGTTCGCTGATTCTTTTTATTTTTTCTTCTTCTTTTTTCTACTTTTTCTTTTTCTTCTTCGTTTTCGTTCGCAGATTATTTTTCTTTTTCTTTCTCCTTTTTTCTGCTTCTTCTGCTTTTTCTTCGTTTTCGTTTGCAGATTCTTTTTATTTTTCTTCTTCTGCTTCGCTTTTTTATTCCAATCTTTCTTCTTGTTTTTCTTCGTTCGCCGTCCATTTTATTTTTCTTCTTTTTCTTCTGCTTCTACTCATTTTCTTCTTTTTTTTTCCTTCTTTTTCGCGATTTTTTTTTTACTTTTCTTCTGCTTCTTCTTTGTTCAGCGATTCTTTTTATTTTTCTTCTACCTTTTTTCTGCTTCTTCTTTTCTTCTAATCATTCTTCTGATTCTTCTTATTCGTTCGATAAATTCTTTTTCTATTTCTTCTTCTTTTTTCTTCTGCTTCTTGTTCTGTATCTTTTTCTTCTTCCAAACTTTCTTTTTTTCTTCTTCTTCGACGATTCTTCTTATTCTAATCTTTGTTGCTATTGCTGTTCTTCTTCTTCTTCTTCTATGCTTTTTATTTTCTTCTTCTTCTTCTTCTAATCTTTGTTGTAATTGTTGTTATAGTGTTTCTTCATTCTTCTTCTTCGCTCGCCGATTCCTTTTATTTTTCTTCTTCTTCTTTCAAATAACAACCTCGTTGCTTCTTCTCCATCTTTTTCTTCTTTAAATAATTAATCGAAAACTAGGCGTAAAATTCACATGATATTTGGTACTTAAAATTAGATACACATTCATTTATATACAATAGATTTTACAATTAAAAAATCAACAAAAACTTCAGAAACGCTATGTAGCTGTGAACCTTAAGTTCCCCCTCAGGCTTATAGTTGAAATAGGCTCTCCACAGCTTCTTTTTCTGATCGTTAAAACTTAAACAATTAAGGGATTTTCAATCCGACATTATTTCTCGCTAATAAAAACCTTTCTATTTAGTGGTTGCACGTGTTTGAGTAGACGTACATATTTTTTCCCTTATTAAGCAGTGAAATCGACATTTAGCTCCCCGGGAAGATGGAATTCTTTTTTTTTTTTTTTAAGCGTTTCACCCCAAGCAAGGCGGAAATCCACTCGGACGCAAGGGGTTACAGAAAATTTAGAGCAAGATCAGATAGGAGTGATAGAAGGAAGGATGAATAGAAAGGTAGTGGGCAGATCAAGGCAACTGGAGTTGTCGATTGACATTACATTTGAATATCTGGAGATTATAGCTCACAGGGAAACTGGAATAGGGAAGGGAGTTCCACAGGTGAGAGGTGCGAGACATGAAGCTATTGGAGTAGAAGAGACGGCTACATTTAACAGTTTCGACAGTGAAGGGGTGAGAGCGGGATGCCAGCCTCATAGGGCGCTTGAACTCATGAAGTCTGGGAACCAGCGAATGCAGCTCCTCGGAGCAATTACCATGAAAGTATTTGTAGAACAGACAGAGAGAGGCGACGGCGCGTCTGTGAGAAAGTGACTGTAGACGAGATGCCAGAGCAGGGCCAATTATATTGCATATCCGCCTCTGGAGCCTATCAAGAACCCCGAGGCAAACAGAAGGGGCACCAGACCATATATGGCAGCAATACTCCATGCAAGGGCGAATTGTTGATTTGTAGATCTGGAGGATCGATTCCGGGGAGAAAAATTTCCTGGCGCAGCACAGGGAGCCAACTTTCCTATGGTTTTGCCAGGAATGCTGGTTCCTTTTCTTGCCGGCAGGTACTCTTTATTCAAAACCTTCGGTGCTCCAGGCTGGTCGATATCAATTTCACTGCTATTAAAAAGAAACTGAATTGTTTACTCAAACGATTATACCTTATTCTGTGTATATGCATCAGAATCAGAAAAAAGAGAAAAAGCAGAAGAAAAAGAATAAAAATGTTGAAACAGAGGATCGCAGCGAACCACTTACTTGACAGGAGACACGTGAAGTAACAGAAATATGGTTCTACAGAAGGATGCTGAGAATGCTCCAGATCGAAAATGCGAGCAGTTTTAGAGGAAATGGAAACAAAAAAGGACACTTATACTTAACTTCAGGGAGCGACAGTTAAACATTTCTAGGGTAGATAGAGGAAAGAGAACTTAGAAAATTAGACACTCACAGGACGCATCGATGGTAAGAGTGACGGAGGAAAACCACACATAACCTACCCGACGAGCTTGAGGGAATGGAACAGAGTTTGGCAGAGATGGCGAAAAGATAAAATTTATTGAGAGCTACAAAAGACAGGAAATCTTGGAGAGTCGCGATCGCCAAAGTCCCGAGGGGACACGGCGCACAGAAGAAGAAGAAGAAGAAGAAGAAGAAGAAAAAGAAGAAGCGTCGTTGGTTTAAGACAAAAGAGGGGACACCCAGAAAAGATCGAACGCAGTGCTCAGTAACAATGATAGAACCAGATAGAACCATTTGACTGCTTCTTGCGTAGTAATGTGGATGTGCGGTTGGTGTAATGAATGAGAAGTCGGAGGCCCGAGTTCGAATTCCAGTTGGGCGCGTTGCATTCACTTACGCGCAATTTCCCCTGGGAAATGTATGAATCCGTCTCCCCTCAAAGATATGGGTTAAATAGTAGGATTTGACTCTGGCAAAATCATTATTATTCACAAAAATATTTAATGTCTACATTCCCATTTTTTAGTCCAAATTTATTTTTACAACCTAGCATGTGTTTCGGCTTTAGATAAACCCCACACTTGTAACAAAAAAAAAAATCACTTAATGAGAAGATTTGATATAATCTGAACATTTTTCAATTATGCGAACAAAATACATTCTAATTTCCATCAGTGACATTTCTGATGTCATCAGTTCTCAACTCATGATGAATAACACAACTATTTAGGCTAGATCGATTCGATAAGTTTAAACTGGCAGCTGATGTGAAAAATGATCTACAGTCTGTCGTTAGTTGGGGCAAGAATGACTTGTTAATTTTAACACCTCCAAAACGAAACTGTTGTTCAGACCTTCACAGCATATCTCAGCGTCACCTGTTTTACTTGGTGGTGTCCATCTCCGTTCAAAGTAGCATGTGACAGATTGTAATATGTTATATGCTACCAGCAGCAAGGATGATCTCCGTCCTCCTAAATTATCAAACGCCCTGTTAGTCTCCTGAAGTCTTTGTTGTAGGAAAAGATCTATTGTCAAATCATTCATATATTTGTACTTACGTTGTTCCTATTTTTCATCAATAACCTTCATGATGTCATCAGTTCTCAAATCGTTATCTATAAAAACAACTATTTACACCTGTCTCAATGGTAAGTTTAATCGGTTTTGTAAGGTAACATTGGCAGCTGATGTGAAAAATGATCCACAATTTGTTGTTAGTTGGAATATAAAACAGGAACAGTACGAATTCTCTCGTTACAAACGGAATCAGAAAAATTAATGTAATTCAGATAACATATTAGCATCAACCCACAACAAAAAAAAGAAAATAAACGACACTTTTTAAAATCAAATTGGTGTTTTCAGTGACCCATTAGATTGTCGGAGTGTCGTGTTGAGTAAATCTCCTTCATATATTGACATACACATCCCTTTGGACATTTTTGGCAGATGACCAACGGGAAAATAATAAAGACGATCAAAGCGCCACACATCGACGGAATCAATTGGGAATTTACCATTATTCATCCCTGGAATCTGTAATAGAAAAAAACCGGTAAGAATTCTCTTGAAAAAACCAGAATCAGAAAAAAATGAATATAAGATATTGGCATCAACGCACAAAAAAAGGAAAATAAAACACACTTTTTAAAATCAACTTGGTGTTATCAAAGACCCATTAGATAGTCAGAGTGTCGTGCTGAGTAAATCTCATTAATTTCATATCTTATCGCAATCTACTTTTTTTTCGTGGTGTCCATCTCCATTCCAAGTAGCATGTTATATGCTACCAGCAGCAAGGATGATCTCTGTCCTGCTAAATTATCGAATGCCCTGTTAGTCTCCTGAAGTCTTTGTCGTAGGAAAAGATCTATTGTAAAATCATTCATATATTTGTACCAACGTTGTTCCTATTTATCTTCAGTAACCTTCCTGATGTCATCAGTTCTCATGAGTTCCCTTCCTTGATACCACAAACGCATGAATTCAAGCGTATTACTAGATTGGCTATTAGGTCTCATCGTTTTAACGTTGAAATAGCAAGATGTAACCCTAAGTCCTATTCTAGTAGATTCAATTCTTGTACGTCTCACCTGTGGAATTTTCTTCCGATTTTTTTCACTTCCCTGCCACGTACAATCTTTAAAAATATAAATGTAATATCAATCTCCATCAACCCACAAAATAAAAAATAAAAAAAATAAAAGACACTTTTAAAAATCAAATTGGTGTTTTCAGTGACCCATTAGATTATCGGAGTGCCGTGCTGAGTAAATCTTCTTCATTGCCTATCTCAGAGCAATATTTATTACTTGCTGGTGTCCATCTCCGTTCCAAGTAGCATGTGACGATTTCTGTTCTGCTAAATTATCGAATGCCCTGTTAGTCTCCTGAAGTCTTTGTCGTTGGAAAAAAATGTATTGTCAAATCATTCATATATTTGTACCAACGTTGTTACTGTTTTTCATCAATGTCCTTCCTGATGTCATCAATTCTCAATGCGGTATCCATGCTGATGACAAAACTATTGACTCCTGTCTTAATAGTCAGCCTGATCGGTTCGATAAGGTCAAATTGGCAGCTGATCTTAAAAATGACCTACAAACGGAGCAAGGAGTTGCTTAACGCTTCCGAAGTGAAACTACTCTCTTTTAATCGACTGAGAGAACCCTTTTTACCTTACATCAGCATAGCTGGTGTTAACCTCCAGGACAGTGACTTGTTGAGCCTTCTCGGACTTACGTTTCAAGCTGGCATGAAGAGAAAATAGTCTATAGAATCAATTGCTAAGTTTGCAGCGAAGAAACTTGGTTCGTGCTAGACAATTTTTTTCTTGCCAGAATATGTCTTATATATTTACAAAACATTCTCGACTCTTAGACTATATTAGGAATGTCTAATTCGACAACCAAGGATCATCGATAAGAAATCAATAAAAGCCGGTGCCAATCAGCTCCATGTGTCGAAGTCGACCAAACAGATGTGAGCTGCCCGAGATCATCAGTCACAAGGTTATGGCAAGAAAAGGGCTATGGGCCTCTGACAACAATGTGTCTTCAGTGGTCAAAAGGAAATATCCTCGACGGTCAGACTATATAAGGAATGTCTAGACTATGTTAGGAATGTGTTGTAGAGTGGTTTCACAGTGGAGGCTTGTATTTCTCTAAGTCGGTCCTAAAAAAGGTTCGGCGTACAAAACGTTAGGAACTTGAAATAATAGTTAATGACGCAGCAATCTAGTTGTGGTGGTTGATACTTTAATGTCAGACATCGACTAACTCACCAACTCACTGAGCCCACTGGCGACTGCTACTACTACTACTAATTGTATGTGGGAGAGTCTATTAACAATAGAAGAGGTATGTTCCAGTATAACAGAATGTCACCAAGGATTATCGATAAGTACCGGGGAAAATCAATAAAGGCCGTTGCCAATCAGCTCCATGTGTCGGAGTCGACCGATCAGACGTGGGCTACCCGAAGTCATCAGATACAAATCATGTGTTATGTGGAGAGGGCAGATCATGTTTAATAGCATCCGTGGTCATTAAACGGTGTTATTTGGTCGAAGCGTTTGTTTGCTAAAGTCAAACAATTTCGCATAACCATTCCTTCGTCCTTGCTTTGAATATTGCTGCCACGTTTTCCCTCTGGTGTTCCTGCTATAGACGAGATTCTTGAAGCCTAAATAAGAATCAAATAATGTTAATGGTCCTGCCCTGGCATCTCGGCTTCAGTTCCTTTCCCAGCGTCGCAGCGAAGATTTCCTGTGAGGTTTCTATAAATATTTTCATAGTGATTTTTCTGGTGAAATTTCCACTATGGTACCTAGACTTTATGAATTTAAGCGCTGTAACAGATTAGTGAAAAGGTCTCATCATTTTACAATTGAATGGCTATATATCACCGTAAGTTCTATGATTACTAAAAGAAAGAAAGGAAAGAAGAAGAATGTCAAAGAAATCCAATGAGAGAAGAAGAAAAAGTAGAAAAGAAAAACTGATGGTGAAGGGGTGGTAAGTGAACAAAAGTAAACGAAAAGGCACAAAAAATGAATAGAGAAGGAGAGTAAGTGGACAAAAAGAAAGAAAGAAAGAAAAAGTGGAAGACGGTAAACAAAAAAGGCACAACAATTAATAGAAAAGGAGAGTAAGGGGACAAAAAAAAGAAAGAAAGAAAGAAAGAAAGAAAGAAAGAAAAAGTTGAAGACGGTAAATAGAAAAGGAGAGTAAAGGGAACAAAAAGAAAGAAAGAAAGAAAGAAAAAGTGGAAGACGGTAAACAAAAAGGCACAACAATTAATAGAAAAGGAGAGTAAGGGGGCAAAAAGAAAGAAAGAAGTGAATAAAAGTAAACGAAAAGGCACAAAAAATGAATAGAGTAGGAGAGTAAGTGGACAAAAAGAAAGAAAGAAAGAAGTGGAAGACGTAAACAAAAAGGCACAACAATTAATAGAAAAGGAGAGTAAGGGAACAAAAAGAAAGAAAGAAAGAAAGAAAAAGTGGAAGACGGTAAACAAAAAAGGCACAACAATTAATAGAAAAGGAGAGTAAGGGGACAAAAAGAAAGAAAGAAAAAGTGGAAGACGGTAAACAAAAAAGGCACAACAATTAATAGAAAAGGAGAGTAAGGGGACAAAAAGAAAGAAAGGAAGAAAGAAAGAAAGAAAAAGTTGAAGACGGTAAATAGAAAAGGAGAGTAAGGGGACAAAAAGAAAGAAAGAAAGAAAGAAAAAGTGGAATACGGTAAACAAAAAGGCACAACAATTAATAGAAAAGGAGAGTAAGGGGGCAAAAAGAAAGAAAGAAAGAAGTGAATAAAAGTAAACGAAAAGGCACAAAAAATGAATAGAGTAGGAGAGTAAGTGGACAAAAAGAAAGAAAGAAAGAAGTGGAAGACGTAAACAAAAAGGCACAACAATTAATAGAAAAGGAGAGTAAGGGAACAAAAAGAAAGAAAGAAAAAGTGGAAAACGGTAAAAAAAAAAGGCACAACAATTAATAGAAAAGGAGAGTAAGGGGACAAAAAAAGAAAGAAAGAAAAAAGAAAGAAGGAAAAAAAAAAGTTGAAACAATAAATAGAAAAGGAGAGTAAGGGGACAAAAAGAAAGAAAGAAAAAGTGGAAGACGGTAAACAAAAAAGGCACAACAATTAATAGAAAAGGAGAGTAAGGGAACAAAAAGAAAGAAAGAAAGAAAGAAGGAAAGAAAAAGTTGAAGACGGTAAATAGAAAAGGAGAGTAAGGGGACAAAAAGAAAGAAAGAAAGAAAAAGTGGAAGACGGTAAACAAAAAGGCACAACAATTAATAGAAAAGGACAGTAAGGGGACAAAAAGAAAGAAAGAAAGAAAGAAGGAAAGAAAAAGTTGAAGACGGTAAATAGAAAAGGAGAGTAAGGGGGCAAAAAGAAAGACAGAAAGAAAAAAGTGGAAGACGGTAAACAAAAAGGCACAACGATTAATAGAAAAGGAGAGTAAGGGGACAAAAAGAAAGAAAGACAAAAGTGAACAAAGTAAACGAAAAGGCACAAAAAAGGAATAGAGAAGGTGAATAAGTGAACAAAAAAAAGAAAGAAAGACAGAAAGAAAGTAAGAAAGTGGGATGATAGTAGAATAAATGTGTCAGAAGAACGAATGGAGAAAGAAAGTAAGCAATAAAGAAGCAAATTAACAAACATCAAGAAGAACAAGAAGAACGATAATATAACAGTTTTTTTCAACACAGAATCTATGACTGGCCTTAGTTGGCCACCTGTGTCGAATGTCGTAGTTATTTTCCGTACCAATTCCAAACTACCACCCACCATGAAAGAAAGTCAGCCTATCAAATGGCTTCTCTTTTTCTACCTTTTTTTTTAACCAAAGGATGAAACAAAGCGTAGTAGCAGAACGAAGAATGGAACAAGAAAGAAAGAAAAAAACAGAAAGTATATTTACCAAAATCCCTTTTTTTCTCTTCTTTGAGTGAGTAAGGAAAATCCTTTAAAATCTCTCAGCCGTAATAGAATAACTTAAATTGTCCCACTTGTTTTTTTTTCCCCTCGTGACAGACGATTTCATCAAGATAACAGCAGAGGTCAGTAATGCTGTCTGATCAAAGACCAGTAAGGATTACCGGAGGAATCCGGGATGATCCTTTGGAAAAAAGAGGCAACTTTGATCATAACGAAGGAGCATATATATATATATATATATATATATATATATATATATATATGTGTGTGTGTGTGTGTGTGTGTGTGTGTATATGTATGTATATATATATATATATATATATATATATATATATATATATATATATATATATATATATATATATTTATATATATATATATATATATATATATATGGAAAAGAATATATATGTATATATATGTATGTATATATATATATATATATATATATATATATATATATATATATATATATATATATATATATATATATATATATATATATATATATATATAGGTATATATATATATATATATATATATATATATATATATATATATATATATATATAGTGTTGGTTAATGAGACGTCAAATAATCTTTAGAATTTTCGTCGATTTGAATTCCTACCATCTAAAATTCCTAGATCATCGCTCCATAACCGCGCTCACCAATACAGATATGCACATATATGCACATATAAATACAGTGTGAGTCAGGTATTTGAGAACATATTTTAAAAAGCTAGAAGTGACCAAATCTTATCTTTATTTTTTTTAACACCACCATGGGAGCTTCGACTTCTACGCAGGGGATGAAAAAAATCATGCCGTTCTTCGTTGGTTTAGACGACAACCATACGGATTCGGAGACTTGGAAAACTTCGTCAATATCTCCGGGTCCTTCTTGTTTAAGATATGAAAAGTGCACCAGACCTCGGACAGGAATGTAATCTTCAGTGGTCAAAAGAAAGAAAAAAAAAAAGAAAACTAAACTGCTCTCTATTAATTATCTGAGAGACCCCCCCCCCGCTATTCCTTCCATCAGCATGGCTGATGCTATCCTCCAAGAAAGTGACTCGTTGCGCTTTCCAGGGCTAACGTTCTTAGCTGACATCTGGTGAAAGGAAGACATTGAATCCATTGCCAAGATCAGCTGTCGGTTCAATGTGTCAGGCGAGATAATTTTTCTCTCCGGAATCTATCTTGCATATTTATAAGTCTACCATACGTCCATGCTTAGAATATTGCGGCCATATATAGCCCGGTATCCCTGCTATTTACTTGGAGCTCCATAATAAGATCCAAAGAAGAATCAGCAATATTATTGGTCCTGATCTGGCGGCTCGGCTTCAGTCACTTTCCCACCGTCGTAAGGTTGCCTCTCTGTTACTTATTTTTTTTATAAATAATTTCATGTTAATTCTTTGGATGAGTTCTACGCTATGGTACCTAGACTGGATGAATTTAAGCGCAACACTACACTGGCGGCGAGATCGCTTCCCTTTGCAGTTGAGCTGGCTAGACGTAGCCGTAACTTCCACACTGACAATATCTTATCCCTCACTTCTCGCTTGGAGAACTCTATTCCAGCACCATGCTTTCCAACCAACTTTAATCTGCAAAAATTTAAATGCAATGCTGCTCTTCTCTCTTTTCTCTTTACTAATGTTTCTGTTCTTAATTTCTCCACACCCTGTACCCACCCAAAGTCTTAATGGCTGTACTTCCTTGTTTGGGGTGAAACCGATTTAAAAAATATTATTATGGACGATCAGACCTTATCAAGGTAATGACGCCTTATTTTTTTGCAAATAGAAGTCAAAGGGATAACAATGAAAGCCAAATAAGTTTCCACCTTGTTTTAGTATTTATCGATCCACCCACGAGGATTGAATATGGCACAAGGCCGGTTTAATGTGGGTATCTCCGAGCTCGTAGGCTCGGCCAAAAATATAGTCATTGAACCCGCCTAGACGGGTTCAGGCCCTGTCTACCTCCCCGAACGAAACCTGCCCTTCGGCAAAGCTTCGTCCGGGTTCCTCTCTGCTAATGCAGAGAGTTCGACAGACGTCGCTTACAGTCAAATGACTGTATCACGCCTCAGCTAGACTCGGAGGTCTTACCCTCTCTGTCTATCTGTCTTAGTATTTATCGATCTACCCACGAGGATTGAATGTGGCACAAGACCGAGTTTAATGTGGGTTGATCCGAGGCCGTAGGCTCGGCCAAAAACATAGCCCTTGAACCCGCCTAGACGGGTTCAGGCCCTGTCTACCTCCCCGGACGAAACCTTGCCCTTCGGCAAAGCTTCGTCCGGGTTCCTCTCTGCGTTAGCAGAGAGTTCGACAGACATCGCTTACAGTCAAAGACTGTATCACGACTCAGCTAGACTCGGAGGTCTCACCCTCTCTGTCTATTGAGTAAGAATCAGCACTCAGCAGGTTGATATGTGATGATAGAAATCTACAGGTTCCGTCAGGTAGTTGAGAACGCATATTTTAAAAGTCATTGTCTCTTTTCATGCCGTTCTACGTTGCTTTAGCCCCCAACCGCACAGGTTCGACGATTGCAGCCTTCTCCAGTAACGACAGGTCCTTTGTCTTTAAGGCAAGAATAGAGCTATGGGCCTCTGGCAACAATGTGCCTTCAGTGGCCAAAAGGAAATATCCTCGACGGTCAGACTATATAAGTAATGTCTAGACTATGTTAGGGATGTGTTGTAGAGTGGTTTCACAGTGGAGGCTTGTATTTCTCTAAGTCGGTCCTAAAAAAGGTTCGGCGTACAAAACGTTAGGAACTTGAAATAATAGTTAATGACGCAGCAATCTAGTTGCGGTGGTTGATACTTTAATGTCCGACATCGACTAACTCACCAACTCACTGAGCCCACTGGCGACTGCTACTACTACTACTAATTGTATGTGGGAGAGTCTATTAACAATAGAATAGGTATGTTCCAGTATAACAGAATGTCACCAAGGATTATCGATAAGTACCGGGGAAAATCAATAAAGGCCGTTGCCAATCAGCTCCATGTGTCGGAGTCGACCGATCAGACGTGGGCTATCCGAAGTCATCAGATACAAATCATGTGTTATGTGGACAGGACAGATCATGTGATTATAGAACAGTTGTGATTCGGTCGAAGCGCTTGTTTCCTAAAGTCAAATACTTTCGCATAACCGTTTTCGAAAACGCGATAAAGGCCGTAATCGAAGCTGGCGGCAGTTACATTGAATAGACATTTTTTGCGTGTATTATTATTATTATTATTACGGTCAGAAATGGTCAAATTAATGACGCATTATTTTCTGCAAATATGTCAGATGGCTTTGGTGCAAAGGCTTGATGCTAGAGTCGTGAAACCAATAACAATGAAAGGCCAATCACTTTTTCTACGTTTGGTGTTAATTATCACTTTCAATAATGACCACCAATCAGCAGGTCGTCTAGTTGAAGATTTCAATCAATGGAAAATGTGATAACAGAAATCAATAGCAGACGTCAGGTATTTGAGAACACATTTTTACAAACCCTCCACCATGGAAGTTTCGACCGCCCTGGGTATGAAAATAAACTGGATTGGAGATTGGAGGTTTTCTGAAGCGTTGAATCACATCATAACTGGTGTTGTTCTCAGGTTCACCCTGCCTCGGAGTGTTAGCACCTGTTAGGGTCCCAGCTATGGGTAAATCGCGAACCCTTAAACAAAAATCAGCAGTGCATATTTTTGAATAAAATAACAATCGATGCATTAATTAAAATAGAACTACTTTTCCTTGGTAAAATTACTAGAAATATATTTTTGCGAAAAGAATTATCGACAAAATTTCTGTAGCTGAAAGTCTAAAATTGGGTCCAAAATGTTTAGATTTCGGCATTAAATAACCCATAAAGATGTTGATATGCCACTAAACGAAAACAATTAAAGCACCATGCAAGTTTCGACTCAGGAGATGAAAAGAAATGCCGTTCTCGTTGCTTCCGCCGCCAATCGCACAGATTTAAAGATTGAAGCTTTCTTTAATGTTGCCAGGTCGTTTTTGTTTAAAGTAAGACAAGAGCTAATGGAATCTGGCAAGAATTATCATCGCTGACCAAAAGAAGACAAAACATTTTCGACGGTCAGAAATTGCCAGGAATTTTAAGTTTGTCCTGCAAGTATCGTCGACGAGAATCCCGGAAGTTTAATGACGGCCATTGTCAATCACCTCCATGTGCCGGCAATTTTCTAAATATGTTTACCGAATAGTTAACGTTATTGGCGTATAGAAATCACTTTATTAAGATACTTTCTCTAATAATGGAACCTCTCAAGTCCACTAGCAGTTATAGCTCTTTCGAATAAGGATGGGAATTGCAAGCTTTTTGTTTTTGGTGGTGTGGAAAGTTGACAGCCCGATTCTATCAATATTTTCTCTTATCATTGCATGTGCTATATTTACTATTATTATTATTTTCATTATAAGCATTATCAAAATTATTATTATCATCATCGAAATTATTATTACCAACATACTTATTAGCATTATCAATATTATTATTATTATCATTATTAACCTTAGCGATATTATTATTAACATTATCGAAAATATTATTGTCATTATCAAAATTATTATTATCATTATCTTTATGACTAGGATGATCATTACAAAAATTATTATTAAAATGATAATAATACATGTGATAATGATGATAATGATATCGATAATATTTTCTATAATGATAATAATTTTGATAATCCTAATTATGACAATTCTGATAATGATAATTTTGATATGATAATAATAAGAATAATATTTTCAATGACAATAAAGATATCAATAATAATAATTTTGATAATGCTAATAATAATTTCGATAATTTTGATAATGATAATTTTGATAATGATTATTTTGATAATGATAATAATAATATAATAATGCTAATAATTACATGGCAAATATCTAACAAGGATAAAAGAAGCAGATGTGGACCAACAGAAAACAAATCAGTGCGCTGAGAAGCACCGGACTGAAAGCTGAGACAGAAGGACTAATTGTTGCAACTCAGGACGAAAGCCCCGCAACCAGATCATATTACTGTCACATGATCAAGGATGGAACTAACCCGAAATACAGAATAGGCGACAAATAACAAGGTAGCGACATATGTGCACGAGAAGATATGCAAGAAGCACAAAATCGAAACCACTGAGAGATGGTATGAACACCATCAAACACATTTACCCAAAATAACAAAGTAAAAATTACGATAATGATGATAATAATATCGATAATGAAAATCATGATACCGATAAGGATAATGAAGATAATAATAATAATATCGATAATTGTTGTTACCTAGAGAACGTTACTGAATAGAATAATCAAACGAAGGTTGGTAATGAACGATAATACTTAATATACGAACAGCACATATATGATTCGCCAGCAGCGCGTAGAAGTAGTAGTCAACTGCTAAAAGTGAATCGAGTGAATTCCCCAATGAATCTCCACCTGCTGACAACAACACGCGGTTAGATGTGGCACAAGGCCGAATATAATGTGGGCTATCCGAACCCGTAGACTCGGCCAAAAATTCCACGTAGACCCCGGAGTCAGGTAGCAGTTTACCGAGACGAGACTCTGCTCTTCGACATAGCCTCGTCTGGGGATCCTCCGTGCCCGGAAGCAGAGAATTTGACCAGCACAGCTGGAGACGAATCTCCAACCGCAGGATATCAACCAACCACCCCACGCGGTCAGATGTGGCACAAGGCCGAATATAATGTGGGCTATCCGAACCCGTAGACTCGGGCCAAAAATTCCACGTAGACCCCGGAGTCAGGTAGCAGTTTACCGAGACGAGACTCTGCTCTTCGACATAGCCTCGTCTGGTGATCCTCCGTGCCCGGAAGCAGAGAATTTGACCAGCACAGCTGGAGACGAATCTCCAACCGCAGGATATCAACCAACCACCCCACGCGGTCAGATGTGGCACAAGGCCGAATATAATGTGGGCTATCCGAACCCGTAGACTCGGCCAAAAATTCCACGTAGACCCCGGGGTTGGGTAGCAGTTTCCCGAGACGAGACTTTGCCCTTCGTCATAGCCTCGTCTGGGGATACTCTCAGCCCGGAGGCAGAGAGTTTATTCAGCACAGCCGGAGATGAACCTCCAACTGCAGACCAACATACAGTATTTACTACTGTATTTCTGTGAATGGGTACATACTCATTATCGTCCGTAGCTATGCTACAACAATAATGATAATAATATAAATAATGATAATAATGATAATGATAACGATGATAATAATAATATAGATAATGATAATAATGATGAGATGATAATTATAGTACAGATAAGAATAATTTTGATAATGGTAATATGGATAATGATTTTTTAAGTTACTGCCGTCAAAAGTCTTCAGGTAATATGATTTTATTATTTTGTAAAACTTCTTCAGTTGTTATTCTGTAGCGCCAGTCTATACGGTTTGATAAAAAGATCATCTTTTAGAATTGTAGGATTTATTGGCTCGAAGCTTACGACCAGATGAAGGTGAAACGGCTCTTCTCATCTGATTATCAACGTTAATCAGCGCCAAGCCTGGCCCGTACCATTGATGTATGACCGCTTGTGAATACCAGTTGTCATTGGGCCTGCGTATTGGGGTAATGGACCATTACTCGCCATGAACAGAAAAGAGAAAGACTTGGGAAAATGCTACGCCCAACAAAGGATTTTCAGGGGCAATATTTGCTTGGGGCCCTTTATAACCAGGTTTGTGCAGATGATAGTTTAGACATTTCTGACTGAGTTGAGCAACATGCATATCATCCATACGAAAAGTATATGACAGTTATGGAAATTAATAATTCGCCATCTTTAAACGCCATTATCGAATACAGCAGTTACCATTCATTGACTGCCTCCTGGATAACACAATAAATTGCATCCGCGTCCTGGGTAAAACGATAAACTACGTCCAGCAGCAAATAATCATACTTCTTTCCCCCAATTTTTTTTTATTTTCTTTTTCAGCCTTGCATATAATCATTATTAATTCATTATTTTTATCAGGTGGCTGAAAGAGTTTCCAATGTGGTCTTTTTTTTCAAAAAGATAAACCCTTTGAATTGTAAATGCTTATAAGCATTTACAATAATATTGAAACCTACCTACATCATTACTTTGCGTCCCGGGTAAGACGATAAACTGCATCCAGCAGCAAGGCCTCTGATCAGGAGGTTTTGAGGAGCGTTGAACCACCTCGTAATTGCTGGTGTTCCCAGGTCCACCCTGACCCGGGGTGGTAACACCTGTTAGGGTCCCAGTTATGGGCAAATAGTTAACTATTTACCAGCAATCCAGCTTTGAAAAAATATTACCAGCAATACATTTTTGAAAAAAAAATATTACCAGCAATACAATTTTGAAGGGAAAATATTACCAGAAACAGATTTCTACAAGCATTAAAAAACTTGTCGGTTTAAATAACCAGTTAAGGTTGATATGCTGTAAAACAAAATAAACCAAACCAAACCATTCATTGACTGTACACTTAGTGTTACTGTCGGTTGAAATGTATAAAATATTTTTCTTAAAACAGGATTTTTTTCAGGAAATCAAACTTCGCAGGTCCACTAATCGTTATCACACATTCCAGTATTTGCGGAAATTTCTTCCTAACCTTTTGTTTAATGTACTGTGGAAAATCAATATCTTGATTATATCGTAATTTTCCTTTCTATTTACATGTACTGTCCATTTTTGTTGTCACTTTTTTATTATTTGGTAAATCTTATTCTTTGCGATTTGGTAGCGCCAATCTATAGGGTTTGATGAAAGATTTTTTATTATCAAATTCACACCCAGCAAGATAGGAAAGACACAAAGGGTTGCTGAGCATGAAAGAATTAGAAAATAGAAACATCACTAGGGAGCGAGAACAATAAATGAGTAATCAGAAAGACAGTAGATAACGATTGACACTGCATTCAAATTTTTGAAGTTGGCTAGAAAAAGCCGGAAGCGAGTTCCACAATGAAGAAGTGCGAGAAAAGAAACTGCTAGCTAATTTAGCTGTAAATTGATGCCACTCTAGTACTACGTTTAAATTTATGAAGTCTATTTACCATAGAGGAGAGTTCCTCCGAACAGTTTCCACGAAAGTATTTATAGAAAGAACACAGGGAAGCTACGACGGGGCGTAGGGGGAAAAGAGGAATGATATCGACATGCCAGGGCAGGAGCAATAATTTTTCTGATTCGGAATATTATCAAGAATCTCTAAATATATAGCAGGAGCATCGGGCCACATGTGGCAGCATATATTCAAAGGAAGGACAACTGGTAGATAAGTAATATAGATTCTAGGCAGAAAAATTGTCTCGTACGACACAGTGAACCAACTTTCTTAGCAGCTGACCTAGCAATGGATTCAATATAGTATTTCCACTTCATGTCAGCTGAGAATATTAGTCCTCGAAGGTGCAATGAGTCACTCTTCTAGAGGTTAGCATAAAACTTACGGCTACATCTAGAGAGCTCAGTTGTAACTTGATGAGATCTCGACGCCAGTTGAGTACTGCGCTTGAATTCAAAAAGTTTAGGTACAATAGGAAAGAGCTCATATGCACAATTACCGTGAAAGTATTTTATTTAGAAAAGATACAAAGAGGCAACATTTCGTCGGTGGGAAAGTGACTGAAGCCGAGATGCCATATCAGGACCTTTAATATTGCTGATTCTTCTTTGGGTTTTATCAAGAAGGTCAAGATAAATAGCAGGGGCACCGGACCATATATGGTAGCAATATTTTAAGCATGTACGAATGACAGACTTATAGATATGAAAGTTAGATTTTGGAGAGAAAAATTGTCTCGTTCGACACAGTGACCCAACTTTCTTAGTAGCTAACCTAGCAACGGATTCAATATAGTCTGTCCACTTCATGTCAGCTGAGAATATTAGTCCTAGAAGGTGCAATGAGTCACTCTCCTAGAGGTTAGCATCAGCAATGCTTATGGAAGCCAGAAAGGGGTCTCTCAGATTTTTAATATAGAGTAGTTTTGTTTTGGAGGCGTGAAAATTAGCAAGCCATTCCTTGCACCATTTAACAACAGACTGTATGTCATTTTTTTTTTAGATCAGTTGCCAATTTGACCTCATCAAACTGATTTACAATAGTGACAGGAGCATTCTCCTGACTCTTCGCTGAATACTTACAAGACGAGCAATCTGTTTCAAACGCCTGTACACGGGAGAGACACAATGATTTCCAGTTCTATGTTGGGACATTACATGTCTAACTTATGGAAAACGCTGTACCGTTGACTTTGGACAGAGAAGTCATATGGTAAGAATGATGTTAAAACCAAGTGTTACCATACAGGAAATATTCATAGTTAATTGGTAATTAATGGTTATTTATTTATTATAATAGGTCGGGAGTCACGAAATTACGACACTTGCTAGATTAGGACGCCCGGTCTGTACGTAAATCTGTCGCCGCTGATGATACCTCAAGACCGGTTCAATGTTCCTCTGAGCTCGCACGGGTGTTATCTGGTGCGCCAATGAGTTATCTAGCTCTTGCTGCAGCAAGGTGTTCGTGGGCAGCGAATATCAGGACGAGACACATGGCTTGAATTAATGCCTTGCTCACTCCAGTCCTGTCGCCTCATTTGATAAGAAAAAGATGGCCCCTGTGAATTGGGTTTTCAAGCATCAGCTTAGCTGACGACTGAAGATGTTGCGGCCCAACCTCGGCCGCATTATCTAATTGCTAGTGACAGCCGATCTGAGTGGGAGTAGCAGATGGGGAGGCCTTATTAAATCGTTCTTGGTTGGCATCCGCGACGTCATTTGACGTTAGTGATTTGGGGATCTATTTGAATGAAGATAAGGTTAACATTTTTTTCAGAGATGTCATTTTATCTTGCTTTCTTTTGCTATTTTTTCTTCTCTCTTTGATAACTTCCTTCTTTCTTTTTTCCTGTTGCTATTTTTTTTTTTCTTTTTTTTATACTATCTTTTTTATACTATCATTTATACTTTCGATCTTTCTTTTGCTATTTTTCTCTCTTTTAACTTTCTTTCTTTTTTTCCTGTTGCTATTTTTTTCTTCTCTTTTTATACTATCTTTCTTTCTTTTTTTTTGTTCTCTCATTTTACTTTCTATCTTTTTTATACTTTTTTCTTTTCTCTTTGATTTACTTTTTTTTTTCCTGTTCTATTTTTTTCTCTTTTTTTTATATCTTTCTTTCTTTCTTTTTCCTTCTCTATTTTTTCTTTCTATCTCTTTTGCTATCTTTTTTTCTTCTTCTTTGATAACTTCCTTTTTTTTTTTCCTGTTTTTTTTTCTTCTTTTTTATACTATCTTTCTTTCGATTTCTTTTTTCCTTCTATCATTTATACTTTCTATCTTTCTTTTGCTATCTTTTTTTTCTCTCTTTGATAACTTCCTTCTTTCTTTTTCCTGTTGCTATTTTTCTTCTCTTTTTATACTATCTTTCTTTCGATTTCTTTTTTCCTTCTCTCATTTATACTTTCTATCTTTCTTTTGCTATCTTTTTTTCTTCTCTCTTTGATAACTTCCTTCTTTCTTTTTTCCTTTTTATTTTTTTCTTCTTTTTTATACTATCTTTCTTTCGATTTTTTTCCCTTCTCTTTTTATACTTTCTATCTTTTTTTGCTATCTTTTTTCTTTTTTCTTTTTTCCTTCTTTCATTTTTCCTTTCTATTTTTTTCTTTCTTTTATACTATCTTTCTTCGATTTTTTTCCTTCTCTCATTTTTACTTTCTATCTTTCTTTTGCTATCTTTTTTCTTCTTTTGATAACTTTTCTTTTTTCCTGTTGCTATTTTTTCTTCTCTTTTTTATACTATCTTTCTTTCGATTTCTTTTTCCTTCTCTCATTTATACTTTCTATCTTTCTTTTGCTATCTTTTTTCTTCTCTCTTTGATAACTTCCTTCTTTCTTTTTTCCTGTTGCTATTTTTTCTTCTCTTTTTTATACTATCTTTCTTTCGATTTCTTTTTCCTTCTCTCATTTATACTTTCTATCTTTCTTTTGCTATCTTTTTTCTTCTCTCTTTGATAACTTCCTTTCTTTTTTTTTCCTGTTGCTATTTTTTCTTCTCTTTTTTATACTATCTTTCTTTCGATTTCTTTTTCCTTCTATCATTTATACTTTCTATCTTTCTTTTTGCTATCTTTTTCTTCTCTCTTTGATAACTTCCTTCTTTTTTTTCCTGTTGCTTTTTTTTCTTCTTTTTATACTATCTTTCTTTCGATTTTTTTTCCTTCTCTCATTTATACTTTCTATCTTTCTTTTGCTATCTTTTTGTCTTCTCTATTTTCTGTCCTTCTTTCCTTTGCTATCGTTTTTCCTCTCTCTGATGATGATTTTGATAATGCTTATAATGATAACAATAATAATAATTTCGCTAATGATGATAATAATAATATAGATAACGTCAATAATATTAATAATATGGGCAATGATAATAATGATATCGGTAATGATAATGATAGTGATAATAATAATTTTGATAATGCTAATGTTGGTAATGATAATAATTTTGATAATAATAATAATTTTAATAACGATAAAGATAATTTCGCTAATAATGATAAAGACATCGATAATAATAATTCCGCTAATGAAATAATTTTGATAATGCTAATGATAATTATATTAATAATATTGATAAGTATAATAATTATATCGATAATAATAATTCCAATAATAGTTTTGAAAAAATTATTCGATAATAATAATTTCGATTATGGTAATAGTATCGCAATAATAATCTATATTAATAATGATAATAAAATGTTCGTTAATGATAATAATAATTTTGAGAATGCTAATAATGTTAATGATAATAATATTGATAATATAAATTGATAGTGTCAATAATAATAATGATAATAATAATAATTTCGTTACAGTTAATAATAATGTTGATAATGCTAATATAAATAACAATAATAATAATTTCAACATCAATTATATCGATAATGCAAATTTTGATGATAACAACATTGATAATAATATTGATGATATTGACTATAATTTCGATAATGATAGTTATTTTAAAAAGGCTAATAATGATAAGGATAGTGATAATTTCGATAATGATAATAAAGATATCAATGATAATTATTTGACAATCCTCATAATGTAATAATATTAGTAATAATAATAATAATGATAATGACAATTTCGATAATAATTTCGATAATGATATTAATAATTTGGATAATTATCATAATAATATAGATAATAATTTCGAAAATTGATAATGATCATTTGGATAATGATAATGATAACAATTTTATTATAAATGGTAATAAATATATCGATAATAATAGTTTCGATAATGATAATAATTTCGATAATGATAATAATTATAATAACAATATTAATAATGCTAAGAATGGTAATGATAATAATAATATTGCTCATTATAATAATGACATCGCTGATAATAATTTCATGATAATAAAACATTTAATAACACTAATAATGATAAAGATAGTGATCATCTAGATAACAAATATCTAAATATCGATAACAATTATTCGGATAATTATATTAATAATATCGATGATGCTGACAGTGTAAAGTTAATGATAATGTCGATAATGCTAATCGATAATAATAATTTCGTTAATGATAATAATCTTAATAATGTTAGTAATTATAATTATAATAATGATGATAATGATATTGATAATAATAATAATATTGATAATTACAATATTAATGATTATATTGATAAATATAATGATAATTATAATAATGATAATATAATGATAATGATAATAATGATAATCATTTTGATATTAATTTTGATAATAATATTATTTAAGATAATAATAATAATAATAATAATAATAATAAAATCAAAATACAAAGACCTGATATTGATAATGATGGTGAAAATAGTAATAATATTAGCAATAACAATATTGATAAAATTAATAGAAATGTTAGTCAAAACACACATGGAGGTCTAAAAAAAAAATCTAATATCTATCTATAATATATATATATATATATATATATAAACACATATAGAACACACACACACACACATATATATATATATATATAACACATATATATATATATATATATATAAAATACATATATATATATATATATATATAAACATATATATATATATATATATATATATATATATATATATATATATATATATATATATATATATACATATATATATATATATATATATATATATATATATATATATATATATATATATATATATACATATATATATATGAATTGAAAAATATAAGCAGTCAATTTCGATGATGACCCTGATGTGTGTTCAGGTAGGTCCGCCAACAAAAATCTGTAGTCGGGATGTTGAATTATATACATATATATATATATATATGTGTGTGTGTGTGTGTATGTGTGTGTAAGTGTAAGTGTAAGGAATTTTCTAATTTTTGTAGAATATTCAGTTTATTCGGAAACAGTGAGAACTATCTTTCCAACCAATTACATATGTCTATATATGAGAAAGATGTCTCAATTCGGTCCCAAATGTAAGTAACCGTATATTCAAGATTTTTTTTTTTGTTTTTTTTTCACGCAGAATCCCCTAGCGTCAAACTGAGTAACCAAAACTCGCATTTCTTCCTTGACTTCCTTAATTCGTGTCGTTGAAAAAATTACGGATATCCAAGATGGGTCGTCATCGGCTTTATTTATCTAAAATGTGTTCACAGTTGGTCTACGGACCGAGGGGGACGACAGATTATACCAACGGCGAACAATGGGCTCCTTTGTACGAGACCCTCTGTTTGCTTTCGTCTCTTCTCATACTTATGTGTTTACTCTAACGCCCTGTTTCGATTTTTTTTTTCGGAAAAAAGGGGTTATTAGCTGGACTTTGCTTCGTTCACACACACGCACACAGAGAGGTGCGCGAACACACACGCACACATACACTCACACAGATAGATAGATAGATAGATAGATAGATAGATAGATAGATAGATATTTATATATACCCTTTTCTATAAAAGAGTAAGTAAAACAGGATTTATGTGAGAGAAAAGTTTAAACACACACAGATACATATATATATATATATATATATATATATATATATATATATATATATATATATGTGTGTGTGTGTGTGTGTGGGGAGTAGGCTTTTGAAAATGATGAAAGGCATTCTGAAAATGTTAGAAATCTAAAGGTCCCTTTAAAATCATTTTTAAAGCAATATTCAAATTATGTTGTACAAAATGTTTGAAAATAAATGTGTGTGTGTATGAGAGAGAGAGTGTTTGTGTATGAGAGAGAGTGTGTGTGTGTGTGAGAGAGAGCGTGTGTTTGTGTGCATGAGAGAGAGAGAGTGCGTGTATGTATGAGAGAGTATATTTGTGCGTGAGAGAAAGTGTGTGAGTGAGAAAGAGAGTGTTTGTGTGTATGAGAGAGAGTGTGTGTGTATGTATGAGAGAGAGTGTGTGTGTATGTATGAGTCTGTCTGTGTTTGTGAGAGAGAGAATGTGTGAGAGAGAGAGTGTGTGTGAGAGAGAGTGTGTGTGTTTGTGTGTATGAGAGAGAGTGTGTGTGTTTGTGAGAGAGATAGAGAATGTGTGTGTGAGAGATAGTGTGTGCGTGTGTGTGTTTGCTGTTATTTTTAATTTATTTTGCTTAATAGTTATTTTGATGGATACTCATATATTATTTTTAATTAAACGGTATTTTTTTTATCCGACTACATCTATCGGCCTGAATATTCGAGAAATCGTGTTTTAAAAGTGTCTCTCCTGGGAGGATTCCAGCATGCATCTCCTAGTGGAGAACCGCTATTCTAACTGAAGTGCTTAACCGCTGGGCCACGTAGGACTTACCGTCAAACAAAGCCCGAATGGTGACTTTTGAATGAAACCCTTTCTCCCGATTCATGAAACATCAATATCTGCTCTGTATCGTATCTTAACGGAAACAAAGATAATTTTTTGTAGGAAATGGCCTAAATCCGACCTATTGTTATATTTATTTTGTTTAAACGTTATTTTTACAATTAGCATCTATATATATATATATATATATATATATATATATATATATATATATATATATATATACACAAAATTTTTCATTTAGCTGATTGATATATTTCAGTACTTCAACTCCGGGGTTTCGTAGACGAACCATTTTAGCATTGCAATTGTTCAATCAACTCGTTTGAGCAACTGCGATAGATAGATAGATAGATAGATAGATAGATAGATAGATAGATAGATATTAACAGAATAGGTCCGGGCACGGACACATACACACACACACACACACACACACACACACACATATATATATATATATATATATATATATATATATATATATATATAGAGAGAGAGAAGAGAGAGGGAAAGGAGAGAGATAAACAATATTGACACAGATGTCAACACAACATAGTGACAAAGAAATTTTGCGTCTAAAGCGATCCACAGATTACATGGTTCACACACACACACACGCACGCGCACACACAGACACACATACACACACACTAACTTACAAGCACCCAAAAACACCGATATATATATATATATATATATATATATATATATATATATATATATATATATATATATATATATATATATATATATATATATATCTGAGATGGAGCTTATAGAGACATATTAAATATAAATATAAATAACATTATAATTATTAAACAATAAGAAATAAATAAATTAAAACAGACACGGTCAAGTATGAATAATGTAGACCATTCGCGCTCGACAACAGAACTACTTATATACAGCCCGACCAAAGAGTAAGGACACAAAGCCCAAAGATCGTTTCAGGCTTCGAAGGGATCCTCAGCATACAGTGTTTTTTTTTTCTATATCCATATCGTCTCTGTTTTTTTTCTCTCTCTTTCTCTTGTATTCAAACAACAAGAACAATAACAATAATAATAACGCAAATGAATAACGCAAATCAAATTACCAAAAAATATATAAAAAAAGAATTTAATGTATTTTCAGGCGATCCAAGATTTTGCCAGTGAAGTGCTGACTTCAGAAATAGAGATATAACTTAATACATGTTTAATCTCTCGGCCGATTTCAAAGTTTCGTCAAATACCGCTCCTCGTGTTCGGAGGGAGAGATAAATCCATTGAATTATTACCAGATATTACCAGAATATTACCAGAATATTACCAGATGTTAGATTTATGGTCGATAGAATAAATGATTGTGACAGACTCCTGACAAATTTTAATTTTGAAATTTGTACTAACCAAGAGTCAGTTAAAAATGTGACATTATTAAAATATTTGAAACAGAATATGCTGATATTGAAATTAAAATGTTCGATTATATATATATATATATATATATATATATATATATATATATATGGACAAGCAATCTTTCTTTTAAACATCTTCCGTTAAGTATGACGGACAAGGAAAATTTTATTATTTTTTTTATTTATTTATTTTCTTACTTTCTTACATTTTTCCGTTTGGTATGTGGCAGCGAGTACAAAAACTGGTTATTGTCTCAAGCGCTTTCGGTCATTCCTTAGCCAGTTTCAATGGGATTTTGTTTTGGTGTTTGTAGTTTCTTTTTATATTTTAAATGTGTGAGATGTGTTATTTGTGTGGTTTTTGAATAGGAGTAGAAGCGTTTATTCCGAGCCTTTTCGTGTTGAACATGACTGGAATTCGTTCTATTTTTAAAAAAACCCAAAAAACTTTCATCATGCCGATCCCGTTGTTAAACAAGTTGAAGCTGACGGTGAAGGATATATATATATATATATATATATATATATATATATATATTCATATGATTAAAATATATTTTTAATGTATGCTATATTTATGGGCAAAAGTGCTTCACATCAGAGATACAGCGAGCGGCAATCTTCAGGCCATGTGTGCTAGCTCAACTATTTATATATGCGGGGTAATGGTGACTTATGCGTAGAAAGCTCTATTTTATTATCTTAACTGTTATTGAGTGGGCGGTAACGATTAGATTTCAAATTATTCTAGAAGCTATTTAGAAGAAATAAATGTGAATTCGAAACTACTCTTAGCTTTTTTATAGTGTTGTTTTGTAAATATTATTCATTATTTCTTATTGGTTACTTAATTATTTGTTGATTATTATTATTATTATTATTATTATTATTATTATTATTTCCTTTGATTTCTGGTGTGTACTAATTTCTATCCGGGTCCTGACCAGCGGCCTAAGGTCAAAAATGGAATCATGACATTTTCCATTGAGCAATTAAAAAAAAAATCACAGATACGGGCAGAATATTATTATTATTATTATTATTATTATTATTATTATTATTAATATTATTTCCTTTGATTTCTGGTCTGTACTCATTTCTTTAACAGAGACCTAAGGTCAGAAATGGCATCATGTCATTATTCACATAGCAATTAAAAATAATCACAGATATTTTACATAGATAAAGCCCTTCGTAAGGTGTGTGCTGTATTCGTGAGAACAATTTTTGGTATTTCTTTAAGGCATGAATTACCAGCAATCTCTTCAATGAGTCTACTGGAATCTTTCCAATCCATCCGAGGGCTCCAACTACAACAGGAATTGTTGATGTTCCCATGTGCCACATTTCTGAGATTTCGATTTCAAAGTTCTTGCATTTTGATAGTTATTTGCAGATCTTCAAAGATACATTGCAGCCTACAGAGACTGCTATATCAATAAGGAGGCATATTTTGTTTTTTGCGGTCTCTAATAACGATGTCTGTGCAATTAGCTCTGATTGTTATGTCTTTGTGTATTGTAAAGTCCAAAAGAATTCTTACAAGTCCTATCTCTGTAACCGGGTCTGGATGATGTTCATATCAATTTCTTGCAGTTTCCTTTCCGTGGGTGTTGCAAATTTTCCTGTCATACCGTGTTTTATATTCAGTGGATACCAACACCGTGCAACGTGATACAAGATGATCAATTGTTTCTGCATATTTATCACAGAATCTGCATTATTGGGCTCTGTGTGTGCGCGCGCGGGTGCGTGTGCGTGTGCGTGTGTGTGTGTGCGGTTGTGTGTACGTATATATGAATGAAGTCAAAAGGAAAACTTGATGGACGTTATTAAGGCAAATGTAATTTTTTATTTGCGACAAGTATTTGTAAACAAAAGTAAACGGTTAGATTTTCAAAATTTAAACGAAAGTGAGTAAATGGTTTTGTTGAATTTTCTTTTTTAAATCGACATCATTAAATTACATCACTTAGAATCTTCCATAATATATTGAAAATGACATCACTTAGCATCATCCATAATTTATTAAAAATTACATCACTTACCGTCATCCATAATTTATTAAAAATTACATCACTTAGCATCATCCATAATTTACCTAGACTTTTCAGTTAACCTGATCAATATTCATGAGGAGCTCTTTAAAAATTGAAAAAATAACAAGGTTCTTATTTTTGTTTAAAATGAATGATAGGGGGACAACACATATCGAGTTATACTTATTATAAAACCCAGGGTTGTTGTGTGTGTGTGTGTGTGTGTGTGTGTGTGTGTGTGTGTGTGTGTGTGTGTGTGTTTGTTTATATATGGGATCGGATTTCCTACATTTTTCAACCGATTTCAACAAAACTTCACTTTTTTTAGCTGGTAGTGTTTCTTATTGTCTTGCACACATTTTTCTTTATTTTTACATTCAGAATGCTTTAAAAATTCCATTTACAAGACAATTGTTTATAATAAAATTCTATTCAATCGGTAGACTCATAACGATTGAAAACAATTGTTTTGTTTGAGTTTGGGTTTTACCAATTCGTAAAAAAAAAAAAAACTAATTAAGACATGCGTGTCCGTCAACCTTAAACAATAATCTTTGTCAATTTTATTTTTCAGTCTTTATGATGGTCGATACTTGATCTATCTCTTACTGTTACATCCCCGGGCAACGCCGGGCTCTCCTGCTAGTAAGGTATAAACAGAAAATATAATTATAAATATATATGACTGGTAGAACTGTCGAAAGTTCTTGCGTATTTAAGGAAGACCTAATACAGTTTATAATTTTTAAAAACACGGATCATAACATTTATCGAGTGATTAGTAGGTTAGTGCATCTTTAAAATTTTGTTAGTGAATGGATTTACTTTTTGTATAAATGATTCATTGCAATATATATATATATATGTGTGTGTGTGGGGGGGTAATAATCCGTTGGTAAATCGTCCAAGTGAATTCTGATAATATGAAATATTAAATATTATCCGCAACAAGAGCTCGATGTATTTATTATAACAGAGCATGTAAATTACATAGAATAAAGATACAAAGTTACCTTATTCGAATAGCTATTTCGACCCACAAGACATCCTTGTAGGCCTTGTCAAGTAAGAAATATGATGAAATAAAATAGTAGTTTAAAAATTTAAACATTTAAAGAATAAAAAAGGAGAAGAAGAAAGAAAGAAAGAAAGAAAGAAAGAAAGAAAGAAAGAAAGAAAGAAAGAAAGAAAGAAAATAAGAGAAAAAGAAGGGGAGAAGAAAAAAAGGTAGTAGCAGATGAGAATTTAAATAAACTCCAAATATTATGAGAGTAGAGGTGGGAGTGTCTGGTCTAAGTCAAGAAGGCAGTTACAGTAGACATTTTTTTTAAAGCGTTTCACCCCAAGCAAGGCGAGAAGCCACTAGGACGCAAGGGATTACAGAAAATTTGGAGCAAGATCAGATAGGAGTGATAGAAGAAAAAATGGGGAGAAGGGTAGTGGATAGATCAAGGTAACTGGAGATGTCGATTGACATTACATTTGAATAGCTGGAGATTATAGCTCTCAGGGAAACTGGAATAGGGAAGGGAGTTCCACAGGCGAGAGGTGTGAGACATGAAGCTATTGGAGTAGAAGAGACGGCTACATTTAGGAGTTTCGACAGTGAAGGGGTGAGAGCGGGATGCCAGCCTCATAGGGCGCTTGAACTCATGAAGTCTGGGAACAAGCGAATGCAGCTCCTCGGAGCAATTGCCATGAAAGTATTTGTAAAACAGACAGAGAGAGGCGACGGCGCGTCTATGAGAAAGTTTGACCTATATTTAAAATAATAACAACTAGTTTAAAAAGGAAAATTACCTCAAAGTATTTAAAAATTTGAGAAGATTTTTTAAAGATGTTTTTTACGAAATGGTAAGTAAAAAACGTTAAAATCTAAAATTAAAAATGACATTAAAACAATATATAATATACAAATAATAATAAATTTAATATAATAAATTTATTAATTTTTTTATTATTTATTAATTTATATTTAATCAATTATTTTATTTAATAATTTTATTTTTTATTCAATAATTATTTTATTTATTATATCAGATGTACTATTTTTTATTTTTTCTATTTTTTGTCATTTTTTTCTCTTTTATTATTTAAATGTTTAAACTTTTAAGGTCCTATTTTATTTCTTCATATATCTGAGTTGACAAAGTCTACAAGTAAGTCTTGTGGGTCGAAATAGCTATTCGAATGAGGTAACTTTGGATTTTTATTCTATGTAAATAATATATATATATATATATATATATATATATTAATACACGTTTCATTAAATAATATAGACAAGTGTTGTCTTTTTATTTTATGTAAATTTTTTTCGTAACATCTGATAAGTTTAATAACATTACCGTTGAACGAAGAAAGAAATTCACAATATTGATCCATATTTTTTTAATATAATCTAAGCTTTCGGCTTACTTAAGCCATTATCAAAGATGTCAGTTACAACATATTAAACAATATACGGACAAGACATTGATGATAGTCTGTCAATGTTTACATAGATGATTTCTAAGCAACGATAAACACGCGTATATAAGACGCTAGAAGCGAAAATCGCTCCGCATCTCATGACGTCACACATGAGCAATTTCCGTGAGTCTATGTGTAATTTCCTCCAGTTGGTCCGGGGTAGTTATATCTTGTAGTTTATCGTAAATGTCCTGTTTTTTTTGCTGTTAAGGTTGTTTAATTTTTCTTTTGCTATTTCAATTTGCCTTTTCACAAGGCTACATTTTCTAATTCCAAGTATTGATAGTATATATATGGGGTGTGTAATAGTACACAGTGAGTGCTGGTGGTGATAAAACAGTAGTCGATGTAAAATAAATAAAGCTCGCATTTAGAATAATAATAATAAATATTGATGTGACTGAGTTTCATACCCATAGGAATTGTCAGGCATAAATAAAAATAAAAAATAAAAAAATTGTGTCTTGTAATTGCCACGCGCAATAAACTGAGTGTTGTACAGACATTTGATGTGTGAGGTCACTGTTATAGCGTTTATTGCCTTCTGTTTGCACTGTTGGTCGGTGGGACCGAAAAGAAAGCCAGCGGTAAAATCATTTTCGTGTACTGCTTTCATAATTAACAGCCAACTTCAAAGTGGCACTTGTTTATTGAAACGAGTCTAAGGAGTAAGGTCTTAAAAAAACCAACATTTGTTTTCGATCGTGAACTTTCACCGGGCATGTCCTAAGAAAGCTTATCGCGAGACGAAGAGCTGAAAGGCGCTATTTGATATAAAGTATGAGAGAGACAGTAAATTATTTCTCAGCCGACCAAAAAGACAACTGGTACACACTATGTGTTTCGTGTATTTCAAAACATTTCACCCTATGCAAATCAGTAAAGCCACTAAGACAAAAAAGGGTTACTGAGTGTGAATGAATAAGAAAAAAAAAAAACAGAAACATTATTAAGGAGCGAAAACAATAGAAGAGTAAGAGACAGTAGATAACGATTGGCATTGCATTTAAATTTTTGAAGATAAAAGTTGGCTGGAAAGCAACAAGACAGAAGAGAGTTCCACAAGGGAGAAGTGCGAGAATAGAAGCAGTTAGCCTAGAAGTTGCTGTTACACCTACCCAGTTCAACTGTAAATTGATGAGACCTTACCGCCAATCTAGTACTGCCCTTAAATTCTTAAAGTCTAGGTACCATAGCGAAGACTTCATCCGAACAGTTACCATGAGAATATTTATAGAAAAGGCACAGGGAAGCTACGTTACGACAGTGGAGGGGGGGGGAGGAACTGAAGCCGAGATGCCAGGGCAGGACCAATAACATTATTTGATTCTTATTTAGGCTTCAAGAATCTCGTCTATAGCAGGAACACCAGAGGGAAATCGTGGCAGCAATATTTAAAGCAAGGACGAAGGAATGGTTATGCGAAAGTGTTTGACTTTAGCAAACAAGCGCTTCGACCGAATCACGCCATTCTATGACCACGGTTGCTATTGGACACGAACTGTCCTCTCCACATAATTCAACTGTAAATTGATGAGACCTTGCCGCCAATCTAGTACTGCCCTTCTTAAAGTCTAGGTACCATAGCGAAGAGTTCATCCTAGCAAACGCCATGAAAATATTTATAGAAAATGCAAAAGGAAGCTATATTACGGCGGTGGGAAGCTAACTAAACCCGAGATGCCAGGTCAGGACCAATAATATTGCTAATTTTTTCTTTAAATTTTATCAATAATCTCTCGATAGACAGCAAAAAACGAACAAAACAAAACAAAAAAAAAAAACAGACAAAATGTGACAGCAATATTCAAAGCAAGAACGAATGGTAGACTTATATATATGTAAGATAGATTTAGGAGAGGAAAAATTGTCTTGCACGACACAGTCAATCAACTTTCCTAGCAGTGGACTTATCAAGTGATACAATATAATCTTTCTACTTGATGTCAGTCGAAAAACATTAGCCCGAGAAAGCGCAACTATCCTGGATTTTAGCATCAACGATGTTGAGAGGAGGCAGAAAGGGGTTTCTCAGATGATTAATAGAGAGAAATTTCGTTTCAGAGGCGTTAAACAAATCTCCAGTTAGCAACAAACTGTAGGCCGTTTTTTAGATCAGCTGTCAATTTGACCTAATCAAACTGACCAGACTTACTATTGAGACAGGAGTAAATGAATGCGCCATCAGCATAGATAGCAGGTTGAGACCTGATATCGCCAGGAAGGTCAATGATTAAAATTAATAACAAATTAGATCCAATGATAAACCCCTGGGGAAACCTGCATTAATAAAAAAAAAGATCTAGAAGAGTGGCTGTTCACGATAACTTTCATTTTTTTTTTTTTTTTTTTACACAGTAAGGTTCTCCCTGTGCAAGGCCCAGAGATCACTCGAGTTACAGGGGTAGTTTATATGAAAAGGAATGGACGATAATGGTTAACTCTAGACTTGAACAAGTTAAGATTGTAGTGATCGGGGAAATATCCTCTTGGGAGTTTCTTCCACAGAAAAGCTGTTTAAGAAGCTTTCTGAGTGGAACTTTTCACCAATGGAATTGAATTTTTTTGGTTTGCTACTATGTAAGTGGCATGGCGTATCCTAGCCGTGAATGTTAGACATGACAGAAGCAAGTAACGTAATTTGTTCAAGAACTTTCCATGGTATTATCAATAAAGCAGACTGAATCAGTTAACAAATCCACCCAGAAATTTAAATCCGAGACATATTTTGGATTGTAAAATTAACAGTTTACAGGAAGTGAATATTGCTTTAACCTAATGGTTCCCAATCGATTTAGGGCCATGTCCCACTTTGGCATTTCTAAAATTCTGGTGCGATCCCACCTTCACCATGTAATATTTAATTTTTACATATTCAAAATTTTACTGCAATTCACGTGAAGGAAGCTTAAAAGGCCATTAACTTGGTCTCTAAATAAGCCCCCAAAGACCATGGCGTCCATGAAAGAGAAAATTTAAAAAAAAAAAAAGACAAATATATATAGTTTCAAAACATAGAGAACTGAAAAGCAGAAATATAAAATATTTGAATGAAATCTTATTCTGCAATATACTTTGATTATTTTAATCCTGAAATAATAATGCAAAATGAAATTTGAGCTCGTCACAAAGTGACTGTAAGTGAGATCCTTGTTCGTCATGCTTGCTACAGATTGATTTTATATTAGGCACCAATTTAGTCAGCTTAAGCCTCAAGTCTCCTCGTTTAGTGATATCAAGTCGATTTCTTTTCTTCAATAATAAATCATTTACAGCACTAAAGCCACATTTAGTCAAATATGAAGATGGAAATGGTAACAACAAGTTTCTTGTAACGGTGGTTGAATTTGGGTATTTAGTCATTGTCTCATCACAAAGTCATGCCATCATTTCTTTTATATTGAATAAAGTTTTAACAGGCTCATCATTTTGCATCTCTGAGAGTTCTTCTTGGTACTGCATCGAAATATCAGAAATATCTACTAGCATTGGCTGCATCACAATCAATTTGTTTCAGAAAGAAGAATGGACATCCTACGCATACCCCTCCAAGATATTGCCATGCCCCACCGGTTACTTTTGGAATAAGAATTTTTTTTTCAGATACAAATTCTACTATTTAACCCAAAGAAGTGTGAGAAGACGGAGTAATAGCCCC